>OX328128.1:52919544-53519544 GCA_946811695.1 Gonocerus acuteangulatus
ATTTTGTTTTTTCGTCACGAACTTGGTGTAAACGATTGAAATTAAAGTAGCAAACGATTGAACGAGTTCGTTAACCACCAAAATCGGTCCACCGGAACGGGGGTTTACCCCAGAACCAAAACACTTAATTTGAGCATGCCAGCCGTAATTCTTATATTTCGAAGGAAATCGGTATTCGCAGTGGTAATATAAAGATAAAATTTTGTAAAAAAATGAACTAAATCGGGGGGGTGGGGGGGGGGAAATCCGTAGCGAAATTACTAATATGCTCATAGCGGTCGTAATTTCTGCTGTATTGTAACGAAACGCGTAATAAGTCGTGGTTATCTCATGAAAAAGAAGTGCTGTAAAAATGAAGTAAATCGGTCCTATTGGAAAGGAGGGTTTACTTTAAACTCTGTTTCATTAGAATTAGCCCGCCAGACGTAGGTTCACAAACCTGCCGCGAGGAACGCAATCTTACACTAGGGGAGCTGTATCCTGCAAGCATATAAACTCAAAAACGTAAGCGTTACTTTTTTTGCGCGCGAATTTCGCCCCCAAACACTATCTTCCCGTAGGCGAATTCTGCTGGTTAACGAACTTGACCTTTGAAATTATAAGACAGATTTTTGTACCAAATTCATCAAAATCGGGCCATTTTGAGCTTGCTAGAGCGTTAACAGACAAGCCTACATATATATATATATATATTATATATATATATTATATATATATATATATCCGGCACTTCCGGATTGCGTCGTGAGCCCTATGGAGGTAGGGTGGAACCGCGCCTAAAAAGATGTGTTGTATAAATAAAAACTAAATCAGTCTACTAGAAGGGGGAGGTGAATCCGGCTGGTCATTGTACTTTCTTGCAACGAAACTCAGTAGACGATAAGCCCAGCCAATTGAGGAACGTATATTGAAAGGAAAATCAAAATCGGTCCGTTAAAAGTTTGGGTTTACTCTGAAAAATTTTAATACAAATTAGTATATCGTCAGCTGCTGATTATTAAATACCATAACTATTCTAGTTTATTTTGAATTTATGTAAGCTGTTTTAAACAAATTATTCAGGAATGCAGCCTATACAGGGAGTCTACTGCACGAAAAAGTCACGAAAATCTTGAAAATGTCGCGGAATTGAAAATTTTTTGAAATAATGTCATGGAATGTTCGTAATTTCTACCGTGTTTTTTGTATGGCGACACAATTCTATCTGCCTCCCTCGCCTCCTTACTCTGTTAGATTCCTTTGATGTAGCATTTACACATCAAATATCCATTATTTACATATGTATATGCAGATTTAAATATTGAAATTCTGTAAACATTAATTAACTAAATTATGTAATTTGACAATAAATATTTAGTCATTATAGTAATTTTTTTAGAAATTTTGCTACCATTGGCTGAATATTTTTGAGGCTGCGAATTCCATAGTCATTTTAAAATATTTAGTATTATCGTTCCTTCACGTTTAAAACTAATGTGACTATCCACTTTAACATATGATGTACATTTTATACACTTTTATTAATTATTTAAATATATGTAAAAATTGTAAGTTTATAGATAATGTCGTAATCTGTGCATGGTAACAAATACTTTTAAGCTAATAGTTAAGGCTTTTCCCTTGTAAGTGAAATTATTTTCTTTTTAATGGGCATGAAATTTGCCTTTCAAATCATAAAAGTCCGACTCGCAGATACTGCATCATCTTAGCGCGGTTCCGTTCTTATCCTTATTCTCATTTGGAAAGATTAAAATAGAAACAGTTATTATTTTGGTTCAACCTTTATGGAGAGGTCTTGATTTATGATGTATAAGTCGCCCAACCCCAGAAAGGCCCCCGTCACAAGGTCTTGGAATCTCTCTCTATACTTATTACAATAAATTATTTTTCTTATTTTACCTAAACTGTTTTATTGCCAAATACATTATCCAACTATAAGCAATTAAAAAATAACAAGGAATAAAAACAGACAAGAAGAATCGTTCGAATAAGCGAAATCAATTACTTTAAAGTTTTAAGCACTTATTTCTCCGATTGACATCGCCTAATCAAAACTTTCATCAGAACCATTTTTGTAGAGCATTTAGTGAGCTTTCGAATGGTAACCTTCCATTTGCCAAGATTCTCAACCGTTTTCGAGATATTAAGGAAAGTATACGAAGTTCCCAAAGCTTTTCTTTTCTGTTAATAAAATATTTTATTCTAACCCTTCCTTAACTCCAAACGTAACCAAATTTTCAACATATTAGTTTTGATAAAATGGAACATGCAGAAAATGTTTCACTGAATCCCATGATTCTAAGTACCTAAACCAAAATCGTTATTCAACAACTATTTTTCCAATTTTCTCGAAAACGGTTAAAGCTATCGCCTTAAAAATAGTTACATTCGTTTTCCTAGCCCAAGAAGGCTATAATACGAGTACTTCCAAGCATATGAAGCAAGCGGAACGATTTTTTTCGCGGGAAATTCGCTCCAAAAGCCATGTTCCGGTGGGCGGATTCTGCTGGTTAACGATCTTGACCTTTCAAATTAGACGAAAGATTTTTGTACCAAATTTCATCAAAATCGGACAATTCGTCTGGGAGCTAGAGAGCGAACAGACAAATATATATATATATATATATATATATATATATATATATATATATATATATATATATATATATATACATACATACATACATATATATACAAATTTGAACCACCGTCAGTTTCGGTCTCTAGGGGTACTGAAACACAAAATTTTCTAGTCGGCACTTCCGGATTGTTTCATGAGATCAACCTTATAAGCGGGGTTCCTCCCCATGAAGGGAGGGAGGAACCGCGCTAAAATCGTCTCGAAAAAGTCCTGAAATTAGCTTTTACAAAAGTCGTAGACACCCTGCTGATATACTACCGCCTTTCTAAGGGATGTGCTTCGTAATACAGCTCCTGCGTGACCGATTCTCTTGTTGTGATAAAGCTGCTTATGCTTAGCCATATCTTTGGCAGAGTTTATAAATTCAAAGAAAACTGAGGGAATTCTATTGGAGGCAAAACTTCTCCGAGTTATAATAAGGGCCGAAGAGAAGAAGTTAATGATGGACGAGATTGAGTAGTCATTTGTGAAAGTTGATAGCCTCGGCTAACTTTTATTTTCCCTTGAGCAGCTCATCTAGACCCGATTATCTCTTGGAGTTGACAGGAACGGAATTGGCCTTTAAGGCTTGTTTCAAGGGGAAGGTAACGAGCCTCTTAAATATCACAATGGTAATATTAACTCCAATATACCACATCTATGTAAATATTTAAATGGCGATTTTAATAAAAATGAGGTAATGTTTGATCCTACGTTTTAGCGCGGTTCCTCCCTCCCTCCATAGTGAGGAACCACGCTTATAAGGTTGGTCTCATGAAACAATCCGGAAGTGCCGACTAGAAAATTTCGCGTTTCAGAACCCCTAGAGACCGACAAAAATCCGTCGTCCAATTTGAAAGGTCAAGTTCGTTAACCAGCAAAATTCGCCCACTGGAAGATGGCGTTTGGGGCGAAATTCGCGCAAAAAAAATCGTATCCCTTACGTTTTTGAGTTCATATGTTTGTAAGTAATCGTTTTATAGGCTTCTTGGGCTAGTAAAACGAATGACACCATTTTTTCAGGCAATAGCTTTAACCGTTTCCGAGAAAATCGGAAAAATAGTTGTTAAATCAAGTTTGTGGTTTGGTTACTTAGAATCATGGGATTCGGTTAAAATATTTTCTGAATGTTTAAATTCCATACTTACAAAGATGTGTAAATTTTGGTTACGTTTGGAGTTAAGGAAGAATAGAATAAAATATTTTATTTAGAGACATGAAAAGTTTTGGAAACTTCGCATATTTTCCTTGATATCTCGAAAACAGTTGGGAAATCGTCATAAGTGGATAGAACCTATTCAAAAGCTTACTAAATTCCCTATAATTAATATTCTAAGAAGATTTTCGATTAGTTGATGTCAATCGGAGAAAACTGTGATGAAAACGTTGAATGTGTTCTTTTGAACGGGGTTTCGTAGTTGTTTAGCTCACTTTTTAATTGTTTGTTTTAAATTGTATTTATTTTATGAAACATTTAGAAATTATAAACATTTTGATAGTTTTGAATACATTGAACAATGAAATAAATATTTCATGTCTGTAGCAGTGGAGCCTGGCCAAGCCAGGCTCTAGGGTGTTCCAGGTATAAGGGTACGCTGCTGGCCCTTTGTCACCGGTCAAGCTGCTGGCTTATTAAAATCTAATAACACGAATCTGTAAATGTTATGAACCCGTGGCCTCCCAACTGTGAGTCCTAGACGATTTTAACCTAACCTATAATCCCCCCCCCCGTATCAAGACATAAATGTATGCCAAGTTTGGTAAAAATCGGTCTAACGGTGTGGATTTAAAGAACAAAAAAAAATATACAGACAGCAGCTGGTAGACGTTTTTGACCTGGCCTATGGCAATCCCCTGATCAAGACCCACCTGTGTGCCCAGTTGATCGAAATCTGTGAATCGCTTTGGGTTTGTATAAAGAACAAACATACAGACAGACAGATGGTAACCGTTTTGATCTAGCCTATGGCAATCAAGATCTACCTGTGTTCCAACTTAGGTCGAAATCGGACGAACGGTGTGGATTTGTATAAGGGACAAACATACAGACAGACAGCTGGTAGATGTTTTTGACCTGGCCTACAACAATCCCCAGATTAAGATCTATATGTGTTCCGAGTATAGTCAAAATCGGACGAACGGTGTGGATTTTTATAGAGAACAAACACACAGACAGACAGCTATAAGGCGTTTTTGACTTAGCCTACGACACTCCCCAGATTAAGATCTACATGTGTACCGAGTTTAGTCGAAATCGGACGAACGGTGTGGATTTGTATAAGGGACAAACTCACAGACAGACAGCTGGTAGACGTTTTTGACTTAGCCTACGACACTCCCAGATTAAGTTCTACATGTGTACCAAGTTTAGTCGAAATCGGACGAACGGTGTGGATTTGTATAAGGGGCAAACATACAGACAGACAGCTGGTAGATAAAAAATGCTTGAAATCGGTTAAGATTTGGAGGCTGCAGCCTTTTTTGAAACACGAAAAATCGTTTGGCCCACTGTGCGTCGTGCCCTTTAATAATATACGATTTGGCTAAGTGTAACCTCAAAATTATGTCAGTAATTCTAGGTATTTTTAAAAATACGCTTTAAATTTATAGAAAATATTATGCACAACTGTGTTATGAAGGCTTGAGAAATTAAGAACGTGCAAAGGGAAGGAAATGAAAAAAAAGTCCGACTCGCAGGAACTGCATCATCTTAGCGCGGTTCCGTTCTTATCTCTAGACTCATTTAAAATGATTAAAATAGAAGCTGTTATTATTTTGGGTCCACATTTCTAGAAAGCATGAAAATTAGATAGTTAGCCGTCGAGGTGATAAGTAAAGATGGAATGGTTGGGATTCGGCTAAAGAAACCTCAATACGATTTTTGTTAAGAAATCTATATTTAGGACGATTCAGCTACTCATTGGTAGCCTTCGTCAGCATTGAAAGTGCCGGGAGGCAGAGGAGGACCAAAGTTGACAGTTCCATCTTTACTTTCAAGAAAGGTCTTATTTACGATCATACCTGGATAGGCCAACCCGCCCTAGGAAGGACCCCGCTAGGCAGTTGAAAAGCTATATCATGGAAATCCATATCTCTAAGATTAAATTGTTTTTCTTAACCTGATTTATTATCAAATACATTATCCAACTATAAGCAGTTAAAAAATAACAAGGAATAAAAAGCAGACAAAAAGAACAGTTCGAATAAGCGAAATCAATTACTTTAAAGTTTTAAGCACTTATTTCTCCGATTGACATCGTCTAATCAAAACTTTCATCAGAACCTTTTTTGTAGAGCATTTCGTAAGCTTTCTAATGGTATTCTTCCGTTTACCAAGATTCTCAACCTTTTTCGAGATATTAAGGAAGGTATACAAAGTTACCAACACTTTTTATGTCTGTTAATAAAATGTTCTATTCTAACCCTTCATTAACTCCAAACGTAACACAAATTTCAACATATTAGTTTTAATGAAAGTAGAAAATGCAGAAAATGTTTCAACTGAATCCCATGATTCTAAGTACCCAAACCAAAAACGGTATTCAAAAACTATTTTTCCAATTTTCTCGAAAACGGTTAAAGCTATCGCCTTGAAAATGGTTTCATTCGTTTTCCTAGCTCAAGAAGCATATAGAACGAGTACTTACAAGCTTATGAACTCAAAAACGTAAGCGTTACGATTTTTTTTGCGCGAATTTCGCCCCAAACGCCATCTTCCAGTAGGCGGATTTTGCTGGTTAACGAACTTGACCTTTCAAATTAGACGAAAGATTTTTGTACCAAATTTCATCAAAATCGGACCATTCGCCTGGGAGCTACAGAGCGAACAGACAAATATATATATATATATATATATATATATATACACACACACAAATTTGAACCACCGTTATTTTCGGTCTCTAGGGGTTCTGAAACGCGAAATTTTCTAGTCGGCACTTCCGGATTGTTTCATTGTATCAACCTTATAAGCGGGGTTCCTCCCTATGGGGGAGGGAGGAACCGCGCTAAAAAGGGAAAAGCTTTTTTTAACTGTGAAATATTGTGCTCAATCCTTTAATAAAAAAAGTCCGATTCGCAGGAACTGCGTCATCTTAGCGCGGTTCCGTTCTCATCTCTAGTGTTTATGAAGGCATAGAATAGAAACAGTTATTACTTTGTTTAGATCAATAGCGAAACAGCTACCCAAATGAAATCTCAAACAAACCAGTCTTCAAAGGTCTTGATTTACAATCTTACCTGTATGGGTCAGCTATACCATAAGTCGGGCAGAAAGGCCTCCGCTCAGAGGCATTTGGAAAGCCTTGGGATCTCTCTCTTTGAACGCTACATTTCTAATAATAAATTGATCTTCTTATTTTACTTAATCTGTTTTATTGTGAAATACATTATCTGACTATAAGCAATTTAAAAATAACAAGGAATAAAACAGACAAAAAGAACAGTTCGAATAAGCGAAATTAATTACTTTAAAGGTTTATGCACTTATTTCTCCGATTGACATCGCCTAATCAAAACTTTCTTTAGAACCATTTTTGTAGAGCATTTAGTGACCTTTCTAATGGTCATCTTCCGTTTCCCAAGATTCTCAACCTTTTTCGAGATATTAAGGAAAGTATACAAAGTTACCAAAACTTTTCATGTCTGTTCATAAAATATTTTGTTCTAACCCTTCCTTAACTCCAAACGTAACATAACTTTCAACATATTAGTTTTAATGAAATTAGAACATGCAAATAATGTTTCAACTGAATCCCGTGATTCTAAGTACCCAAACCAAAAACGGAATTCAAAAACTATTTTTCCAATTTTCTCGAAAACGGTTAAAGCTATCGCCTTGAAAATGGTTTCCTTCGTTTTCCTAGCCCAAGAAGCCTATAAAACGAGTACTTACAAGCTTATGAACTCAAAAACGTAAGCGTTACGATTTTTTCTGCGCGAATTTCGCCCCAAACGCCATCTTCCAGTGGGCGGATTTTGCTGGTTAACGAACTTGACCTTTCAAATTGGACGACGGATTTTTGTACCAAATTTCATCAAAATCGGACCATCAGGGAAGCCAGAAATGAGCGAACAGACAAATATATATATATATATATATATATATATATATATATATATATATATATAAATAAATATATACATATATATATATATATATATATATATATATATATATATATATATATATATACAAATTTGAACCACCGTTATTTTCGGTCTCTAGGGGTTCTGAAATGCGAAATTTTCTAGTCGGCACTTCCGGATTGTTTCATTGTATCAACCCTATAAGCGGGGTTCCTCCCTATGGGGGAGGGAGGAACCGCGCTAAAATGTATATTCAAAATATTAAAATTTGATAAATCCGACCCGCTGTTATTATCCAGTTATCCCGTTTCCATATTATTATTATTATTTAGTGATATTGTTGAAATTAGTAAATGTAGAGAAACGAAAAAGTACAAATAGTCGAAACATCCTATCGACGGATGTGCTATGTGACGTATTGACACTTGGAGGCTGGTATCGTGTTGACGGGTTAGCGAACTTCAACTCCAATTAAGATAAAGCGAATATTGTGACACTTTGAATGGCAATTCTGAACAATTCACTATAAAAAAAATAGAAAATGATTTGATGGCTTTAGAGAACACAAATCTCTTAAAATTCGTCTAGCAGAACTTGGCAAATTCCTCAGCTAGTTGAATATTATATTTAACCCAATTTAGATTCCACGGGGATGACCATTACTACTGGACAAGAAAAACAAAAATATAAATCGAGAAACATATCACAGCTGATGAAAGAAGTGGAATATAGTTGAGCCGTTTTGTTCAATTTTCTTCCTCCGAAAGCCGACCAAAAGGCTTATGATAAAATTGAAAGAATATTCAAACAAAGACTATGTTTTAAATTAGACGAATTTCATGCGATGAATTTGAAATCCTGAGTTAAATCTTTTGATGTTTTATTTAAGTTATTATTAGTAATTATTACTATATGCCGTTAATATAAAGGATATATTATTCAAGGTCCTATTTGATAAAAACAAGATATATAAATACAAAAAACACATTAGATGGATTAGAATAGATTTGCTCTTTTATATTTGTAATGAATTGCTGACACGATTATTAATTATTTAATTCATTTTTTTCTGGAGTAAACCTTTACTTTTATTGGACCGATTTACATACAACACATGTTGCTCTTTAGATGGACACCATACAGTCAATCATATTGTTGATAGCACTGCTTCCGAGGTTCTTCTACCTGGGATTAGTGGAGGTGATGGGAGTTTTTCTTTTATTTTATTTGAAGTATATTGCTTAAATTTCACAGCAACCTAAATCAACTCAGGTTAAATGAGACCATATAAAGCTATGAAAACTCGTCTAATTTTTTTAAGTGACTTTTCTAAAGGATAATCGAATAGCCCAAAAGGCTTCTGACATAAGTAAAACGTCTCGGCAGTAAGAGGTAATTGCTGGATAAGCCCGGAGACGGACTTGGGAAAAGAGTTTTCCTTCTCAATGGGCCTAATTAAGTGGGGCTAGGGGCGAGGGGGTATAGGGGGAAGAAGGACGGGGGGACAAAAGCCCCCTGAAAACTTGAGGGTCCGGCAATTCGTGCGGAGGCATTCGAACCCTCTTCATTATTTATTACTCAAATTAGGAACACTCTAGGGCGGCCCTCGCGGATTTACGGGCAGGTGAGTCCTCTTGCACCCAATCATCTTTGTAATTATGCTTAATTGGGGTAAAAACTTTCTTCGCGGTTTTCCGCTCCTTGAATATACCCCGGGCTAATCAATCCGAGGATGGAGGTCTGCAGCTGATTTCGCGATTTGCTTTTACATCATCCTAAGATCGCACTCCTCAATGAATTTTTTAGTCATAATATTATTGAGGTAGATAAAGTAATGGTTGGTCGTGTGGCATCTTACAAGGGGAGTATACAGTAGTGGGGTCACTGATCGCGCTCATTTTTTTGTGGTGATTCCGCATCGAAAAATAGTCGATACGTGTCCGAGCGTTTGTCTAAGTCTATCTAAGTGATAATGGGTCTTAGTAGCAGAGCAAAAAAATAAAATAACTTCAAAAATGCCCTATTTGCCACCCCTTTGTTTGTTTTAGAGATTAGATTAAAGGAAAAATACAATTGTTAAACAATAATCTATATTTCGTCAATAAAATCTAAAAATATGTTTACGTTTCTAGTTGATTTAAAATCAGCAATTTAAAAACCCTGATGTAGTAAATATCATCGAAAACAAAAAACAAAAAAATAATAATAATAAGTTTTCCCAGACCATAAGAACCTAAAAATTTGTAAGCGAAGCATTTTCGCGACATTTTGAAATTCAATATCTTGTCTTTAGATTATCAGATTTTTACATCCTTCGGCTCTTTGAAAAGAAGCGAGCTTCCTTGTTCTAACCATATAAATAACTATCGTATTATCTCAGAAGGTACTTAGAAGAATTAGTTCTCAAAATAAAAATAATATTTGAACTTTCTCGAATATTTTTTATATTCGAATAGTGGAACACATTAAACCAATTATTTATTTGCGGATGCTGGTTTACAAGACCAGCCATTTTTATAATATTGCAACAAAACGGGATATATAGCAATATTAATTAATTGTAAAAAACGTTTCTCTATTTTCTGTATGAGATTTTTTTTTTCATGGGAACGGACATAACGAACTAGCTCAAAAGAAACCTCGGAAAATTAATTTTATTTATTTATTTACATTTTGAACATCCACTTATACACAAAATTTTGGGTTATGTTTAGGTTACCAATCTATTGTTGCCAGAGTTGGGCTAATGCCTTTCTTTGTATGTGTTCATTAATGTAAAAGAGCTAAACAATTAATGTTTATTTTGTATTCTTTTAAGATTTTAAACACATTTTTCAGTAACACGGCAAAAACTAAGGTTTGATGAGGGATGTGCATAGTCAAGCAGATCCTGCTTGTTTTAAACTTAATTTTGAACGGAGCTTTTGTCTAAATTACATTTTTTGTAGTTGCAGATTTTTGGCTTCAACGGGCAGCTTTATTCGAATTTTTCCGAAGCGGTACAAAGGGCCCAAGGAATTGCTGCGGTATCCATACTCTTGCAGGTAAGCTATCATTCATTGGAACTTTATTTGCACGAATGAATAAAAGAGGTACTTTATTCTAGGACTTCGTCTCTCAAGAATAACATAAAAAAATTCCAACTCACAGGAACTGCATCATCTTAGCGCGGTTACGTACATCTCGAAGAAATGGAATAGATTAGCATCATAAATCACAGGAAACTGAAAGTAGCCAAGTTACACAGAAGCGGATAATTCTTAATCTGTATAAGTCAATACAATTATGTACTGAAAACGTACTTACTCTTTGACTACTACTGAGAAGGCTCTGTTCTAAACAACCAAAAATTCGTTGTCATTTTAAGTATCTTTGTTTTACTAGCAAATTCGTTTTACTGTTATAATAAACTGTAAATATGTGCTTCATGGCGAATAAAATTCCATTCTGTCTTGGGTTAAATCTTTCTATAAAATAAGAAATAACAATAACTTCAGTTGGAGGCTATTAGGAAGGTTATATAGATAGGAGAATTCAAAACAAACTATGCATACGTCATCATGATTAGCAACAGCCATCTTGATTACCACAGCCACTCCAAACTTATTACCAATACCTTTCACCGTTTCTTAGCTTATTTTACTACAATACTAATTTTACTGATAAATGCAATTTAAAACAAGAACCAACCAATTAAAAAGTGAGATAAACAAAGACAAAAACCCTTTCAAAACAACAAAACACTTTTTTTTTTACTTTTTGAAGTTTTAAGCTCTTATATCTCTGATTGACGTTGCCCCATCGAATATTACTTCAGAACCTTTTTTGTAGAGAATTTAGTAAGCATTCGAATGGTCACCTTCCACTTACCACGATTTCCCAACCGTTATCGAGATATTTACGAAAAATGTCTATTAATAAAATAATTTTTTTCGGCATACTTCCTTAACCCCGAATATAACCAAAATTTAAACATCTTAGTTGGGAATAATTTCCAAGATATAGAAAATATTTCAATTGAATCCCGCGATTCTAAGTACTCACAAAAAAAATAATGACTTACAAAAACATTGATTCCACTTTTCTCAGAAACGGTTACAGATATCGCCTTAAAAATGGTTTCATTCGTTTTCCTATGTTAAGAAACCTACAAAACTACTATCCCCCCCCCCCAATTTCGCCCAAAACACTATCTTCTAGTGGGCGGATTCTGCTGGTTAACGAACTTGACCTTTCAAATTAGACGACAGATTTTTGTACCAAATTTCATCAAAATCGGGCCATTTTTGAGCTTGCTAGAGCGTTAACAGACAATATATATATATATATATATATATATATATATATATATATATATATATATACAAATTTGGGCCACCTATATTTTCGTGATCTATAGGGTCTGAAACGTGAAAGTTTCTAGTCGGCACTTCCGGATTGTATCGTGAGGTCAACCTCATAAACGGGTTCTCCCTACGGAGATAAGGAGTAACCGCGCTAATACATTTTGTTGATTATAGAAATTTAAAATAAAACTCTATACATACGTTGAGATGAGACAGCAACAAAAAATCGTATACAATAAAATAAAACAAATGTACAGATTAATAAAAAGTAGAGAGTGAATGGAGAGGGATTGTGGAATACTGGAGCAAGAAGGGAATGAGGGAGGGTGGGGGCAATGATGAAACTATATACAGTAAGGATAAGAATATAAAAATATAAAGAATAGTTCAATATAAATAATAAAAAGAAAAAAGGGGGTAGAGAGTATAAAGGCAAAATAATAAAAAATAAATGCTTAGACAAAAGAGAGAAAAAAATACACTTATTGACGCCATGGGGATACAGAAACTTCCCAAAGTGGATGTAACAGTTGAATTAAGAATATAAATAAAATCGGTCCACTGTGAGCTTTATTCTAGACCAAAATTATTCTTTTGGCTATAGTGCCCGAGATTTTCGAACCTACAGAAATTTCAAGATGAATTTCAAACATACAGAAAATATTTCAATTGAATCCCACGATTGCTAAGTACCCAAACCGTAAATGAGTTACAAAAACATTTTTTTCACTTTTCTCAATTACGGTTACAGATATCGCCAGGGAAGTGTTTTCCTATGTTAAGGAATCTATAGAAAAGCCTACCTGCAAGCATATGAACTCGAAAACGCAAGCGTTACTACTTTTTTTCGCGCGAATTTCGCTCTAGATTATTGTACCAAATGTCACTAAAATCTATTTTCGAGCCCGTGGGAGAGCGAACAAACAAATATATATGTACATATATATATGTGTGTATGTATATATATATATGTTTGTATATACATACACAAACTTAAACCACTTTTATTTTCGAGATCTATGGGCTCTGAAACCTAAACTTTTCTAGTCGGCACTACCGGATTGCGTCATGAGGTCAACCATATAAGCGGGTTTCCTCCCTATGGATGGAGGGAAAAACCGTGCTAAAATAAAAATGTAAACCTGAAATATCCCATTCTATAATATAAATGCGCACCTATGGAGAGTCATTTTTATACTGTCTAACAAGCAAATGAACAATGAGTGGCCTCCTGAGTGGCCTCCTGAGTGGATTTCCTTATTGCTTTATTTCATGTCTGCAATCAGTTCTGTGGCTAAATACGTTTTCCCATTCATTCATAATGTGTAAATATAAGTGACCCACGTCATGACTTTAAGGTGTAATAAAACATCCAAAACAGCTAATGCCTTTCCACAAAATATTTATTTTAATACATCCAGTACAGGCAATGAGTTAGCTAATGCTGGCTCCTTAATTATTAAATTGCGTTTTCTCGTATAAATGTAATTATTATCCCTCTAATTATAAAGGTATGTATTAATTTATAATTTCCGTAAAATTTACTTTGTATTCATTATGCTGGACGGTAGCGGTACTACATCACAAAGCAAATGTCAAGTCTCCTGCAAAATAATCATTGCAACCTGATAATGCACTTTAGCTTTTAATAATTTTGTGGTATTTGTATGATTTCCGTGTTACCAGTTATACCAGGCATGGTGTGTCACAAATAACAAGGGAAGTAACCAACCTCCTGACCTAGATATGTTGAATTTTGTGTGTAAATTTATTATTTTTTTACGGCGCATCGTCATCTAGCCCTTTATTGTTTATTGACATTTGGTTGTTTAAATTTATAGTATTTTAGTTTCTTGTGTGTTTAACGGCATATCAACAATTGGTCCCTTAACTCCGGGCTGTCTACAGGCTTCCACTCTTTTGTAATGCGAAAAGCCCTTGGTCGGTCACCCATACAGGTACTGGCCACGCTCGACGTTGCTTAACTTTGGTGATCAACGAGAGCCGGTGCATTGAACGTGGCTATGTCCGTTGGCAATTTATAATATTATTAATATTTTGATTATTATTTGTTTCATGGCATTATTTTAATAATATTCATGCCATAATATTTGTACTAATTCTCTACATATAGCATTGTAAAATAGTCTGTTCCTGGAGATTTCTTTTCAGCAGATATTTAAAGTTTAAAAAAAAATATGAATATTTCAAATTCCTTACAATAATACAATTGTTTTCAAACCCTAAGCTTTGTGAATCATGCCATGAGTTTTACTTTTCCGTCCCCTAATTATTCATTTACTGGACTTACTTTAATCTGTGATAACAGATTGTAGAACCGTTTCGGATAAATTTGAAGACTGACATTCATCGTGTAATTGTTTTGTCCCAGATAAGGACGATGAGTCGTCGTTTAAACTTAGACAATATTTAACAAGTAGATTCTGCTTTTTGCAAGTGGATGGGCGTTTTTAATTCTTAATTCGAAGTAGTCATTTACAGATATATAAAAAACATTTTTTCGTATATTTTTTAACGAGGTAAGGCATGAGTCCTTCACCTATGGATAACGCCTCCTAAAACCTAACGCTTTTTTAAATGGACATTAGATAAATAAATAGATAAATAAAACGAGAGATGTGTAAATCGGGTTTAATCAGGTAAAAATATTTGTTTCTTATTATTTGATCCACTAGTTAATTTCCCCACTAATCCAATAAGAAAGTTTAGAAGAAAAAGAAAATAAAAGCAGAGAAAGAGACAACTTTGAAAGGGCACCCAAATTGAAGTGTACACAACTGGTTGGAGAAATTAAAGCAACTGCGCATATATTATTGTGCTGATTAAGACGCATAACAAAAGTCACATGTGAGAGAAGGGGAGTACAACAATTTTTTCAATTGTTGACAAACTCATTACAGTTGTTGCTTTAGATCATGTATAGGCAACCTTAGCCATGTTACGGGCCAAACTTAAAGCAAGTCAGGCAAACACTGTCAGGCAGGTCTGTCAGTTAGACCTAAACAGTCCGCCTGAAAGCCGGTCACTTTAACGTGAACAGTCTTAACTGACAGACCGGCCGGGATATATACACGCTCAGGCAACCGGCCTTCAAGCCTGCCTGACCGTGTGTAGCT
The DNA here is from genome assembly GCA_946811695.1 of Gonocerus acuteangulatus. Lineage (NCBI taxonomy): Eukaryota > Metazoa > Arthropoda > Insecta > Hemiptera > Coreidae > Gonocerus > Gonocerus acuteangulatus. Next base: position 52,934,736 of record OX328128.1, read on the forward strand.
TTCTTTAAGTGTTCAAGTACGTTCGCAGGCCGCGTAAATCGGATACTCGGGTATCTAGCTCACTTTATTCTGCAGGAGCAAGCGACAAACCACATCTCACTCGATCGTCCTCATTTGGAGTGAATGTGAGTACGTAGTGTAATATTTTTTTTTTAATTTTAATTCACCATTACTTTATTAATTGGGTTTTCTAAAATTTCTCGGGGGCCGGTTCTGGCCCACATATGCTTTAAATGGTAGCCAGAGACGAAAACCAAAAAAAACGTCCGTCACGCAGGAGCTGCATAACTAAGCACTTTCCTTAGAATTGAGTAGTGTCGAGTGCATTCCAGAACAATTTGCTTAAAATAACCTAGATAGATAAATAATTTTATATTTAAATTTTAACGTCCATTTATTATTGACTACGAATTTTAGGACGGGTTATCTATAGGTTACCACCCTTTTCTAGCCAGGATAGAGGTGATGCCTTTTCTATTTTCGAAAGAAAAGCCACCACCCCTAGTGGGAATCGAACCCACGACCTTTGGCACGGAGTGTTAAGAGTGTTAAGTTAAGAGCTCACGCTCAAATAGTTCTTCTCTTTTGAATTTATTATGAGCATATGTTTCAATTATTAATTTTGTAATTAATTTCCTTCCAGAGTTTTGTGTATGTTGGGTACTACACTAAGTAATAAATACACGAAGCTTCATATTTTCGTCTACTGATCTTGGTGAATAAAATATAATAAAAATTACGACTGATATTGGCAAATAACTACTTTGGCTCCAGGGTAAACCCCCCTCCTAATGAACCGATTTAGTTTATTTTTACAACACATTTTTCTGTTCAGTTGACCACAACAAATAACGAGTTTCGTTCAAATATTACAAAAATTACGATTGTTATTGGCAAATAACTACTTTGGCTCCGGAGTAAACCCCCCCCCCCCCCTTCCAGCTGGACCGATTTTGTTGGTTTACGAACTCGATCAATCGTTTGATGCGGGAATACTATATACCAAGTTTCGAGGCGAAAAAACAAAAACTCTTGCCTGTATCTTGTTAACGGACACATATATAACTATATATATATATATATATATATATATATATATATATATATATATATATATATATATGTATATATATAAATTTTAACTGGGGTAATTTTTGGTGTCTAGGTAGGATCGATAAAGATTCGAAGACATTTTTCAAAAATTCCCTCATGAGTGGAACCTCAATAGCTACTTCCCTTCGGAGGAAAGTGCTAAAAGTGCAAAAATGTTCATTTATGGCAATAGCATGAAATATTAGACTACGAACTTTGTCGTACGTATTTTTAAAAAATTGTCAGATTGCTCAATTTAAGCGGGAGACTAAAGCAATCTTTCATATGGCGGATACGTCAGGGAATAAGGTGAATTCAAATTTAGGAAGAAAAGAAAATACGGGAGAGGATAAAAGAGAATAATTTGATTAAAGCGTACAAGAATAAGATGGCCGTTGTCTACAGTGTATTTCTCTAGGGCATGAGTCTCTAATAAACCGAGGTAAGCTCCCTCGCTTATCCGTTGCTTCCCTGCTCCGCTCGCTTTCTCCTTGTATTTCTAGAAGGAAAGTAATTCCAGAAGAAGAATACCACAGCTTTCAGATGCTGTAATTCGCTCAACTGAAACTAAGCTATATTGAAGTTTAAGTGAGAATTCCGTTAAAAATTTTGAAAATGTTATCACAGTGTTATCAGCCCTACTAGGCAACAAAAATAATAAATGTTCTGATACAAATGTTTTGACCAATGTTAAGAACTGCTACATATATTTGTCTGAAACTATTTTTAGTAATTTTAACGGTTTCTGAATCAAAAGATTTGATATGTCTTTACTTATTTGAATTGGTCTTGAGATCTATTCAGATCCTTATCAAATAGGTTTTTGGAAAGGATGTTTATAACATCTGGACAGCAGGATAATCTGTAGGGTTTGTAAATTGGCATGCAAATAAACCCTGTCTTATTGGTATTACAGGCCTAATTACACCGCACGATTAGTAATGTTTAAGTCATATTACAAATCACTGCGTTCTCTACTAATGTTTATTACTTCTAGAAGGTAGACAAATAATTCGCTCGTTTAATTTGGCCAAAACAGTTCAAACGTAAATTTTAGCGTTCACAGGCTGCCTTTGTTTAATTTTTTGTTCTGTTTACTAGCCAAATTCTTAAATTTAATTATGTTTTGCCCCTAAAACATCCCTATTTTATCAAAATAAAAGCGAACAACTTATATAGAAGCATTTCAGTATGGAGCTGTTGAACGAAGAAATAGTATTGGATATGGAGTTGAGGGGAGGGCGGTATTGGAGTGTATTTTCTGGATGGGTGGAGGTGTTCCTCCCAAGAGCTTATGTATAAATCCTCGGTCTTCCATCGTTATATATAAATATATAGAAATAGAGGACTCCGCTCTCCAAGAACTTATGGTGTCTCCCAAGGAGCAACGGTCTTCTCCAGTTTATATAGAATAGGGGTCCATATCAGCCATAGTTAACGCTAAAAGTAAAAGTTGTTTTCAAATATCGTTTTATAAACGACATTTGAAAGAAAAAATAATACGAATATTCATAATATTGTAAAAACATGTTATTAAAGTCGTACAGTCTGCTGGATTCCTAGCCACAATGGAATAAAAGTCCGTCACGCAGGAGCTGCATAACTAAGCACTTTCCTCAGAATTTGGGTAGTGTAGACTGCTTTCCAGAACAATTTGCTTAAAATATCCTACATAAATAAAATAAAAACATGAATAGTTCTCTTTTAAATTTGTAATGAGTAACTGATCAATTATTAATTTGCTTCCAGAGTTATGTTTACACATGGTACCTATTACACTACGTAATAAATACAAAAACCTCATATTATCGTAGTTTGATCTAACGCAGGAACAGGATACAGTCACTCTAGTGGTAGAAAGCGCTCCTTGCGGCGGCTTTGTGACCCTACGTCTGGCGGGCTTTTCTATTGAAATATATTACAAATTAAACCCCCGCTTTCCGATTGACCGATTCAGCTCATTTTTACAACACTTCTTTTTCATGAGTTACCCACGACGTATACCGCGTTTCGTTACAATACAGCAGAAATTACGACCGGTATGAGTATATTAGGAATTTGGGTCCGGAGTAAACCCCCCCTTCTAATGAACCGATTTTGTTTATTTTTACAACACATATGTACCTGTAGACTACCACTACGAATACCGAGTTTCGTCGAAATATACCAAAACTCGCGGCTGGTAGTGGCGAATTGGTATTGTGGGTCCGGAGTAAACCCCCCCCCCCTTCTAATGAACCGATTTAGTTCATTTTTATATCTCACTTTTCTCTCTACATTACCACTACGAATACCAAGTTTCGTTGAAATATAACAAATATTACGGCTGACATAGTCAAATTAGTGTTTTGGGTTCGGGGTAAACCCCCCTCTTCCGGTGGACCGACTTTGGTGGTTAACGAACTCGTTCAATCGTTTGCTAATTGAATGCTATATACCAAGATTCGTGACGAAAAAACAAAAACTCTGGCCGCTATCGTGTTAACAGACACACATATATACAGGGTGTCCCGTAAATGTCTAGTCATATTGTGAGGGGTGATAGAAGACCCTTAGGGGAACAAAAAATGTTCTATGACGATTTCCCGAATTCTCGCCCATAAGGGAGAAAACATCGTTTTATTGTTTTTTCGAGACAAACGTACTTTTTAGAAGAATAATCGTTGTAGCTCCGTCCCAGGTGGTTCTACTAGAAAGGGTGTGAAACCAATCGAAAGCTGAGTAAATTTACTATACGACTAGTTGAGAGTAAACGTAAACATGAATGAATGTAAGTATGTATATCTTACCAAAAGAAGGCAATTCTAAATTTCCTGACATTTTATTGATATTTCTTGCCAGCGTTACTCCTCAATAAGCAGGATCTGAGATTTCCGGGTCTCAGAAAAACTTCCTCATTTAACCAGCTTTCCATTCATGTATCACAACCCTGTGTTATTGAAGTATTTGAACGATTTAAGAACAAAAGTTTTTAAAAAAAACATGGATCTGTGAAAAATGTTTACATAAATATTAAGTAAATATTTACTTAAAACAATAAAAAAAAATTACTTCCATGAATATAAAAAAAAATCCCTAAAACAGTAAATAAATAAAATACACATTTATTTTGAATTTGTTAATTAAGGTAACTAATACTGGGTCCAGAAGGCGGCCATTAAGGAACCCCAACCATACATTAACCTCAAAAATTATTATTTTTACCTAGATCACGCATTTGAACACATTTTTACAGGACTATGTACATATTATTTATGAGGGATAGAATTTTTCATTACAACAACAAAAACGCATGGGCTCAGAATCCCAGTGAGTTTCACAAGCGTAGCCATCAGTATTAATTTAAGGTAAAGCATTTGTTTTCTAAATATAAGTACCTGTAAAAATGTGTTCAAATGCGTGATATAGGTAAAAATAATCATTTTTGAGGTTAATGTATGGTTGGGATTCCTTAATGGCCGCCTCCTGGACCCAGTATTAGTTACCTGAATTAACAAATTCAAAATAAATGTGTATTTTATTTATTTACTGTTTTAGGAGTTTTTTTTTATATTCGTGGAAGTAATTTTTTTTTATTATTTTAAGTAAATATTTACTTAATATTTATGTAAACATTTATAAAAATAAATATTTCCTTTCAGCTTTTTGAATAAAATGAAGAAAAAAATATAATTTTCTTTTCACAGATCCATGTTTTTTTTTTAAACTTTTGTACTTAAACCGTTCAAATACTTCAATAACACAGGGTTGTGATACATGATTGGAAAGCTGGTTAAATGAGAAAGTTTGTCTGAAACCCGGAAATCTCAGATCCTGCCCATTGAGGAGTAACGCTGGAAAGAAATATCAATAAAATGTCAGGAAATTTAGAATGGCTTTCTTTTTGTAAGATATACATACTTACATTCATTCATTTTTACGTTTACTCTCAACTAGTCGTATAGTAAATTTACTCAGCTTTCGATTGGTTTCACTTCCTTTCTAGTAGAACCACCTGGGACGGAGCTACAACGATTATTCTTCTAAAAAGTACGTTTGTCTCGAAAAAACAATAAAACGACGTTTTCTCCCTTATGGGCGAGAATTCGGGAAATCGTCATAGAACATTTTTTGTTCCCCTAAGGGTCTTCTATCACCCCTCACAATATGACTAGACATTTACGGGACACCCTGTATATATATATATTTTATCGGGGTCATTTTCGGTGTCTACTAGGTAGGATCGATAAAGATTTGAAGAAATTTTTCAAAAATTCCGTCATGAGTCCAACCTCAATAGCTACTTTCCTTTGGAGGAAAGTGCTAAAAGGTGACGCTAAAGCGGACGTAGCAGCAAAACAAGTTATTAAAGAATGCATTCCTTATTTGTACACCCTACCGTCAGATGCTGTGGCACATCTAAAATATCTGATCTCTTCTAAGAAGGAATACGAATGGCTTCAAAATACAAGAGGAAACAAGTTAAGGGAGATTAAATCCACTATCTCGTCATGGCAAACCTCATCTCCAGACTCAAGGCGAGATGAGGTGGTTCTGCCGTGAGTAAGAAATAGGCACACTAATCTTACCTATGCTTATTTGTTTAAAACAGAAGCTAGGCCTAAATGAAGTGTGTGGTGAAAATATTATTATTAAATATTAAAATTCATAATTTTAAATTTCGCTTGCCTTTTGGTATTTCATCTAAATTTAAGTACTACTTCTTTAACTTTCCTTATATAGGTAAACCTAAATTTTATTTCCACGTTGTAACTATTCTTTATATTTGTCTATATTGGAGCTAAATTATATTCACAAAACTCCTTTATAGCTCACAAATCTCCAAAAGTTTCAGGAATAAATTAGAAATATCTAAAATAAGCAAAGAAGATATATAAATAACTAGAAACTTATCTTTTTTCAACAATTAAATATTAAAGTAATTCCCATAAGCTGCAGTGCAGCCATTATTCGTTTTCTTTTCTTCATTTCCTGTCGTTAAATAGTAAAAAAAAAAAAATCAGTCCCGTAACTGGTCACGAGGGCCCTGAGGGCAGATACTATAGAGGAATCTGATTCATGACCATACGGCACACTAGGGAGATAGTGTGGTCAGTACTATGCTCCGACCGCCTCATTTTTCCCTTTGCTGCTTCGAGCATAAAGTTACCCATTAATGAATTAATTAAAAGCTGGGTTGGCCTTGGGATGGCCAGGGAGGACGAATTCAACCCATTCGACGACACTAGAAGAACAAATCTTAAGTGCTTGCTCGGGATTTGAACTCAGGCCCTCCAGCTCGCCCCCGTCGTTTAATAGTATTATAAGTAAACTTATTGATCCTTTTTTCTTATTACTCATTTTTTTTTCTTTTGGATTGTTATTTTTTAATAACACTTTCTGTTATTGCTGACGAAGCACTGAGTTCACCCTTTTGATGAGCTAATCGCCTAAAGTTGTGGAGTTAATAAATAAATAAAAATAAAATAAAATCATCAAAATTGCTGCATTTTTTTCAAAAAATATATAAATCAAAACGACCGTTTTTTTTTTTTTTTTTTTTTTTTAATTTAAGGTTATTAAATGTCAACATTTCTCGTTGTCACTTCCTGATTGGGTACGTTATGCCGGATTTCCTCCCTTCGAGGATATACACGAGTTCAAAGTTTTTTGCAGACTGGAAAATGCCTCAACAACTAACTTCTGTAAAGTTTTACATTGTGCACATTTTTAGTAAAAATTCCGTATTTGTTTATCTACCTTTCTCCTTCTGTATGCAATACATCCTATAAATCCCAACGATCCTTTGGAAATCCGCAAGTGGTTTCCGGCTGAAGGCTAAGAGCAGCAAAACTTCCCCGGGTCTTATTCAAATACTAATCCCGAATCTGGAAGAACGCATTAAACTGTCGATATAAGTCTGTGGGAAGTAACAGGTGGAAGAAAGTCCGGCCCCAGGATCATCCTGGATGGATCCTTTCTCTCCCAACTCCTTCCAGGATATTTCTAAGGGTTATTTTCCCAAGGATGCACTTAACCGTTTATGTTTACCTTTTTTCCTGAGAGAAGTAGCTAGAAAAATAACTTAAGATAGTAATTCTGACGTATCCCGTGTAGGCTAGGAGTTAACAAGGTTCTTTCTAGTAATTATATTTAATTAACAAAATGTGTAGTAGAATACAATGAACAAATACCATTAGAAACAAATATAAGAGCAGAAATGAGCTAAAGCCGACTCTTGAGAGACTAGAACCACCTAGGAGGGCACTTAAGAATAAAATACAGTTTGTAACGGACATTTACAACACAATATGAAATGGAGACGACAAAAAGAGGAAAATAAATGCAAAATAGACAACTGCTGTTCGTTTCCTGTAAGTGCGCTACATAAGAGGCAGTTTCACGACATAAGAGGTAAAAAGGAAAACATAGTGACGAGACAAATACTCCAAGAAAATGTTGCATTAAGACCTTAATGCAGTACATGAGAGACAAATCCTTCACTTGGGGGTTAATACAACACTTGAGAGGCAAATGGAGCACTTAACAGGCTTTCCGTACCTTTGATAAATAACAATTCTTTAAAGAATAAGCGTATTATTGGAGCGAACGTTTTTGGCCTATAAAAAGTAATAGTTGCTCATATTTTACTATTGTTATTATTTTTTTTTTTTAAGTTTTGGCCCGTTTTTGCAGCTTCTGTCGCCAGCGGAGATAATCTGTCTTCTGTGTTTCAACAGATTCCTTCAAATCAACAAAAATGTTTTACAAAAAAAAAAAATGGTGTTAAAAATGGCACAACAAATTATTGAAGAAAATTATTGGAAAATAATGTATATCTTTTATAAATGGATCCGTCGTTCTAATTTTTTGGTCCACATAAATTCTAAAAAGTAATAATCTAGTAAAGTTCTGTGAATGTTCTTATGTTTTCATTTACTCGAGCACCACATTATGTTTTCATATTTAATAATATGATGTTTTTTCTGTAAATTTATTTTAATTATAATTTTAAAGAAACATAGTTTTTTTTTTACTGATGAAGCAATTGAAAAAAAGTGCCCAACATAATTAAATATGTACAGTGATTCCTGACACCGTCAATTCAAAAGAAAGACATGACATTACTATAAAGGTGTCCTCTATATAAAGGAACCCTCCATTCTACTGAACTCTTGTCTTCCTTTGCAATAATTTAGTGAGGTTAATTATTTCAGAAATACTGCAGGCACTAGTCCATCGTGAAGTGTCTACTTCCAGCCTCGCCAGCCCAGCTAACCTGGGATCCTCTAAGGATCAGGATTTCCTTCATTTCGTACCCAGAAATTCGCCATTTCTATCTCATTATTATCGAATATAATTAAATACCAAATGTAACTAATACCTACTAAATGTAATTAATTTCCAGTAATTTGTGTCTTATTAATTCATCTGCGAGAGCATGGTATCTCATTAAACGGGATAACAGGTTGTCGGATTGACTGTTGATTTAACCCTACATTCGTATCTACTATATATTTGTCAAATACTCACTCACTCATTCACTGACCTATCATCGCCCAGCCCAAACCGAATGACAGAAAATTTTGCATATGCACTCCCTATATAACGTATGCACTCACTAAGAAAGGATTTTTTGATATTCGAATTTTTAAGTATTTTTAGGGGGGTTTAAAGTTTGAGTTGGAGCAGGCAAGCCAAGGCAGCATGCGTTGCTAGGACGATAAAGAACAGCTGTTACCGTACATTATCTATTTCATAGTATTATTTTTAATTGAGGTTAATTTCAACTATGATGTCAGAGCTTGAATTACTAGAAATAAACTCTTATTTTGTCCCTCATAGAGTTTACGTTCTGGTCCTTCCGCGGTAATAATATCCCGAACCACTTCACACAAAATTTGAAATTTTGCTCGGACAATCCGTTTAGAATGTAAACACTCGCTAAGAAAGTTTTTTTTTACATTCAAATGTTTAAGTACTTTTAGGGGGGGGGGGGCTTGAATTATTAAGAAGGTCCTCATCGGCTCAAAAATGGTCCGATTTTGATAACATTTGGTACAAAAATCTTTCTTCTCATTTGAAAGGTCAAGTTCAATAACCAGCTGAATCCGTTTACTGGAACATGGTTTTGGGAGCAAAATGTGCGTGAATAAACCGGAACGCTTACATTTTCGAGTCCATATGCTTGCATGTATTTGTTGTATAGGTTCAGTAACGTAGGAAAACAAATGAAACCATTTTCAAGCGATTTTTGCCACCTTTTACGAGACAAATTGCTAGAAATACTTTTCCAAACTAATTTTCTGTTTGGGTATTCAGAAGCGATGATTGGTTCATTTGAAACTTGTACCAGGTATTTGACATTCATCTAATCTAAGATACTTATACTTTGGAATCGTTTGGAGGTAGGAAGTATATAGAAAAAAATTGTATTAATGGTATACAACGTTTTCGGATCTCAGTATATTTTCTAAAATATCTCGAAAACGTTGGGAAATCGTAGTGGCTATTCGAAGGGTTACTAAATTATCCACAAAGACGATTCTGTTGTAATGTTCGGTGGGGCGATGACTATCGAAGAGATAATTGCTTAAAACTTTAAAGTTGTTAGTTTTATTCGTTTCAACGTGTATTTGTCTCTGTTTACCTAACTTTTTAAGTAGTTGTTGTTATTTTTTTTTTTACTCCCCAACGGGAACAAGCACGGTTACCTCCACATGGTGTTTCCTGGGTAATTCTAATGTCCGTGCAATAATAAGCTGTACAAAATGATGTAGTAGCCTTAATTTTGATCATACCTTATTTAACGCAATATAAAAACTTCTTATCGGCCGTGGTGAAGCACGGGTATTCAGCTAGTATTAAAATATTTATCTCTCACGTAGAGAACCAGCGTATACTTGTGGTTGTACCTTGTCATGTGGATGAAATAGGATTTTTCGTGTCGATTTGAGCTTTGTTTCGAAATTCCAACGTTTTCTTTATGTCGAATGTTAGTCATTAATATCTTAAATTAATAATTTCATTTGTTATTACATATAAGGACAGCAGGAGCCTTAGCCATGGACGAGTAAAGAAATTGCCCTGGCCTAACCCCCCCCCCCAAAAAAAAACAGTTTTAAGAAACATGATATAAAACAAATGTTTCTTAATTTGCTTTACCATGTCCATTAATAACTAGAAAGCTTATTTAAACTATGAACGGTATTCTTTTTGTGGTCAGTCGATATATTTTTTTTTTTTTAAATTGATCTTTATTGGTAATTTACAATCTGTACAGTTATGTACTATAAGTAAATATGGTCAAAATATACATAAAACACAGTGAATGAGATGAGAGGAGAAGGCAGACATTACTGCCACTCCTAATGAATGTTATGGTATTTCTTATTTCAATTAAAAATTGGTCTCTTTTTTAACCTATATACATTATTTACAATTTTTACACTATTTACATTATTTTATAAGACAGGCTAATTAACCTGTAGTAAATTGTCTCGTGGCCAATGGCGGCGAAGGCGTCGAGGAGGATTATCTGAGATGACATTGGAAGAGGATTGTCTGGGATGACATTATAAGTCAGTCGATATAAAATAATAATGAAATATATAAAATAAATAATCATTTAAACATAATAACATTTTTATAATAACGAAGGTTAGTTGGACAAAATAGAGCATTTAATATGTTAACACAAAACTCATCGCATTTCGAAAACAAGAATTTCAATTATTTACTCTCTAAGTAAAAAATGCAGAAGTCCTATTCCAAGGAACTCCATCATTTTAAGGGTGTTTCCAGGTAGTTCTTCTATCTGATGTGATTTAGGAAAGGTAGAAAGGCAAACCAACACTTTCGAAGCTTTAAGCAATATTTTCATCCTTAGAGGGTGTCATATCGAAATTCACGCTTAAAATGTATTTGTAGTACATTTATTAGGCGTTCGAAAGAGCAACTTTCACTTACAATGATTTCGCACCGATAGTTTCTCGTTTCAGAAAATATTTGTTCTTCTCTATCCCTCTGCTTATACTTCTCCTAATTCGTATCTACTTTATAGATTGCGAACTTTAACCGTTCACGAAAAAATAATAAGTCACTTAAACGTTATCGTGGATTTTTGTTTTCTTTTTTTTTTAACTGTTTATTTGATATTAAAAACAAAACATAATATATATATATATATATATATATATATATATATATATATATATATATCTGAGAGAGAGAGAGAGAGAGAGAGAGAGAGAGAGAGAGAGAGAGAGAAAGAGTGTACCTACAGACCACCAGGTTAAATTTACAATTTAGAACAAATTAACTATAACATTATTGACTAGTAGTTTAATGCAAGTAATGTATTTCCTTGCTCTATTACATTATGAAAGTTAACGTAAAATTCATTAATTGAAAAGAAAATAGTTAATGACAATAAGTACTATAGATATATACAAAAGAGCAATGCAGCTAAAGAATAATTTTTAAGTTTAATTATCACATTGCTGATAGTATAATCCAGTTATCGAAGTCTTACTCCACCCCCTATGTATTTGTTGCTGAAGAATGCTGCCTGAGAGTATGCTGAATCGTTAGAAATATGGATTTTTCTATAGGGCGCATCCCTAACTTCACTTATTTTCATTTCAAATGCTAACTATCTACATCTCATTATGAATTTATGTAGTTTAACAATATTGGAGCAGAAATCTGGTTCAAAGTAATTCTACTTATACGAGACCTTCTGCCTTCAAAAAGTATTTGCAGAATCTTTTTCAGCGTTGTGGAAACTTTATAGAATACGAATAGGGTGATTTCAGGATATTCGGCCATTCTTATTGTTTACATTTCCATCTTTCTCCCGGAGAACAGAGGAGTCGGACAGTTGTATGAATAATGAGGTCATAAATCCTGAAGGATAGGAGAGGAGGAACATATATAAGCCTTCCAGGAGCCGGGATGGACTGGTCGGGGGGATAGGATCCCAAGGGAATTCGGGCTATAGCTCACGTAGCGGGCTGATGTCCTGGCGTCAGCGGAAGACTCGATACGTGAAGACAAATACCGCAAGGAGGAAGGACTCTATTCTACAGGGATGGGCGCCGCACTCTGTTATGCCGGCACGTGACTATAGACTCATATTACACCTATAGGTAGGATATGGGCTTTGGTGCTCAGATTCTAGGTTATTTACGCTTGTTAGTATATTGGTTAAATAAAAGTTAGACATTTATTAGATTTTGAGGCGTCTATGAGTTTGGGGGATAGGTTTAGTTTTTAGGCTGTGTTTTCCGTTTCGTGTTTCTCCCCCCCCCCATGTTAAATTATACTATATTCAATATCGCTACTATATTACTATACTACTGCTGATTAGGAATGGGCGATAGTCGATAGTTCAGCACTATCGATAGGCCGATATTATCGCCTAAAAATATCGATACTATCGATAGTTATTCGATAGTGGCTTGCCATATTCCTTGCATGCCTGTCCAATGAAGAATTTAATGTTATTGAATTGAATTATCTAATACTTGCAGGATTAGGTATATTTATAAGATAGCAAAAATGTTTAAAACAAAAAACTAATTTATTTAAATTTAAAAAAGGCAGTTCCAAAGAAAAAAAAAATATGAAGAGGCACAAAAAAGTGCAATTATTTCAAACTGTTTTAGTTGTGCTCCTTGAGCCACATATTACCAGAAAGGAAGACCAACATTTCCACTTTTTTTTTGGCTCAGTATGTTCCGCTGCTCGGAAACGATTTTTCCAGCGGCGTTCTAAGGCTACAGACGAGCCTGGAACAGAAAGATATTTCCTGGCTACATTATGTAGTCGGTTTTATTCACCAGACGGTTATTTTTCAGTATTTAATTCACCAGAAGTGTCAGTATTTAAAACCACAGCCCTTCAGATGCTGAGAACTTCAATTCTAGAAAAAAAGTAAAAAATTATCGATAGTAATTATCGACTATCGCCCATCCCTACTGCTAATGGCCTCGGCAGCCGATGGACAAAAAGAAAAAAGAAATCTATATAGAGGGTGTCCCGATTTTACATGGCAAAACTTCAGGAGCGTGTAGGGGACCAAAAAAATAAGACAAAAAGTCCTTTAGAGATTTTTTCGTTTTTTCTTCGTTTAGGAGTAAATCGGAAAACAAGAATTGTAACTAGTTCTCATTGTTGTACTTACGTATTTAAATTTTCAATGGACAAAAATTGTCTCTCGTTGTCTATTAAAAGTTAACAAAAATACTCGTAAATTACGCACTCTTCTATTTGTGAATGGGCGCGCATACTCTCGAACCGGTTCTAAAGCATTACCGTTGCAGAAACCGTACACGAAAACTATATCAGCATCAAGAGATTGAATTTTAGTAATTGGTTTCTTGAAATAATTCGCAATGACAATTTTTGTCCATTGAAAATTTAAATACGTAAGTACAACAATGAGAACTAGTTACAATTCTTGTTTTCCGATTTACTCCTAAACGAAGAAAAAACGAGCAAATCTCTAAAGGACTTTTTGTCTTAGTTTTTTGGTCCCCTACACGCTCCTGAATTTTTGCCATTTAAAATCGGGACACCCTCTATAAAGAACGGAATGTTCAAAACAGTTTTTTGAGATATTTTTTTGTTTTGTGTATTTATGCATAAATGACTTTTTTAATTAAGTGAATAGGGACTTTGTTTTTAACAAAAATTCGATGAAAATCGCTGTTTTTTGTTTTTCACGTTTTCCTAAGGATTGGAAGCTAATGCAGAAAACGGGTTGCACATCAAGAACGTGAACATCCAGATCTACAAGAAATGCTATATAGATCTCTTGGGGTTAAAAAAAGTTCAATTTTGTAGAACAGTGTAATTAGGGGTCAAATGTGCATAGAATATTTTAGCAAAAAAGTGAGAAACATTTTATTTTTTATATTAAAATATTTATTATTATTTATTGGTGGTGATCCGCATCTAACATAAGGTGAGTACTCAATTTATCAGAAATGAATCGGATGCTTCTTCGGGAGCCTAAAAACTATATACAGCCTAATAGAATGTAGGCGATCCTCCCACTACAAGGGTGCAAGTAAAGATCATCTACAAAGATGAAGAACAAAATAGAAAATATTGTTTATTTGATTTTTTAGATATAAAGATTTATTTTTTTTACTAAAGCAATAATTATAGAGGCATCTGAGGATGCAAAAGATTATGTTTATTTGGAATTTTATTCCCTGGCCTTCCGCCTACACCAGGGAAAAATTATTTTTCTTATGTATGCCATAAAGTGCATATTTCTTCTACCATGATCATGTATAAACTGTTATTTCAGTAAAAACTTTATTCTCAAGTTTATATCGAGGAGACGACCATTCCTATTTCAACAAAACCGGCTTATAGTGGTAAAGTGGGATTTTTATTTTTATTCGCTGTAAAAGTTTTACGGCTCTCCCCCATCCGGAGAGACAGGCAATTTCTAAACAATTAAATGGCTTCCCATTTATTGTAAAGGAAATTAACCGGCCGACAAAACGCCCTAAAGGTAAGTGGAAAATATCATATCAGCTGGAATTGGTTAGAATTAAATTACTTTTTCATGGATGTTTGTTGTGAAATGCTTGTGCCTTTAGCGGTTAAATATTCATGGGACTGTGTTGTTTTTTTATTAAGTCTACTGTTAATCCATTTATAGCTTAGTGCACACAATACAAAAATATTTCGAAACATGCACCAATTGATCTGATAATGTAAAATAGCAACGAATAACCATGTTTAACACTTTCCTTTTTTTTTTTAAATCATCCTTCCCCCCCCCCCCAAAAAGGAAGAAATTCGGAGGTCAGTATAATTTAAAACCACAATTGGTTAGATCCATTCCTCAGACCTTAATAAGTTCTTTATTTACACCATCATTTTACAACGTTTCGGCCTTCAGGCCATTTTCGGAATCTAGAAGGAAAATAAAGTAAGTTTAACAATAAAAGTAACCCTCTTATTAAATATTTTATATTAATTTAACCGTATGTCAATTATTTTATACTTTAGTTTACCTTATTTCTTGCAGCCTCTTTTTTTAAACCTATTAAGTTTAGGCCTTACATAAAGGACTTATTAAGGCCTGAGGAATGGATCAAACCAATTGTGCTTGTTTAACACTATAAATGCGTTTTTACGATCTGATACCCAAGAGTTATTTTGTATGTTTTTAACTTTCATTATTTGTTGTGAAATTAAAATGTTACCCGTCTACGGCTTAATTGAACGATTGAATAAATTTTGTTTGAGGAATGCCCAGTGCAAAACATTGTCCATTCTAGAAATAGGCTCGGTTAAACTTGGACGGTAAATCTCAAAGATCAAAACTTCTGCTCTTTTAGCGCGGTTCCTCCCTCCCCCATAGGGAGGAACCCCGCTTATACGGTTGATACAATGAAACAATCCGGAAGTGCCGACTAGAAAATTTCGCGTTTCAGAACCCCTAGAGACCGAAAATAACGGTGGTTCAAATTTGTATATATATATATATATATATATATATATATATATATATATATATATTTGTCTGTTCGCTCTCTAGATAGAAGACGAATGGTCCGATTTTGATGAAATTTGGTACAAAAATCCTTCGTCCAATTTGAAAGGTCAAGTTCGTTAACCAGCAAAATCCGCCTACTGGAAGATGGCGTTTGGGGCGAAATTCGCGCAAAAAAAATCGTAACGCTTACGTTTTTGAGTTCATAAGCTTCTAAGTACTCGTTTTATATGATTCTTGGGCTAGGAAAACGAATGAAACCATTTTCAAGGCGATAGCTTTAACCGTTTTCGAGAAAATTGGAAAAATATATTTTGAATACCGTTTTTGGTTTGGGTACTTAGAATCATGGGATTCAGTTGAAACATTTTCTGCATGTTCTACTTTCATCAAAACTAATATGTTGAAATTTTGGTTACGTTTGAAGTTAAGGAAGGGTTAGAATAAAATATTTTATTAACAGGCATAAAAAGTTTTAGTAACTTTGTTTACTTTCCTTAATATCTCGAAAAAGGTTGAAAATCTTGGTAAACGAAAGAATACCATTAGAAATCTTATTAAATGCTCTAAAAAAAAGGTTCTAATGAAAGTTTTGATTAGGCGATGTCAATCGGAGAAATAAGAGCTTAAAACTTTAAAGTAATTGATTTCGCTTATTCGAACTGTTCTTTTTGTCTGTTTTTTATTCCTGGTTATTTTTTAATTGCTTATTGTTGGATAATGTATTTGAAAATAAAACAGGTTAAGAAAAATAAGAAAAACAATTTAATGTTAGAGATATGGATTTCCAAGATATATAGCTTTTCAACTGCCTAGCGTCCTTCCTAGGGAGGGTTCTTTGTCTTTGATTTTGGTACTTAGAATTATGGGATACAGTTGAAACATTTTCTGCATGTTCGAGTTTCATCAACACTAATATGTTGAAATTTTTGTTACGTTTAGAGTAAAGGAAGGGTTAGAATAAAATATTTTATTAACAGACAACAAAAAGTTTTGGTAACTTTGTATAATTTCGTTAGTATCTCGAAAACCGTTGACAATCTTGTGAAGCGGAAGATTACCATTCGGAAGCTTACTAAATGCTCTACAAAAAAGGTTCTGAAAAAAGTTTTAATTAGGCGATGTCAATCGGAGAAAAAAGTGCTTAAAGCTTTAAATTAATTGATTTCGTTTATTCCAATGGTTCTTTTTGTCTGTTTTATTTCTTGTTATTTTTTAATTGCTTATAGTTGGATAATGTATTTGACAATAAAACTTGTTAAGTAAAATAACAAAAACAATTTATTGTTAGAAATATAGATTTCCAAGATTCCAAGACCTTGTCACTAGCGGGTCTGTTTCTAGTGTAGCGGACCCTTCCAGGTAAGATTGTAAATCATGACCTTTCAAGACTTTACTACTCACAGGAATGGCGTTAGTGACCTTAAGGGTTGACACGCCATTATATTTTTTTTTTTATTATTATTATGGTGCGTCGACAGCTATGGCCAATGGCACCAAACACGCCATTATAATAATTAATTTAAAAAAAAAAGACTGGTGGAACCAAAATAATAACTGCTTCTATTTTAATCTTTCCAAATTAGACTAGGGATATGAACGGAACCGCGCTAAGATGATGCAGTCCTGCGAGACGGACTTTTACATTTATTCCTCCCTGAGCAACTACGTAAGTAATTACAGATTCTCCGGTGAAATAAAAAGCAACCATTTATCTATATGTGTGTGTGTTTATATATATATATATATATATATATATATATATGACGTGTCTGTCTGTTTATCTGTTTGTTCCGTATACAAATCCACACCGTTCGACCGATTTTGACCAAACTTGGCACACTCGTAGGTATTGATCCGGGGTTGTCTTAGGCAAGGTCAAATTAGTCAAGGACTTAATGTTTGGAGGTCACGCGTTCAAAACTGTGAACCCGAACAGTTACAGATTTACGCCATTTGATTTTAATATTACTTTTTTAGTTTCTAATTTATTTTTGCTTTTCTAGATGCAGAAAGTAGGTGTAGCATGGCACGCCGGGTAACAGCTAGTCAAAAAAAATTGTATTAATTTGTTTATTTATATTTGATTTCAAATGAGGTGAATAAAATTATACAATATTAAATTTTATATTTACATTTCTTCGCTGGGATTCATGTATTGGTAGGTGGGCTTCTCGGGTTTCCAGCTCGTTAATGCAATATTTCGCCGGATCTCTTCCCGGGTTCTTCTGGCTGTCTCCAGTCCTTAATGTTTCTCAAGATAAATTGTCTTACGGAAGATAGCTTGAAGAAGCCGGCGAAATAACCCGGAGACGAGGAGCACCGTTCTACAATGGAACGAAATGCCGATTTTTTGGACATGGCTTTCTATAAGTGTTAGGATACTATCAAAAACAGTACGAAAGTTTCTTTGTATTAAATATCAATCCCGGGAAGTAGGGAAAACATAAAATATTAAAAATAATTTCTAATGTGAAGTGTGGGATAAATAGCTGCCTATCAGGAAAACATATTTTGACAGACTTTAACAAATATTTTTCACTACTTGATAAAAATGGGATTTTTTTTTTCAAGGAGCGCTCTAAATTGTCATCTGTAAGACGACAACACCACGCCGCAATATTTTATTTTTTAAACATTCCGAGGGGGACCCGGTTCTTTCATAAATTCGAAAAAGTCACCGTTAATTTTGAACGTCGTGACTAGGAAGATAAATGACTACTGAAGAATGGTAATGCATGATATTTTGTAATCGTATTATTTACCACCTCTTTATTTACTATCAGCTACTTACTGCTTTCTGTATTTGTTATTGTGCCCAAGGTCGCAGCTAATCTCAGAGAATAATTCAAGTAGAAAATCTAAAGAAAACAATGGACTTGACAGAAATATTACTAGTGAGATTTTATACATATATTCACTTTAAACCTATATTTTTTTCTGAAAAATATTTTCGAGGCGATGATTTTTTTTTTTAATTTTCAAGTAGGCTCTAAAAGTGAATTGAGTAGAAAGGAACATGGTTAAAACCATGCTATAAACATTTCGAAGTACCAGCTTTTATCGGCTGTAGTATCATCCCCGTTTGTATTTCATCCTCAAAAAATAAGAGTTAATTGCTACTTTTTCAAACTATATACTGACTAAATTTTTAAGAAGTTTTTAAGAACGAGTTAATACAAAATTTGTTAATTGCTACTTTTTCAAACTATATACTGACTAAATATTTAAGAAGTTTTTAAGAACGAGTTAATACAAAATTTGTTAATTGCTACTTTTTCAAACTATATACTGACTAAATATTTAAGAAGTTTTTAAGAACGAGTTAATACAAAATTTGTTAATTGCTACTTTTTCAAACTATATACTGACTAAATATTTAAGAAGTTTTTAAGAACGAGTTAATACAAAATTTGTTAATTGCTAATTTTTCAAACTATATACTGACTAAATATTTAAGAAGTTTTTAAGAACCAGTTAATACAAAATTTGTTGATTGCTACTTTTTCAAACTATATACTGACTAAATATTTAAGAAGTTTTTAAGAACGAGTTAATAAAAAATTTGTTTTTTGTCACTGTCACGGTTTTTCCATTAGTCGTTTAGTACACTTTGCACTTTGTGTTCTAACTGAAGAAGCAATATTAAATGTTAAATAAATTATTAAATGTGAGTTCTTCACCGACAATTAACATTATTGGTAATTTCGAACAGTGAGAATACCAAAGAAATGTTGTGTTAATAAAACAAAACAATTGGGATAATGATATGCAATCATGCCACGGACATTACAGTTTGTTTGTCCGTTGTAGTTGTTTTCCCAAGTACTTCGAACTATTACATTGAGGACGAAAGTAATTCTAAAATGTAAGCAACCGTTAATGTTTGCAGACACAATCTTATTTCTCCATGGCCAGCAAATTATATTAAAGCTTATTTATACTGAATCCCGATAATTATTTTAAGTCTCCCGTTATGCCTGTCCTCCGTATAAACGTTTGGCAAGACCTCAGAAGGAGCATCCGTATGAGATTGCAAAGTTAGTACTTAGCGGGGCTCTATGAGAAGTGACAAACAACTTTGAAGTTTCTGATGACGTCCATCCAAAGGGGAAGGCGTTATAGCTTACAACTTGTCCTATAAGAGGAACCCATATTGTTGCCCTGCTAAACTGTTGCCTATTACCTCAGGAGGCCAATAACCAGGGTGTCATCCTCTTCTAATGTCTTTCCGACAGTTTCCCAGCCAACTTTGTAAACCCACTCTGTGTTCTCCTGCCATTTCTCCCTCCGAATATAAACCGCACATAAAGGCAATTTATGTCCTACCCGACTTCCGGAGTAACGGAACAAATTCATTTATTTGGGCAGAACATATAAGTTCGGCTCAAATACCATTATTGTAGCAGTTGTAGGTTTTGTTAGGTTGCAGTTAGAGATGTGGGGTGGAAAATTTTCCGTTTTGGAGAATTTTCCAGAAAATTTTCAGCTATGTTTTTCCGGAAAATTTTCCGTTTACAAAAGGCAGTTTTTTGGTAAATTTGTTCTAGGACATATATGAGCTAACCATATTCTGTTATATTAGCTAATTTCTGAACCATTTAAACAAAATATACTGGTTATAATTCAACTTTTTAATCCGCATGAATGAAATCTAATGTGATTATGTTTTACCTAACAATTGTCATATTGCTTATGTAACAACTCATAAAAAGGCAATTCACCCTAGTTCTTTAAAAGAACATTCACAGAAAATAAATCACTCATTTCTCTTAATATTGGATAAACAAGGTTGTAGCGGAAACTAGAAAAAAGCTCTACCACTCTGTACTAGCTGCAACAGTTTTAAGAAAATTTACCTCATGTAAACAACGCTCGATTGGAATTTAAAAATAAAAATAAATAAGTAAAAAAAAAAAATCATACTCCTCTTTTGTCAGGAATAATGGTTAAACAGAAAAAAAACAAACAAATGTGTGGACTTCTACATTTTGTAGAAGTCCTTGAAAGACAACAAAATTATAGGTAAATGCAAATATTGTGATGAAAATAAATTGAAAGATTAACACAAGGCAAAGCTCCTATCACTTTCACAAAATCTTCATTTGATGACAATGTCATCCTCTCAAATTCTGCTTCTTCCTCTGAGCAGAGGGAGAGAAAAAAATTATTTTTGAGAAAAAAAAAGAAGTTTAGTTGTCCAACTATATCGGGTTACATTCCACACAAAGTACTTATCTTCTTAGTAGGCATAAGAACTAAAGTTAAAAAGTTAAATACATTAAAAAAATTATGGAAATCGATCAAACAACAAACTAATTAAAGATAAACTAAAACTAAAAATATAGCGATGAAAATATTTGTAAAAATGTTTAAAACATAAATTAATAATACAAATAAAATTGAAGGAACACACACTCTCGAATTCTTCATTTAATTTAATAAAATCGTAGTGTTCCGCAGTTAGATGCTTGTAAAATTGCGATCAAAATCATATATTATAATTATTTTTTTCCCATAAATTCTTGAATGTATAAACTTCGATCATTTGTTCTGATTTTAATTCGCAATCCAGAAGTGCTGACTATAAAATTCCTCATTTTAGAACCCATTGATATATATATATATATATATATATATATATATATATATATATGGACCGAATTTGATGAAATTTGGTACAAATCTTTTTTCTAATTTAAAAGCTTAAGTTCGTTAACCATTAGAATCCGTCACCAACACATGCGTTTTGGAGCGAAAATCGCATGGAAAAATTTGTAACACGGACGTTCTAGAGTTTATATGCTTGCAGGTATTCGTTTAATAGGTTCTCAAATGTAGGAAAACAAATGAAACCATTTTTAAGGCGATATCTGTAACCGTTTTCGAGAAAAATGGAAACATAGTTTTTGTAACTCATTTTTGGTTTTGGTACTTTGAATTGTGAGAATCAGTTGAAATACTGTTTTTATACATGTTTGAAATTCATCTGTACTAAGGTGTTTAATTGCTTGTTTCGCATGGAGTTAATGACGTATTAGAAAAAAAATTTAACATTAACATACATGAAAAGATTTGGAATCTTCTTATGTTATCCTTAATATCTTGAAAATGGATGGGAAATTATGGTAAATGGAAAATAACCATTCGAAAGGTCACTACATTCTATTGAAAAAAAGTTCTAAAGTAATTTTCGATTGGGCGATGTCAATCGAAGAAATGAATGCTTCAAAATTGTTAGTTTTGTTAATTTCAACGGGGTTTTGTCACCGTTTACCTTTTAGCACTTTCCTCCGAAGGAAAGTAGCTATTGAGGTTGGACTCATGACGGAATTTTTGAAAAATTTCTTCAAATCTTTATCGATCCTACCTAGTAGACACCGAAAATGACCCCCGTTAAAATTTATATATATCTATATATATATATATATATATGCATATATATATATATATATATATATATATATATATATATATATATATATATATATATATATATATATGTCTGTTAACACGATAGCGGCCAGAGTTTTTGTTTTTTCGTCACGAAACTTGGTATATAGCATTCAATTAGCAAACGATTGAACGAGTTCGTTAACCACCAAAATCGGTCCACCGGAAGGGGGGGTTTACCCCGAACCCAAAACACTAATTTGACCATTTCAGCCGTAATATTAGTTATATTACAACAAAACTTGGTATTCGTAGTGGTAATATAGAGAGAAAAGTGAGATATAAAAATGAACTAAATCGGTTCATGAGGAGGGGGGGTTTACTCCGGACCGACAATACCAATTCGCCACTACCAGCCGTGATTTTAGGTATATTTCGACGAAACTCGGTATTCATAGTGGTAATCTACAGGTAAATATGTGTTGTAAAAATAAACTAAATCGGTTCATTAGAAGGGGGGGTTTACTCCGGACCCAAATTACTAATATACTCATACTGGTCGTAATTTCTGCTGTATTGTAACGAAACGCGGTATACGTCGTGGGTAACTCATGAGAAAGAAGTGTTGTAAAAATTAGCTGAATCGGTCAATCGGAAAGGGGGGTTTACTTTGTAATATATTTCAATAGAAAAGCCAGCCAGATATAGGTTCACAAAGGCGCCGCAAGGAGCGCTAGAGGGACTGTATCCGGTTCCTGTATTAGATCAAAATACGATAATACGAGGTTTTTTGTATTTATTACGTAGTGTAGTAGGTACCATGTGTAAACATAACTCTGGAAGCAAATTAATAATTTATCAGTTACTCATTACAAAATTAAAAGAGATCTATTCATGTTTTTATTTTATTTATGTAGGATATTTTAAGCAAATTGTTCTGGAAAGCAGTCTACACTACCCAAATGCTGAGGAAAGTGCTTAGTTATGCAGCTCCTGCGTGACGGACTTTCGTTTTAATTGCATTTAATAGGGCGAATGTAGAGAATGCGGGGAGTCATTTCCGCTTAGGATACATCTGTGGTGCCTTAAACTTCCTCGTCTTGGAGATTCTATTCCTTTACTAATGCCAGTAGGGATATGAACAGAACCGCCTTAAGATGACGCAGTTCCTGCGAGTTGGAATTTTTATAGTAATTCAGCTTTTTTATTAAATGTGTCAGTGCCATTAATACAAAAATTTCTTTTATGTTTTTGTAGAGAAGAGAAGTATGCAGTTACATTAAAATATATTTTGTTTCCATTTCGGATAGGTATATTCATACATCAATTTAGCAAATAAAATATTTTTTCCAATATAATATTTTTTAATTAATTACTGAAATATTATATATGCATAAGAGTTTTTAAAGAATTATTATTATTTAACTTTTCAGCTATATACATGATTAAAAAATTATACATCACATTTCTATCCTTTGTTCATTAAAATTCTGCTTATAATTTTAGTTGGAAGGGGGAAAACTCAAAAGGGTATCCTATCCACAATATAATATAGTTGATAAAAATACTCCAGTGATGCTTGCTCGTAGTCTATAGCAATAAAAGGTTATTTTACAGTACCGCGAACATTTAGTGGCTAGGAAAATTTTCCAAAAAAGTTTCAGGAAAATTTTCTGATTCAAAATATTCCGGAAAACCCACATCTCTAGTTGCAGTACTCCGTATCAAACATTGCTTTGTGTATTTTATGTCTTATTTTTGTGGCTGGTATAACTTCTCGAACGGTAGTCTATTTTGAAACAGCGGTAGGTAAATAATGAAGACAATAAAACTAGGCCCCTTATTTTTTTCATTACTTAACGGCAGTCATTCCAGCAATAAAATACGCCCAAAAACTAGTCATATTGATACTGGATTTCAGCTTGATTATATTAGAAATATTTTGTGTGCATGTGCTTAACGGCGTATAAACAGTTGGGCAATTAACGCCTGGCTATCTAGAGGTTGCCACCCTTTTATAATGCCAACATCACGTGGACGGTCACCCATTCAGGTCCTCGCCAGGCCCGACTTTGCTTAATTTTGGTGATCAACGGGAACCGGTGCATTGTTGAAAATGTTAGTTTCGTTCTAGTTGCGTTACTAGAGTCGAACCGGAATCAAATGACAGAAGAAGTAAATTATTTTGCCAACAATCTGCTTTCTGAGCATTTGGGGAATTTAAGCATTGAGATATATACTTCTGATATAAGCATTTACTCTTATCAGGCAATGACGATTTAAAAATCTCACTAGGGTAATATGGATGCCGGTTATCTGCGAGTCGGTCTCTTTTACATACAGCAATATCCCCATTGCCTACTTATTGATTTATTGCGATAAGTATGCTTCATTTAGTGCAATGTTCTGAATAGACTTTTACACTTAATATTTATAGAACCGTCGAAAAGGTCGTGCAAAGTAAATAAAACTTGTACATAAACTATTTGTTCTGAGAATGTATAGGACGTGAAACGAAAATAGCTTATGTGCTTCAAGCTTGCACCGTTGTTAATCATTATACAGGATTCATTATTTATAAAGAATGTAATTGGTTAACAGTAGTTAAGGACAGCATTCAGGAGTTATTGGGCTCTTGACAGACAAATTAAGGACTGTGATTTTTAGCAAAATACGGTCACTTATTGGAACACCGGTACTAAGATGCATGATCTATCTATAGGGTGTGATGGAGAAAAGGTGATCATATCGCCCCTACTACGTTGAACTATCGAATATGAAAAATCTCGTTTTTCTCATTCGATACTTTGCTCTTGCGATGTGGACGGTAGGCTATAATAAAGTATCGAACAAAACCATTTTTCAATATATTACTTCGTCAATGTACTGAATATGTTCGTTCGCTAGTTTGCTCCGATTTTCACATTCGATAGTTCGACATGGTAGGGACGATATAGACAAATGTCTTGAACTGGCGTTTCTTAATCTAATCCAGACCATTCAGAGACCGGTAAATTACACATTTTCACATCATGGAGATGTTTATTAATCCCGTATCGCTCAATGACGTGGGAGTCTATTCAGTACTTTTGGCATGATTTGTAGGTCCTCGCGGCATTTAGTGAATGGTTTCCGTATAAGTCCCAACCAGGCCGTATTGACCATGACGTCTTTGATGGCGTGATTACCTAGCAGCAAGAAGAAGGCGGTAGGAATTGTTGGAATTTCTAAATGATAGAATTGGAAGTAGACCACAAATGTCTACTGCATTTTTTATTGAGTACCATTTCGATGGACTTAGCCCCTTGAAAACAGACCCATGCAATGTAGACTGAAAGACTATCCGTAAGAACGTTAAAAAGCTTTCCTTTCTGGGAAAGACACTGCACCTGGAACGCAGTAGTAAGTTTGTGTTCTTCATATTTTATTCGCCGCAGTCTTTGCCTCCCTGCCAAGCCAGTCCCACAAACGTTAATATCGGATGTACACCAGTAGTTTAAACCCAGTAAACCTTTTTGGCCTCATTCCCCAAGTCTTTTCAAAAATATTTGCTATCACCAGGATGATCACCTGGACTTGTTATCTCCAGGCATTTCTTTTAATGTCGTTAAGACTAAGATTTTTTGAAAATTGGATTGACTTTTCATTATTAAGAATGAAGGTCGTGGGTTCGATTATTACTAGGATTATTCGATTATTACTAGGCCTGGAGATAAGATAACCGTCCCAGAAATCTGTAATATCTGCTTTCAGAGACATTAAAATATTTAATAAATGTTGATGATTCTCAAGAGGTAATCATGGATGATTCAAGGATATTGCGGTTAGAAGTGTTTTCATGCATTTTAACATAGAACATTCTTCGTATTATGCACCTCAAGATTCCAGCTGATCTAGGTTGTATAACAGCATCGTCATTTGGTTCTGTATTAATTTTTAGTTCTGCAAACAGCTAATTCAGGGGAGGTAAAATATAATTGGGCTACATAGGTGAAAGCGGTATTTCCTACAAATAGTAAACATCTCTGGAATGAGCGAAATTAGAATATGACCTAAATCGCACAGTTCATTCAAAAGAATCTATAATAACGCAAAACCTGCTCACATAACCGGAGAATCATATCTACAGTACAATATTTTATTTAGCAAGATAAAAATCTTAGCTCAATTAAGACATTCAGCTGGTCAAATTGATACTAATTCATTCTGCTCCTCATGCAATCTGCAGGAACTAGAAACTCTAGAACACTTATTTTTTGTCTTCTCCATGTAATCTCCTTTAAGCAAGGTATATATATATATATATATATATATATATATATATATATATATATATATTACAGCAAATCCACCAATAGTAGAATGCTACTATCAGTCATTTAATGATGTATACAAATATTGTGGCCAATGTTTCAAATATATAATAGATAATGATAAATATTAAATATTTAATACTTTTTTTATAACTTTACATACACTGAGATTTATTTTTCTTTCTTATTGTAATAGAAATTCCATTATTCATACATATTATGTATAAAGCATCATAATAATAAGGCTACAAATGTTGCATATAAGTTGTGAAATCTAGGCAATAAAATATATTATTATTATTGTTATTATTATAGTAATTTGTACTAGAAACACATAATATGTGTTTCTACATATTATGTAGAATGTTATTCAGTAAAAGAACGATTTCGTAAAAACATAACATACGTAGACCGTTATCCGGCTGAACCCTTCATATATACATTAAATAGAAAACGTAATAAAAAAAAACCCATCTACTAAGGAGAATATTTGTATGGAATTGGCTGATTATGTAGATGTAGAGAGACCTAAATAGTAGGTGGACGTGCGGTGTAGGTAAACGGTTTAGGCCAAGGATCGGATCGTAGAAGGGATGAATAAGTAAGGTCTGTTCTCTATCCCTTGGGGTACACCCAAACTCTACTTACATACCTACTACCACTATACAAATGGCCTTCACCTCCCACTCGCTCTCTCTCTCTCTCTTTACCCTACCTTTCCTCTACATAATCATATGCTAGCAGGAAATTTAAGTACCTCAAAACTTTAAAAAACTAGCTGACTACAGGTTTTTCGTCGCGGCAGATAAGTAGTAATTTTATTGCGTAAAATTCGTTGTCAATAATAAATGGAAGAAGTGTTACCAAGAAGTGTTCTGACTAGAGATGCTAATGGGAGAGGAGGCCATGGATGGACAATCACCAGGTATAGCATAAACTCTATTAAGGACAAAATCACAGTTTGTTTCTAGTATTTCAAGGTCTGTCATCATAGTTGAATAATAAATAAAAATAATATTGTGAAATAAATACAGTACGGTAACAGCTGTCCTGTTGTCATAGCAACGCATACTGCCTAGGAGTGCATACTCTCTTTTTTTTTTTTTTTTTTTTTGGTTAAATTTAAGGCTCTCTTTAAAATCAACTAAAAATACTTAAACATTTGAATATAAAAAAAAAAAAAAAAAAAAAAAAAAAAAAAAAAAAAAAAAAAAAACCTTTCTTAGCGAGTCCTAAAGTGAGTGTCCATGCAAAATTTCAAATTTTTCTGTCAGGTATTTTGGGCTGGGCGATGATAAGTCAGTGAGTGGTGTTTGACAAATATGTATATAGTAGATGTAGTTTGAGGCGCAAAAATATCTCAAAGATAATGAGCAATACACCATCAACCTCAGACTATTATGTACTCTCATTTATAAAGGAGTTGAAGAAACCACAAACCATATCCTTACTCTACTGTCTTATTTATAGCAACATCCGCCAAAAATTGTTCCCATCAATTATTCCCTTCAATGAAGAAAATGAATTAATTACAATTCTTAAATCGCAAAGAAACATTTCTCAGACTTGCCAATTTAATTTTGAGGATAGTAAAATTCCGCTCACAAATAGTTAACGATTGGACTGGTGTGTTCTTGGAAGGGTATCTCTATGCAAGAAGCCAACCAAATATCATATGATAAAAAACTCGTACATTGTAGCTCTAATTGCTCAATTATAAAATATATTAGATAACTATAACATTTAATATAAATAAAATCCAATTATACATTTTCTTTCTTTCTTCCTTCTTTTTCATCCTCGTCAAAGAATTATTTCATTTACTCAATTAGATAATTAACGATATAATTTGAATTGAATTGATACAATGTTTACAAAAAAAAAGTCCAGTCGAATTAGGTACAAAAATTGTTTTGCTGAAAAAATCGGCGAAAGTCTGACACGCTTTTATTTATTAAAATCATGTATTAAATAATACATATTCATGGCGTTCGTCCGGTCGCTATGGGATTCAAATTGGTCCGAAAATATCCTGATAGATGTTGTGAGGTCATCAACCTGCGAGAGAAAATCTAATAATTTTAAAAATTCGCGTAAACATAGTAATCTCTTTATGCGCGTTTTCTCATATTCGCCATATGGAGGATTAGTTCAATTCCGCATGCGCACAATTTTGAGAAACTCCCTCCTTATGGCGGATGTGAGGGAACGCGCATAAAGAGGTTACAATGTTTATGCAAATTTTTAAAATTATTAGATTTTCTCTCGCAATTTGATGATACGGTTGCACCATTTGCAAACTCCCATTTCAAGGAATAATACGGTACGTGAAACATTATAAAATTTGATCATGTCTCTTTTAAGACTAGGAAAGGCTTTTTCGACGTTTTGGAAAGCAAGTAATGCAATAATGAGGGCAAACAAACTTTGTCTCTATTGTATCAAGAGTATTGAAATTACTGAGTATTCGAACCAGCAATATTACTGGAAATATGTAACTCATATTGTTGTAATAATCAATAAAAAAAAAAAAAAAAAAAAAAAAATTAAAAAAAAAGTTTAATGTTGTTCTCGTATGATGAACCATTTCCAAGATTAAACATAAATTTATGATAATTTTCTTTAAATTTTATCTTGTTTCAGTAAAAACAGACAATGTATAATGATTAATATTATTTTATTTATTTATTTATGATGATGCTCCGCATCTAAAGCGAAGAGCATTTAATTCCCTGTATTAAGCTGATGCAAGTGTTGAACCTAACGATGTCACTCCAAAACAGTAGTTGCTACAGACAATGATGTATAGTAATGATAAGTATGTATAAGGTATAAATAGTAAACGAAACAAAAATTAAATAGAAATATGTATAAAGAAAAATAATTAAATAAAATTTGAATGAATGAGGTGTTTATTTAATGAATAGAGTGAATTAGATTTCATTATTATTGCAAAAAAGGTGAAATGGATTCTTACGGTTATGTATTATATTTTGTCGTACATGTTAGTGTTTTTTAAATATGTCAATATTGTGTTAATATAATGGCTGCCTTCAGAAAGTATGTCTGTCAGGTCATGAGGAATGTCCAAGTTATGCCGTAACCGACAGTCTGTTAGAATATGATTTACAGTAAGATCTGTGTTACAAGTCGTGCATTTGGGTTTGTCCGATTTTGTCATCAGGTACTCGTGGGTAATGCGTGTATGGCCGATTCTTAGTCTCGCAAGGACTACTTCTTCTCGGCGTGAGCTCCTGTACGATGATGTCCAGTCTGTAATAGTCGGTTTAATAGTCCTTAGTTTATTGTCAGTCACAGTATGCCAATCAAGTCGCCATTTGTCGAGTATGGTTCTGCAAGTATGTCGAGTAACATCTTTGTGAAATAGTTCAAAATGTTGGTATGTCTGTTCTTCTGTCACAAGTCTAGCATGCCTGTCAGCTGTCGTATTTTGTCCGAGGTCTTTATGTCCAGGCAGCCATGAGAGTGTTATATGTTTTCCTGTAGTCTGTAAGTCGTTTATTTTATCTTTTATTTCAGTGCATATGGGGTGGCATGTATACATATTTTGGAGACATTGCAGCGAACCCAACGAGTCACTGAAAATGATAATATGTTTATGATGTGTATTTGGTGTATTGATCAGTGCAAGGAGGATAGCATATAGTTCTGCCCCTAGAATGTTTACATATGGAGGCAGCTTCTGGGCATAAATCTCTCCTTGTACAACGGCTGCTGAGCCAACTCCGTATTCAGTCTTCGATCCGTCTGTGAAAATTGTAATGCAGTTTTCGTGATGTTTTAAGTATTCAGTAAAGTAGTGTGTATGTAGTAAGGTAGAAAGTGGGTCCTTTTTATGATATTTTGTAAGAGTTAAGTCTATGTCATAGTTCCGTATCGTCCAAGGTGGGTTCGAACTTTGTCTGTGAGTCGTAATGTTATATTGTCCCAGGTCAAAGATTTCTTCCATTTCGAGAAATCTTACAATAAATGGTCGGACATGGCTTCTCCTTTGTTCATATTTACCGAGATTCTCATTTTCCATGATATTGTTCGTGCAAGTTTCAGTATTCAGGGATTTAAGTTTGTAATAATACGCCGCCGATAATACTGCTCTCCTATAACTGAGAGGAGGTTCGACGGCTTCTGCGTAGAGGCTGATCACTGGACTAGATCTAAAAGCACCCAGTGATAACCGTATACCAGTGTTATGTATTGGATTGAGCATGTTTAGTGTTGTGGGCCTGGCAGACGAGTAAGCTACGCATCCGTAATCCAGAAGAGACCTGGTATAACTTCGATAGACGTTTAGCAATACTTTCCTATCAGCCCCCCACCTAGTGTTACCTAGAACTCTCAAAAGGTGTAACGATTTTTTACATCTTTTGACAAGTTCCTGGAGTTGGGGGACCCATGTAAGTTTTTTGTCAAACAGTAAACCCAAGAATTTTATTACGTTTGTCTGTGGGATTGGTGTATTGTACAAATGTAAATGATAGTCGGTATCGCGTTTCTTTCGTGTAAATAAAATAGACTTTGTTTTATGTGTCGAAAATTTGAGTCCTGTTAAGTCAGTCCAGTTTTCGAGTGATTGTATTGTTTCTTGTATTCTGTTTTGCGAAGCTTCTGCAGTCTTGGATGAATGGATTATTAGTAGATCGTCAACATATAAACAGTACTGTACATCGGGAGGAATGTGATGCCTAACCGAATCCATAGCAATGAGGAACAGTGTTGTACTCAATATGCTCCCTTGGGGAATTCCCATTTCTTGTTTATAGACATCTGAGAGGCAAGTTCCATTTCTGACTCTGAATGTTCTATTCGAGAGGAAACTCTTGATAAATTCAAATGATTTCCCCCGAATACCCCATTCATAAAGTTTAGAAACAATTGTTCTTTGCCAAACTGTGTCAAAAGCTTTATTTATATCAAAGGATACTACTAGTGCGACCTTTTTATTGAGAAATGAATCGATGATGTAAGACTCTAGGCGAACTAGATGGTCCAGCGTTGAATGTCTTTCTCTGAAACCGCACTGATATGGCGAGAGTAGACGCTTCGATTCAAGGTACCACATTAACCTCCTGTTTAACATTTTCTCGAATATCTTGCAGACACAGCTGGTAAGTGATATCGGCCTGTAACTTGCAACCTCAGATTTATCTTTGTTAGGTTTGAGTATAGGAATAACGATGCTGGTAGTCCAACATTCTGGGATTTGCCCCGAATCATATACTGAGTTCATAAGCCGCAATAGTTCTTTAAGGCAAGTGTTGGGAAGGTGTCTTAGCATATTGTAAGTAATTCTGTCTGGTCCGGGTGAGTTTTCTTTTTTGTTAGTTAGTGCGTAGTTTAGTTCATCTAAAGTAAATGGTTCGTCTAGAGGGGATGTTTCTTTTTGTAGAGTCACAATGTTCAATTGGTTTTGTGTCATGTCAGTATTGTGTACATGGTTGTGTTCAGGTATCTTTGAAATGTCACTGAAATGTTTTGCTAAAGCATCTGCTATATGTTTACAGTCAGTCAGGATTAAGTCTTCTACTTTTAAACCACTTATTGGTGTCCGATATTTTCTATTTGTTATCTTTTGAAGATTATTCCATAGTGTACTTTGTGGTGTATTTCTGTTTAAAGTCGCCAAGAAGTCTACCCAACATTGCCTTTTGCTTTCATTAATTATGTGCCGGCAAGTAGCTTTGGCTTTTTTGAAATTGATTAAGAACTCAGTAGTGGGGCTTCGCCTGAATTTGTTAAGAGCACTACGTTTTTCCTTTACTGCCTGTTTGCATCGTTCATTCCACCAAGGAACGGGGATGTGTTTCTTTACGGTCCTGGTTTTTGGAATCGAGCTTTCAGCGGCTGTAATTAAGAGTTCGTTGAAGTCTTGTATTGTGTCAATGTTTGAGAAATTAAGTTCGTTTGTAATGTATTGTTGGTATTTTGTCCAATCTGCTTTCTTAGTATTAAATCTCGGTGGTACCTGGAACGGCTCAGGAACGCTTTGTAGTTCTATAGCTATTGGAAAGTGATCGCTATCGTAGAGATCTTTTTTAACTTCCCATTTGAAGCGTACAAGGATGTCGGGCGAGCATGTTGTGACATCGATGTTTGAAAACGTTCCTGTTCGTGAGCACAGGTGAGTGGGGGAACCATCATTAAGGGGGATTAAGTCATGTACATCTAGAACATGTTCAATGATTCTTCCCCTCGTATTAGTAACATTTGAGTTCCACATTGTACTAAGAGCGTTCAGGTCTCCGAGAAATATTAAAGGTCGAGGGAGTTGTGTTATTAAGTCCTGTAAGTCAGTAGGGTCAACTCTATCACTTGGTGGAAGATAGATATTGCAAATGGTCATCCTAAAGGGAGCGTAGACAGTACAAGCTACCGCCTGTAATGTGCTTCTGAGTCGGATAGGTTCACTATAGACTGTCTCATTGACGAATATAGCGACGCCTCCTGAAGCCTTTCCTCCCAATGTATAATCATATCTATATGATGAATATCCTAATAGTGAAGTGTTTCTGTCTGCTGATAAATGTGTTTCCTGTAGTGCTAGTATTTGGAACTGGTTAGATCGCACTAGGTGCTTTAGATCATCTTTGTGCCGTTGGAACCCGTTCATATTCCACTGTAATATTTTGAAGTTTGCGTTAGCCATTATTCAGTAGGAGTATATGTGAGCCTGGAATATTTGTTGAGAATTGTTCCGCTATCAACTCACGCGTGCGAAGGGGTTCTTTAGGTTCAAGGCTCATAAATGTCCAAAACTCCTGAGCGAAATTATATGAGAGTATACATATTCTGCGTAAGATATGAGGTGACGTAAAGGATATTATTACAAAATTAAATTCCCTTGAAATACAGTCAAGAATGAAACCAAAATGAAATAATCCTGTTGGAGAGAATAGATTGGTGAGAGTTTTCAATCGTATAAGGTTATTGGAAATCCTATGAAGCTTAATATTTAAATAATTAATGCATTTACAAGTACCTCCTATCGAGATTCTGTAATCATGTGTGATAACCTTATTAGTTTTGTTTGTTTGACATTCAAATAAGGTTATATTAGAAACGAAGGAGATAGCCATGTTCACGCCTAGAAAAAATAATGATACTAAATGGTTTCCTATAAATAATGTTTTAAATTTAAATAAAGAAAGAAGTAATAATGCAACAGAAGAAAATATGAGAAGATTAGAGTAGTAATATGTGGATTCTTTAACCTGTATCTGCTTAATCAAATCAAGAAATGAAAGGTTTTGCTACTTCCTTCCCTTTTTTTTCATATGATCTCAATTGAACCTTTTCCTTCCCTGTAGATATTTTAGATTTACTACTCACTATTGTTTTGGAGTTGGCATCACCAAGTGCACCACCTACATCAGCTCTCAAACAGGATTTAATGCATTCGTCAATAGAGCAAGATGTTTTAGAGCCTTCAGATGCTTTAACTTCCTGGGAAGTATCAGTTGGTTTCTGTTGACCTTTCGTCAAGAATTTTGTTTTTTCGGTCAATTTTCTTGCAGCTAGAGCTTTACGTTGTAATTTCTCGTCTTCCCCAAAAATCTTTGAAGCTATTATAAGTAGCTGCTCTTGTAGAGACTTGAGATGTTTCTTGATGAGCTCCAGTTCTGCATTTATTGGTTTTAGGCCTGAAGTCTTCATTTCTTCCACAGACTGCTTCACTCTTGAGGCATAAGAAGTTGGAGAACTTGTTAATCTCTTCCTAGCTTCTCCATAAGACAGCTTTTCCTGAACCATCTTCTTTAGGATCTGGGTCTCCTTGATGTAGATCGGGCATTGTCTGTCATAGGCCGGGTGATCTCCTTTACAATTAGTGCAGAGCGTTCTTGCGCAAGATCCTTCATGTTTCATTTCGGCGCATGTTCGGCAAATTTCAGTATTCTTACAACCTCTGCTTGTATGATTGAAGCCCCAGCATTTAAAGCAGGTTAATGGAGAAGGGACGTATTCTTTCAAAGATATTACCATGTAGCCAATTTTAATTTTTTCTGGGAGTATGTCCTTGTTAAATGTTGCAACAAAAAGTGTCTTGCGAGGAGGGTTCCTGGTCTGAAATCTTCTCAAATGGGTAACATTCTGACCTTTAAGTTCTTCCAGAATTGTCCCATCGTCTAAATGTACAATTTCTTCACAAGAGAATATTCCACGTGAGAAGTTCAAAGATTTGTGTGGACTTACATTAATGCTCGTTCCAAAAAAATTTCTTTCACCACACAGTTTCATTGCTACACTTCTTTCTGAGCAACAGAGAAGCAGGGTTCCCGACTTCTTTATTTTTGTCACGCCTATATTATTTCCAAATGTTTTCAGCCACCTTTCCACAACGAATGGGCTTACTGTATTGAATGATTGATCCTTACTGTCCATTTTCATGACGAGATACCTGATGTTTTCAAGTTTAGTATCTGGGTTCATAGTTATGTCAGTATTACCTTCTGTATTTGACAATTCTTGGTTGGAAGAGTTCTTGTTGATGGCGACCCTTCTTTTTGTCATGTTTTTTCTAGTTTTCGAGTGTTTATACCTGAGCTTAAGGATTTTTCTGATTAATATTAAATAAAAAGTTAAAATAACAGGTAAAATTTAGAATAATAATTCAATAGTGACTTTATAACTTTAAGATGTCTTCATCTCCCTCTATCAGTGTCCTTTATCACTATAAGCAATCAAAACTTACAGCTGACAGTTAATTCGTACATATATGCAGAATATCGCTATAGGCGGAACCATTATTTCCGGACCTTTCTTCGGTTTCCATAATTAAATCCGACATATTATTATAAACGGAATTGACTCTATGTGTGTGAATGTAATATCTATGTATACGTATACAAAAGTGCCATTAATGTTCAAAGATTTGGTGTAATTATATGACTAAAAAAATGTTTTTGCGGTTTTCCTTCAGAACTATCAGTACTATTTCATCGTCCCGTTGAAGGGGGGATTTATTAAATACATAAATAAAATGATAAATTTTTATTTCATTTTAGAAATATTTTTGCCTCTGTTATTTACAAAATATTTATAAGAAAAATTATTAATCTATTACCTGTCTATAGCGATTAGAGCGACTGCCGATTGAATTTAAAGGATTTGGCGATCCTCCAACTCGGGAAGGGAAGAGATTGAAGTGACTCTAGAAGGGTAATGGATCTGCAGACTGTTACCGCACTTGGAAAATGGATTGTAGTTAGTTCTACTGGGGTAACTCTCCCGTCCCATCCTCCCAATCCAGAATTCCTCAGAGACCTGAGAGAACGACAGCCTAATGTTTATGTCAGTGCTGTAGCTGTGAAGTAGCGAGATACCAACCGTGCTACCAATACTGCTTCTAGCCGAGCCTATAAGCTAAAGAACGAAAAGACGGACTCCTTCAATTAACGCGCGAGTGTGTGCTAAATCTTTGGGTGTTAATAGCGTGACCGAACATTGTCTGAACATTGACTTTGTTTCTGTTTTTTGCATAAAACTACTAGTAATAATATAAACGTTGGAACTGGATTTATCCAATTTATAAGCGTACTTACATAGATATTATGGATATTTATGAAGTTTCGGACGGTTCTTGCTTCATCCAATACTACAGCGTTTTTCTACTGCCCAATTGATGGCTCGATAATTCACTTGCATGACTGCAAAATACATGGATACATTGCTTGTGTCTATTGCTTGCGTTCAGTGTATTTCTTGGCCTCATTCTCTCTCTCTCTCTCTCACGCCAGATTCGTTCAAGCCAAGGCACGACTTTTGTTTCACCACATCATGGGCAGTACATTTTATACCTACTTCCCGATTTATGTCGCAGGGAAGATAACCCTGGTATATGTACTGTATATGATCATGTGCCTGTGCCTTTAGTGTACTGTGTGCAGTGTTCTGATATTCGGAAAGGGAGGGTCGTAAAGCCCAAGCAACTGGGCACATCAGTATCTCTCTGCGTATTTTATTATAATAATTATTATGCTATGTTAATACTCATATATATATATATATATATATATATATATATATATATATATATATATAAAATATTTCTTTCTTGTGAAATCTCATATATTTGTGTATGCATATTCATTGTCATTAAATATGTATTCATAATGTGTTCCTTTTGTTTCAGCTAGGAGACTTGTCCAATCCAGAACTGAGGATACTTACTGATAACCTGGACAAAATAAGGCATGGGCGTAAGTATTTTCAAAAAGTTTCAAAAAAGTGTCCGCAGCGTTCGCGCATGCGCAGTGGCCATGTACGAAAAAGAAGACTGTATGTGTCACAAAGAAGTGTCCGCTGGCGTTCGCGCATGCGCAGTGGCATTGCCATGTACGAAAAAGAAGACTATATGTTATAGAGTAAATTACATGCCAAAAAAAACATAAATGTGAAATAGAGGCCAATTCCCCCCCCCCCCCACACACACACAAAGAAACACTCCCTTCCCCAAAAAGCGAGAAATATCTCCTCCTAAAACCCCCAAAAAACTCCTTGCCAGTGGAGTTGGTGAATTAAGTGTACTATATTTTCAACCAAAAATATTTGCCAATACAAGAGATGATACAAGAAAGAAATGTCCAAGTTCATTACTTAGAAGACCTCATAGTTACTTACTAAGAACAGTAAAGACACTTCAACTGGCCTTTAAAAACAACAATAAAAATACTTATATCCAGTTACTAAAATATCACTTTCCTCAACCAGGTATATTCTTAAACTTGGCAATGTTTAGTTTTTCTCTAAAGATAATTTCGGCCCAAAAAAAACATTGCCAAGTTTAAGAATATACCTGGTTGAGGAAAGTGGTATTTTAGTAACTGGATATAAGTATTTTTATTGTTGTTTTTAAAGGTCAGTTGAAGTGTCTTTACTGTTCTTAGTAAGTAACTATGAGGTCTTCTAAGTAATGAACTTGGACATTTCTTTCTTGTATCATCTCTTGTATTGGCAAATATTTTTGGTTGAAAATATGGTACACTTAATTCACCAACTCATACTACTTTTTTTGGAGTGTAGGATGGTAAGGCGTTTTTTGGGGGTTTCAGGAGGAGATATTTCTCGCTTTTGGGAGAAGGGAGTGTTTCTTTGAGGGGGAGGAACTTGGCCTCTATTTCACATTTATGTTTTTTTTGGGATCTCATTACTTTTTTCTTAGTATTATTTAAAATTTAGTTGCCGCAAACCTACTGGCTTTTGTATTTCATATAAAACCAGGGTCTTTGGATTCTGCATAAAGTTCTCCTAACTGCTTGATATTTGATACCAATAATCAACCTACATACATCTAATCACTAGACTAGAAAATTTAGAAGCTATTCTAGATGACATTACTCTAGAGGTCAAATTGATTGCTCTCTTAACTAAACTATTACACTGTAACACAGGAACCTTATCCCGAGGATAAAGATCACAATAGGGAAAGTGCAGAAGGCCTTCAAGAAAAAAAAAAAAAGAACAAAGACGATACATTATGAGTTTGTGATCCTAAACTTTGTAATTAGATGACTTTGAAAAACTTGGTATCTGCTTTCAAATATATTATGCAGTTAACCCTTACGACTTTATTTACAACATTTAAGAAAGAAGTCACACGTGTTGTTGTTAAGATGCATCGAAATGTTTCTTAAAACATCAAATATAGGTTTTCCTTACCAAGACGATTCATTTGATACCCCACATGATGGGTTTCAGAAGGAATGATGGCTTTCCGATGGAACAAAAAGGACAAAACGTCATAGGTAATATGACACTCCCGTATCATCACCTGCCTGCGTGCCAAGTTTGGTCAAAATAGGCCAAACGGTGTGAATTTGTGTAAAGAACGAACATGCAGACAGACAGCTGAAAGACCTTTTTTACCTATCCTAGAGCATTCCCCGGACCAAGACCTACCTGAGTGCCAAGTTTGGTCAAAATCGGTCAAACGGTGTGAATTTGTGTAAGGAACAAACATGCAGACAGACTGCTGATAGACGATTTTGACCTAGCATATGACACTACCCGGATAAAGACCTACCTGTGTACCATGTTTGGTCAAAATCGGTCAAATCGTGTGGATTTTTATAAGGAATGAACATTTAGGGCTGATAGACGATATTGAACTAGCCTATGATTCTCCCCGTATCAAGACCCACCTGTGTTCCAAGTTTGGTCAAAATCGGTCAATCGGTTCGGATTTGTATAAGGAACAAACATACAGACAGACAGCTGGTATAAGATTTTGACCGAGCCTATATGCGCCTAAATGTTTCTTAAAACATCAAACATAGTTTCTTCATACCGAGACGATTCATTTGATACCCCACATTATGGGTTTCGGACGGAATGATGGGTTTCCGAAGGAAGTACAAAACTGGCACGCCCCCGCCCCGGAAGTGGCGTCAAACACAACTTTTCAGGATTTTTCGATTTTTTCCTTTAATAACACCCTCATATCTATCACCCTGCAAAATTTCAAGTCTCTAGCATCATGGGAAGTGCCTAATAATTTTGATGAGTCAGTGAGTCCTATAAATCCCGATTTTCGATCGCTTATATCTCAGAAACTATTCGATGTAGAATTATGAAAAGTTCCAGTTTTACTCACATCAAGTAGCATAATACCTCTGTAAAATTTCATAACTTTATCTCTACCTGGTTGAAAGTTATGAGAGGGTAAAAATCGGCTCTAAGACCTCCTGTAATATACACACAGTATGCTTAGGCCGGAACTTGGCCTGGCGCACTACCGTGCGCCTAGATAGGTTTGAGGGGTGGACCTAAGCGTTACAAAAAGTGTCACAAAAATGTGTCCGCTGACGTTCGCGCATGCGTGGTGGCCATGTACGAAAAAGAATACTGTGTGTTATACAGTACATTACATAGTTTTGTCGCGTGGACCTAAAGCATATTTATGTTCCTGAATTTGAGCTGAAGGCTGTAAACGAAATATACTTGTTTTAACGACGTTTTGTTACAACATTTATACGGAAAAAAACTCTTAAATTAAAAGGGGTCGACCTAATAATTCTTGCTGGTCCATTACCCTCTTGGTTAGATATTTGGTTGGGTCCAAAGAATAATATTTTATTAGACTCATCACGATAAAAGTGGATAGAGAAGGGGTCACATTTTTCTATTTTGATAATTTAAATATTAGCATCATTACAGCGCTAGTTCATACCATATTACAAGGAATTACAAAATACCGATATAGTAAATTCGATTACTTTTTTTTTCCGATTCACTAAGTAATTGCTGCTAAAAGGTGAAACAATTACTTTAAACAATTTTCCTAACAAGAACAGAATATTAAACAAGTACATTAAAAGATACGGTCGTACACTAAGTACAACAAATCATGGGCTTATATAGAAAATAATTTCGGAGGGGCTGGGAAAATTTTGGGGGGGGCTGAGACTGTTTCAGGTGTATGGAATACTAACAATTTAGATCTTGGAAGAGTTTTAGCCGACTTAAACGCTATTACACCCAAAATAGAATATGTTTTATGAACAAAATGATCTTATTTAATTTATTTTTATGGGTTTTATGAAATTTTTACCGATCAAATCAAATTTTCGGGTGGGGGGATCAAATATACGCCCGTGCAACGAATTACGTGAAATGAAGCAATATTCACGGATTGTAGACAATAGGACGACTTAGACATTACACAAGATAAGAAGGTAGCCCTCTTTTCACTATATAACATCCAATGAAGAACAATATGAATAGGTTTTCTACTGCTGAGGTCATTAGCACTCAATAGTTAATCATAAAATACTAAAAAAAAAAAAAAAAAAAAAAAAATATTTTTTATATTTATTCAGTATTAGAAACGTTTTAGAATAGTTAAACATAAAATACTAAAACGTTTCTGATACTGAATAAATTCATTTCTTGTCATTGAAATTAGCCAATAAGAACTTCCCAATCACGAGATAGAAAATTAATTTTTATTTATATGATGCGAGTAGTACATGTGATGTATATTTACATACATGTGTTTATTTTCATCATACAAGAATGTTAGAAATATTAAGTTTCCATCATTTTAAATTTCAATTGTATCATATACTTCATGGAAGCAATGATTCTGCGAGCTCATCAAAATAAAAATATCGAATTGCTTCATTGTGGGCTCTTCAATCCAGTAACCAACTAATATCAAGCGTCAATGTTATATGTTTTCTTTTATGTTAGTATAGCTTCTAATAATATTTCCCACTGTTTATTTATTTATTTTTTAAATAACGGCGCACCGACTTCTGGGCCATTAGTGCCCACTCAAACTCTGGTACCTTCAAAACGTATACATCTTTCGCCTATGTTTACTGATTTTTTTTTGTTTGCAGGGGAGGAAGTAGAGGTGAAGAGGCTGTCTCTCCATGGCCTACTGCCAGATACAGACTTCTACATGACTTATGACGGAAGCACGACGGCTCCACCTTGTCATGAAACACTGGTATGGCTTATACTCAACAAGCCCATATACATCACTAAGCAACAGGTAGTCATAATATTCCTATATACTATTTTTAATCTTTCCTATTCAATCATAATACATCCAATTTCTTCTAGGAGGCCCAATGGCCGTAATTGTTAATGTGTGTCGCTAAGGTTCTGGGTTCGATTCCCACTAGTAGTGATGGCTTGTTTTTCGAAGAAAGAAAAATCAGCCCTATTCTGGACAGAAAACTGGTAAACTGTTGAAAACCCGTCCTTAAAAATCCGTTTTTGTTTATAAATAATGACGCATTATAAATCTATGACAGTAAATAAACTAAGATCTATTAGAACCGTCATTGCAGATTGTACGTCATCTAACAGGAGCTCACACCGAATAAAAGTATTCCTTGCTAGACTAAGAATCGGCCAAATACGCTTAACCCTTGAGTTGACCTGATGACAAAGACCGAGAAATGTAACGCACTGCTACGCAAACTTTACTGTAAAATCTATATTAAATGAATCTCGGACATTCCATACGACGTGATACTGTCTGAAGCCAGACATCATATTGACACAGATTGACATATTTGAAAAAGATTTACAACTACCGAAATAATAAAAATGGTTCAATTACCATTAAAGAAAACATTTCACATTTTTTGGCAATGACGATAAAAAATATAAAGTGAACATATTGACTTTAATTTTGTTTTTTAAGTTACGACTAATGAACTGCCAAAAGTGATATAATGAAAAGTTTCACAGCTCAAAAACAAATCGGTAAAGTAAAAAATTGCCAAATTTGACATATCAACTTTACCTTTACATATCCTTTTAGTACCTTCTCCGGACGCCTGATTTTCCCCGTTGTGTGATAATTAAATAAATGCTAGGCCTAGGGATGGCGTGGGACCTCGAATCCAACCCTCGAACGACTACACTATGAGACAAAACCCGTAGTGCACGCCCAGGTTTCGAACTGAGATCCTCCAGGATATTAGTTGAGTACTTGAGCTTACCTCCCGCCCCCCAATAAAAAATAAGAAAAAAGTGGCCTTGCCCTCAATCCACCGTCTAACTCTTAACCGTCTTCTTCAGGCTTGCCTCCTCTCTTTCCAAAATTCTTACTCATTTCGGAGTCCTCATATTCGGCTAAACCCAAGGGCTAATAACAACAAAAACCAAATCCTCCTAATCAATCTCCCTAAAGGAAGTGTAATTTCCAATTACCCTTCCTACGTGAGCTAATATTCCCCAAGTGAATTATACAACAAGTCAAATAACTACGGAAGCCTCCCCCTTTTGGATAAAAGCAACTTTAATGGAAGTAGAAAGGGCGTTGATCAGGAGGTTGTGTGCTCCGAGGCAGTATTTCAGCCGACGGCGGAGTTGGAGATAAGTGAAGACACCCACAGGAACATTCTAATTGGACATGTTAATCAGCCGCCGCTTCAGGGCGTAAGTGCCGGCTGAAATAAGGGTCGTAAGCACGGCAAAACTTCCACAGACCGCAGACGTAGCGACTGTCCGGAAGCCAGTAAAACATTCTCGGAGGAGAGAAGACTTTACACGCGCAAAGTGGCACGTTTACACAAGTTTGTTTGACACTTACACAGTCCTGGATTTGTGGGGCGACTGTTTAACCCTAGGCTTTAGTCGTCCGAACTGGTCCTTTAGTACGAGCGAAACCTCCACATTTTTTAAGGGTAATCATCACGTGTAGTGCTGTCCGAATTTCGGAGTACATATAGGTTTCCGGTAGGCGAAGGAAAGTACCGTTCGTGTGGCTATTCCAAAAGGTCCTTTCCGTTTTAGACAACGAATTTTGCCAAATTCATAAAAATCCACCCATTTTTGTCGCGTTCATGAACCTTTGTCAAAAACAAAAGGTCGAGTTGATTAACTATCTAAATCCGCACCTAGTAACACTGCTTTTTAAATAAACTCATTCAAAAAAATATCTTACTACTAACTATTTTGCGATTCGGTTTTCAGGTACATTTTAATGGATATTTCGATGTGGTTGACCACTTTCACCAGAATGGATATTTTTTAAAAAGTTGGAAAATTGGAATTTTAGATATTTTTTGTAAAATACCTTGAAGATGGTTAAGAAATTACAAGTGGAAGGGTACTATTCGAAGGCATAATAACTACAAAGAAGGTAATCGTGAACCGTTCGATAAGACCATTTCAGTCGGAGAAATCAAAGCATCATTTGAATTCGTTGGTTTCATTCTTTTGATTATTTCTATTTTTGTTTTCAATTTTTTTAGTTGTAAAAATGAGCGTAACTAGGATGTTCAGTCCTTTCTGGAAAGAATAAACGCGATAAAAGAAAATTTGTGTATATTTACTAGCATATGACGTGAAGAGAGCCTGAAAATTTCAGAAGACTCTTTGTTTCCTATACTAGAGCTGAAGAGGCGAATAAGAAAAAAAACCGCACCCTCAAATAGAGGGATGTTAGGACAATAGGAAGACAAGCACCACTCCTCTTCCTCTCTTCCGCCTCTTCTCCTTCCTTCCTCAAGTCTATTCCGATAGTACTTCCTTTCGATGCCGTTTACTCCACGATGAACAACCACAAGGAAGAAAGGGAGCGTCAGGCCGATCAAGAATGGCAATCATACCGCAATCCATTGTGAAGTCTTTTCGAGCCATTAAAGGGGCTAAACGTCGATGTGGTTTGTCCCGCCTTCTATGGAAGAATTCTATTGGTATACGTGCATTTTGGTATGGCCATATAAGTTTAATATTACTAAATTACTTAAACGTGGCGGTTAATAATAAAAACGCACGGTTATTATCCTACAAATCCTTTATTGATCGAATTACTTCGACCCAATGACACAATCCAGATGTGCCTACAAGATGACGTAGATCTCGAAAATAACATAATACCATCCAAAATCCGCCGAGAGATGCGAAATCGAAATCTATCCGGACAAAACTGCAAAATGAACTCATAATTAATAAAAAATAATAATATAAGTTAGTTATAATGGTGTTACCTTAATAAGATTTAGGTAAAATGTAGATTCGCAAATCTCTTGATATCAAGGAAGACGCGAGAAGGTTTTATCTTTTGCATCCATGCGTTGAATAATTATCCTTGAGTGTATTTAAATCCACGACCCTCAGCATCCAAACGTTGGAGTAATTTTTTTTTCTTCATAGAAGCCTCGTATACTGTGACATACATACCTATCATACCTACATGATTCGTAATGAGAAGAAGTCAGTTTTCAACTGAGGACGAGAGTGTATATTATATTTTATTTTTAATAAATCTTCTCATCTCGCCACGAAAAGGATAGTCTTTCTTTTTATTTTGCAATTTTAAAAATACATAAAAGTTTTATTGGCTTGACAGCTCACAACCTAAATCCCCATTTGTGACAAACATTTGAGTTTGCCCCCTGAAAATATTTGATTATTGTTCACAAAACTCTGGAAAAAGAAAGGTACTTATATATTAGCTATAACTCAGGTTAGAGAAGTGTTTCTCGTTCAGTGATCTGGATCATCAGCGCAGGCACATAACTCATTAGCATTTCTATTGGCCTATTCCTATGGGCGATTCTATTGGCCTTTGTTTGTAGTAACTGTCTTTTTTATTTTCTGTTTTCAACGCAATCCACTTGTAGATTTGATTTTTTACGCGATTTCTTCTCATTGTTTGTTGTTTGAGTGCATAGTTTTGTTTCTTGTGTTTGTCCTTTGAGCTGTTCTTGTAACTGCTAGGAAAATGGGTCCTTGGGATTTACCAGAGTTTCGTTATAACCTCGAGCGCGCGAATGGCAAAATAATGTCATTAACATAACTGCTACGCGTTTCCTCAAGGTTATATCGAAACTCTAGTCAACCCAAATCGTCGAAAATATTAATAAATGC
Source organism: Gonocerus acuteangulatus (assembly GCA_946811695.1). Classification (NCBI taxonomy): domain Eukaryota; kingdom Metazoa; phylum Arthropoda; class Insecta; order Hemiptera; family Coreidae; genus Gonocerus; species Gonocerus acuteangulatus. The sequence goes on from OX328128.1 coordinate 52,979,385, forward strand.
CCTTTCCGTCGCCATATTGGTACAACTTCAATTTACTTCTGTCTGCTCTGATGATCCAGATCACTGAACGAGTACCAAAAGAAATATTTAATAGATTGTGAAAGCCTTAGTATTTGCTACTGTTTTTGTTTCTGTATCTATACCATTAGCACCGTAGATATTTAAACGCTTCTAAATTTAAACGCCGAAAATATAGGAGTAGGGATGCAGCAAACTAGTTAAATATGTTATAGAAATCCAACATAAAAACTTCAATCAGAAAAAAAAAAAAAAAAAAAAAAAAAAATACATATAGGTAATGAGAAATAAAAAGAAGATCAAGTAAAAAGGTAAAGTTTCGAGTTTATTTTACATACCAAAGAAAAACGTTTGCATTATTTTAAGTAATGCTTTTTTTTCATTTGTATTTCCCTCTATGTCTGTGTGCTTACCGAAGCTAAGCGCAAAACTAGACAAAGACATTGTTCTTCCTAGTCGATCATTTTTCAGACTATAGTACCAAACGTGACTCCATTTTCCTAGTTTCGCCTGAACTTTACGACACCACCCACATCCGCAAGGAGACGCCTCACTCCAAGGACTCCGCGGGAGGCTTTGTTTTCCCACGGAGCCACAAATCAACAGGAGATAACCGGGAGACCTCAGCCACCTATTGTCCCAAGAACAATAAACTTAGATTTATAAGTCCTACCCCCAAAGGCCCCTACTTCAACCTAGCGGGACACCGGCGGAAGAGGACTTAATTCCGAAGCAGGAGACGCTCCCCGAGGGGAAATGGCAAGGAAGGGGAAGAAAAAAATATTAAAGTTGGAATCCGAATATTAAATTACAGCCTCGAATTTAAATATTCCAGCAGTGGAAATTATATCCCCACTCCTATTGTATTTTTGTAAATGCAACCATTTTTAACTTGGGAACCAACTTGTGAGAATTACATGGGCTTGTATATCTTATCAACCCGAAACTTTCTTAAGCTATGCAAATCTTCTTGAATACATTACACTCAAAATACATACTTCTATAAATCTAGCTACTAATTAGTATGTTTCTGTCCTACAACATTTTCAGCTTTTTATTTTGAAATTAACAATGGATACAAAATCCAAGAATTAAGTAGAACCCCATTTAGTTTAATAAAATATTATTATTGCAGCGAAATACTCTGTATTATTTAAGGCCTATAAATAGTCGTTCACGACATGGTTTTTCAACAACTTTTATTAGAACGTTTCTACCCTACAAGTTTCTGGCTAAGCATTCCATAAAAGGTTGTATTATTAGGCCATATTAGTTGTCAGTATTTTGCCTCCTGAAGTTGAGCTGAATCAAATAAATGAAATGATTTGTCCATTAAAACTTTTCATATATTTTGTTGAAAACGGTTGAATAATGATGAAAAGTTGAAGGTTTCTATTCAAAGGAGTAATAAATACAAAAAAGGTTACCATAAAACATTCAAGAATACCATTTTAGTCAGAGAAATCAGAGCATAATTCGAATTTGTTGGTTTTGTTCATTTTTATAGTGTTGATTTATGCCATTCTTTCGTTGTAAAATTCGTTTACCTAGACGGATCTTTATTTCTTTTTCTTTTTTTAGGTGATCGTACGAGGAAATCCAGAAAAATAACCTGGGCAAAGTTTGATAGATTTGTCTCATTAGAACCTTTTTCTCTTTTCACCCATGAGAAATAAAACCCCAAAATATCTACTGTTGTTTTATTTTCGTTTTTTCATTTCACTCATTTTTTAATTCCCGTTCAGAAGTCATTGCTCAACCGAGCCCTTCACATGGAAATTTTGGACATTTACTTCTTTTATTCTACTCATAAATTTTATCTTTATGTTATTGGAGATTACATTAGAGGAAGATATGAAAGTATTTAAAAAGTTTATGTTTCCACGAAAGGAGTTAGGCATGATACGGAACGTGCAAAGATGGTACATTTTCGAGGAATATGGCTTTTTAGACTTCGTCTGTATAAATGTTTTTAATTTCGGGGAAATAAAACAATTACTCTTATAATGAATTACCCCGTGGATTTAATGAGCACGAGAAGACAAAACGTCTTAAGAGCGACATGAAGGGATCCAATTTAAACTTCTCCACTCCCCCTGACATTTATAACATTCCGCCATAAAGGATTACAAACGGGAACAATGAGGAGTGCGCGACTCTAGAAGCAGAAAGTCATTAGGAATGTTGTTATACTCCTAATGAATCTTAGCCGGCGATAACACCGCAGGAAAAATGTCCTCAAGACGGCCACTGTCAAGAGGGAGAAATAATTTGCGGGCTGACACGTCCACGGGAGATATAATGAAAAAACTGTTGGGGACGCTAATTACAAACATTTGTCGCCAAATGAGGGGGGGTGCGAGGATTAAGGAAGAACCCCCCCCCCCCCCCCGGGTAAAAATCCAGTAATCCTTCCTCCTTTAGTCTGCTTAATGTCCTGGATTCCACTGTCTGCTCAACGAGCATTTTTCAGGATGAGCAACAAACCTTCTACTGAATCTAAAACTTTTTTTCTCGGAATAGAATGCAACCTCTTCAGATATCGGCTGCATGATAGGGATGGGCGATAGTCGATAGTTCAGCACTATCGATAGGCCGATACTATCGGTTAAACTATATCGATACTATCGATAAATATATTAAACTATATCGATATATAAGTTTTAAAGAGTGAAATATTGCTGCGAGGGAATACGTGCGACAGCGAGGTAATAGGCATATATATATATAGGGTGTCCCGCATTGAGGTGTCATAAATTTAGGGGTTTATTCTGCACTTCATTTGTAGTTCATTGGCACAAAAATGAGCGTTCTATCTGAAAATTTAGTAGAGCTACACAAGCGTTTGTGTATTTTAAAAACTACTGTTTTTTTAAAGAAAAACTGTGTTTTCGGGATTTTTTATCAATGTATCGTAAATAACGACGACATTTTTAGAATCTACATTAAATTTCTAATAATAAACACCCGTTATTGAAATATTACCATGTAAATTAAGAGCTATATTAAAGGCATATAGATGAGAATGTTTAATATTAGTGTTTTATGAAATTATTCAATATTTTTTAATCACCTATTATTAGACTTAGGGGTTTGCATCCGCCTCAAAAGTTGCATTATTTAATAAGCTTCAAAATGGTACCTCGTAGTTTAAGAACAAGTTCTATTTCAATCAATATTTTTCTGATTTCTAAGTCAAACCCAATAAATGTGCTTTAGCATGAAGGAGCCATTCTGAAAAAATTCTTTAAATTCTCACGATGATAGTGATGTTTCATCCTACCATCTACCAAATATTAACTTACTCTGGATTCAAATGGATGGTTGCCCAGCTGATAATGGAAGAGTGGTGACGGAATGGCTGAAGAGTGAATTCCCTAACCGTTCCCAAAGTACGTAAACACAATTTTTGCTCTGATAAGGGTAGGGAGACACTTCGGAATCAATGATGAATTTATTTAAATTTTAACGTCTATTATCATTAACTAAGAATTTTGGGACGGGTTATTTATAGGATACCACCCTTTTAGTGGCCAGGATAGGGCTGATGCCTTTTCTTTTTTGTAAAGAAAAGCCACCACCCTATAGTGGGAATCGAACCCACGACCTTTGGAACATTTTGGATAGAATTATCATTATTGTAAACACAATGAATACACGTATTATATGGTTATGCCTTGAGGTTCTTATTTTATTTTATTTGTAATATTAATTCTATTTCATTTAATAAAATTTCTTCAAATACGTTCACTGAGTTATACATTACAATCATTTGAATTTGAAAAAACCTCAAAAAATAAAAAGCGAAAAAAAATACATTGAAATGAAAGGCCCCCCTCAAAAGTTGCTTTAGTATATTACCTAGTTATCCTAGAAAAAATTGATAAAAATCTATAGGTGGGAGAAAAATAGTTTTTACTGTGGGCTAATAACTATTTTTCCATTAGATTTTCAAAATGTCTACGAATATAAGCTTAACGTCTAACTGAATCAAAGGTATTATATTATATGATTACTAATCTATATAGCTCTTAATTTACATGGTAATATTTCAATAACGGGTGTTTCTTATTGGAAATTTAATGTAGATTCTAAAAATGTCGTCGTTATTTACGATACATTGATCAAAAATCCCGAAAACACAGTTTTTCTTTAAAAAAAAAACCAAAAAAAACAGTAGTTTTTAAAATACACAAACGCTTGTGTAGCTCTACTAAATTTTCAGATAGAACGCTCATTTTTGTGCCAATGAACTACAAATGAAGTGCAGAATAAACCCCTAAAGTTATGACACCTCAATGCGGGACACCCTATATATATATATATATATATATATATATATATATATATATATATATATATATATATATATATATATATAACTATTACCTCGCTGTCGCACGTATTCCCCTCGCAGCAATATTTCACTCTTTAAAGCTCGACAACCGGAATTCAAGACTGATTTTTCTCAGACAACCCTATACCACCGTGTTCGTAATGAAATGATCTTTATTTTAACCTAACTTTAATTCATTAATCAGACCGATGCAAGTTACTCATTTCGAGTTACCTGTTTACACCCGACAACCCATGGTTGTGACTGGATAAAAATAGGCAACCTGTCGTGTGCATATACTATATGCTTCATACTTTCGAATGGCATGGAATTTGTGTATTAATCAACCCGATGCAATTAAAAAAGAAAAAAATATTAAATTGTAAATTAATCATATTCTGGACTGAATTTTTTTAGGCAACCCATTTGCAGTATCTTTATTGACATAATTAATTTGATATAAAATAATTTTCATCCATTAATCAGCTCGATGAAGGTCTTGGGGTATCGGGATCTTAGACCAGTTTGAAGGCGTCCGTATGTAGTATGGAAGTATAGTACTGCATATATTGGTAAAGTTATTTGAAATATATTGAATATTTGTCGTCCATATGAAATTTAAAAAATACCAGAAGTTTCGAAAACGTATTTAAACTGAATCCGTCCTTTATATATATTTATTTATTACTGAAACGAAAATTCCTTTTTGCCGAAATGTTTTGTCCAACGGAACATAGTTTCCTCGGTGAAACCTCCTCGCAAAATCGCCCATTGTTTATGGTTTTAACTTAATAGGCTTGCAGCAGTGGGACAGAATGAACTCTAAAAGCGATATTTAGTCAATTAAAACCCTATTCACTTTAGCCGTTTCGTGAAAATTTGAAAAGGAAACTAGAATTCTTGTTTTGGAGTACTCAAAAACAGCGGAGGGATTTCCATTTTCCCACAGGTTGCAAATGTATGCAAACTAAGACACCGGCGGAAGTAAATGCATTTGTATTACACAAAAAAATAACGCGAACAGTATATTCAAAAAGTTGCATATACTTAGACCCATGATATTTCTCAAAATGAACAAGAGAGAAGATGAAATCGACCGGAAAATCTAACGACCAACGGAACATCTTTTTTTCCCCCCTGACGGTCGTCCCGGGAATCCTGTGGCATCCCATAACATCCAGCTGTCTTCCTCCCCATATCCTTACATTATATTCAAGAGACTTCCTTTCTAGACATGTGATTGTCCTACTTGCTCTGTATAGTGGGTAACATCTCCATTTCCTCTCATCCTCGAAAAGTCTCCCACCCAAGGACTTTGCCATCAAAATTCCATATATGTATTTCTTATCCTATTCTTTGATTACATCTCATTTCTTGGTGAGATTTTAATGGAAACTAATAATATTTTACTTTCAAGAATATTACTAAACATAAAGTCTGTACTATTTATTTAAATTTAAATTTTAACGTCCATCTATTCATGACAACGAATTTTAGGAGGTTTATCTATTGGTAACATCCCTTTTCTAGCCATGATAGGGAAAATGATTGATGGGTCTTTTTGCGAAGACGACATCCAGTTACTTTTGAAGTAGCAATAGTGATTTTATCAGTGATTGAGCACATGCGCATAACTCCTTTGCGTTCCTATTGGAGGATTCCGATGAGCAATGTTATTGGTTCTTGCAGGGAGTAAAGTAACCTTCAACAGTGAATTAACGTGTGTTTGTGAAAAAGCTCTGTTTATGTTAGTGAAAATGGGTCTTTACAATTAGTTCGTGATGTTCCTGACAAATAAAAAGCGATTGGTTTTACTCACAAAAATTAATAGAGTTTTAAGCGAGTTGGATTGACTAGAGTTGCTAAAATTAATACAATTCTATTAATTTTAGCGAGTTGGATTGACTAGAGTTGCTAAAATTAATACAATTCTATTAATTTTAGCGAGTTAGATTGACTAGAGTCGCTAAAGTTAATACAATTCTATTAATTTTAGCGAGTTAGATTGACTAGAGTTTTGATATCTTTTTGAGCGAGCGCAGTGAGCGGAAACGCATAGCACTTATACCCATAATGCTAAATAAATGTAAAATATCCAAAAAGGGAGAGAGAGAAAAAGGAATAAAATATGTATCTTTACAAATACTATTCTTTATTTTATCCTTCATAACCTGCAAAACAGTTAACTTTAATGCTTAATAACTTTTTTCGTAGTCGAGAGAATTGATTTTGATCATATTAACCTTTTTAATTATAAATATTGCTTTCAATTATCTAATATGAATTATAACCGTAGATAACGAGTCAAGTAGTAATAGATAACCAGCAAAGAACTTGTAAGCTAATCAGTAAGCTTATAAGCGAGTACGAGTGACTGTTATAAATCACTGCTGCTACTTCAAAAGTAAGTGGATGTGGTCTTCGCAAAAAGACCCTGATTGATTAATTGTACGTATAAAAAAATACGAAAATATTAAGAATGTAAGGTTTTTGTAAGAGTGTCTGGTTTGACTTGTCCTCAGAGTTATTGCTGTTCGCTGTGTGTTTCTCCGCCGTGGTTGACATTGTTCTCTTTGTCTGTATTGTTCTCTGTCACCTCCTTTATTGTAGGACCCTGCCAATTTACCCAGCTAGGTGGTATCCTTGTTCTCGCCGGTACCTATGGTACGCTATGGATTTAATAACGCTAAGGTTCTGATACCGACACTGTCTGATTGCTTCAAGTCATTTCCAGAATTGATTAAAATCGATGGTGGGATCGTGTCAAACCTGTCTTTTTACTTAAAACGTTATTAGATTCCTAGTGGATCAATAGTGCAATGGAATTTAACCCTTTAGCATCCTTTGTACAATTCACAGAGTTTCCTCTTGTGCGTGGTGCTCCAAACACATTTTATCAACCTTTCTTAGGAGTGAAACTTAATAAAATTTCGTTAATGTTACTTTCATTTCTAAGGCATCTGTAGAAAGAAAAAAATACTAATTAAGAGGCATACGACTCTTTCTTCAAGGTTTAGATCTTCCGGGACATTTCCCATCTTTATTAATCTCGAGTGATTCAGCTTCAAGCGAGTTGTTCGAGGGCAATCGCTTAATAGCTAAATCACTTTAAAGTTTTGAAGATGGTACAATATTTCCGAAAACTCTATATTCTGTATTAGGTATTGGATTACCTCTTACCGGGTATTTTTGGGCCATTATGGAGTTGCCACACCAAACTCCTGCAACCCAACATCCATTGCGTTTATAGAACTTAGAGGCTAAAACTACCTGGTTTCGTATGGGCTGACCTTTAACCGTGGATTGTATTGGTTTCAATGTACGACTTAACATACTCATTCGAGAGTTACGTTCACGATTTCTCGTTTTGGAATCGACAGCAGCGGGCTAAATTTTTAATGCTTTGAAAGTTTGATGTCTTCATCTAATGAACAATTATTTGGGTCACGGCAAAGTCTAATGAAGAGATATGTTTTGCGAAGAAAACGAGCTGACACCATCCAGCAATTCTACAGAACAACCTTTGAATGTAAAACGTACAACTCTCGGGAACCTGAGAGCCTTTAGAAGCATTGGCGTAAGCATTAGGACATTAGCGTTCGAATATACCTCAAAACAAATTCCAGTGATAACCGACCATGGGCTTTCGTTACCGACCAAGTATTTTCTGCCGAAGTTCGTCAAAGGAAGTCCATTCTAGAGGCTGCTGGAGGATGAACACACATGGATGTGGGTGTGTATATTTATGTATATATTTGAACCACCTGTATTTTGTATCTTTATTTTCATGACCTATCTGTTCTGAAACGTAGACTTATCTTGCCGGCACAAGTCATCACGTCGTCGACAAAAGCAGGACTCCTCCATATAGGGAGAGAGAGGAAACGAGTAAAAAGGTTCGTGGAAAAGATAAGTTCCGTTTTAATAACACTCCAAGGTTGGGTCAATCGCGACAGAGAGATTTTAATATTTTTGCATTTATATTTGATAATTCTGTTTTTTATAGTCTTTTATAATATATATATATATATATATATATATATATATATATAATATATATATATATATATATATATATATATATATATAAGTAATTTAATAAAAATTTCAACAACATTGTCCTTACTGATGTTTCACTTTGACTCCTGTAAAGAGGAAGTCCTCGAGAAAGGTAAGATAAAACACGACCCTGTGAAAGTTGGTTAGACGTCGGGATGGGCTGTGTTTACAAGGGTCTGGAGGGTTGTGGATGGTGATGAGGCTTGCTAATAGCTCTTACAGACTAATATCCCAAGCCTAGGTCATAACTCCAACCTCCTCGTCTTCTTTATCAATGTCAGCGTCCAGAGGCCCATGATTTCCCAAATAAATTTCTTGATAGTAAAGTATGTTAAAAATTAAATGTCCCCTAGTCAGAAAACGTCGTAACTCGAAAAAACTTAGATTCGCACTTTACATATCGCACTAGCATTTCTAAAATGACACAACAACAAAAAAACTCAACTACAAATGTGTCTTGCCTTTTTAGGGGGCATAGCATTACGATAGGAACGGTGACTCAAGTGCCCTCTGGCGTAGGTACAATCTCTAAAGCTAGGGTACATAAAGTTTTAATGGTTGATAAAGAGATATTTATCGTGTCTCTATTGCCCTAACTGAAAAACTCTGATTTTTGAATTTGTTTCCCTAGATGTTTCACACCAATGTGATCTTTATTTAGGAGAATATACCAATGAATTTAGGAGAATATACTAATAAATAAGAAGTTGCTACGCACGTTCCCCATATAGGTGGTAATGTATGCTACATTCCTAAATAAATTGCTAAAAATAACCTATATAAATTGAAAACAAACATAAATTGTTTTAGTCTTTTATATTTGTAATGTTAATTATTAATTTTTAATTATTTTTAACGCTAACTTTTAATGCACCTATTTAGATTTTTTTTTTAATTCACAAAATAAAATAACGGCGGGTAGGGCCAAAGTAATAATTTGGTTCAGGAGTAAACCTCTTCTTTTAATTAACCGACTTTTCTTTAGATACTTATGACGTCTATCGAGTATCGTTACAATATAGAAATATTGCGGCCGGTATGGGCCAAATTATTAATTTGGATACGATTTGGGAAAGACCGATTTTGCTGGCTAACGAACCCGTTCGTCGTTTTCTAGGGGGATGATATATATAATATCAAGATTCGTGGCGAAAACAAATTGTAGGTGCTATCATGCAAGCAGGTATATATATATACACACGTATTGGCGGACCTATATATATATATATATAAATATATATATACATATTTATATATTTGCCCTTTTAGCGCGGTTCCTCCCTCCCCCATAGGGAGGAACCCCGCTTATAAGGTTGATACAATGAAACAATCCGGAAGTGCCGACTAGAAAATTTTGCGTTTCAGAACCCCTAGAAACCGAAAATAACGGTGGTTCAAATTTGTATATATATATATATGTATATATATATATATATATATATATATATATATATATATATATATATATATTTGTCTGTTCGCTCTCTAAATAGAAGACGAATGGTCCGATTTTGATGAAATTTGGTACAAAAATCAGTCGTCCAATTTGAAAGGTCAAGTTCGTTAACCAGCAAAATCCGCCCACTGGAAGATGGCGTTTGGGGCGAAATTCGCGCAGAAAAAATCGTAACGCTTACATTTTTGAGTTCATAAGCTTGTAAGTACTCGTTTTATAGGCTTATTGGGCTAGAAAAACGAATGAAACCATTTTCAAGGCGATAGCTTTAACCGTTGTCGAGAAAATTGGAAAAATAGTTTTTGAATACCGTTTTTGGTTTGGGTACTTAGAATAACGGGATTCAGTTGAAACATTATCTGCATGTTCTACTTTCATTAAAACTAATATGTTGAAAGTTATGTTACGTTTGGAGTTAAGGAAGGGTTAGAATAAAATATTTTATGAACAGATATGAAAAGTTTTGGAAACTTCGTATACTTTCATTAATATCTCGAACACGGTTGGGAAATCGTGGTAAGTGGATTGAAACTATTTGAAAGCTTACTAAATTCTCTACAAAAATGATTCTAAAACTATTTTGATTAGGTTATGTCAATCGGAGAAATAAATGCTTAAAACTTCAAATACGTCTGTTTTGTTCTTATGAACGGGTTTTTGTCGTTCTTTTTGTAATTTTTGTCTCTTTCCCTTGGTTTTTTATTGCTTTTTATTTTTTTAATTTCTGATGTTGTATTTGTAAGGAAAATGTATGTGTGTGTAAAACAGGATAGGTAAAATGAGACCAATTTTCTGTTGTCAGAAATAATGAAAAGTTTTGGTAACTTTGTATACTTTCCTTAATATCTCGAAAAAGGTTGAGAATTTGGGAAACGGAAGAATACCATTAGAAAGCTTACTAAATGCTCTACAAAAAAGGTTCTAATGAAAGTTTTGATTAGGCGATGTCGATCGGAGAAATAAGTGCTTAAATCTTTAAAGTAATTGATTTCGCTTATTCGAACTGTTCTTTTTGTCTTTGATTTTGATACTTAAAATTATGGGATTCAGTTGAAACATTTTCTGCATGTTTGAATTTCATCAACACTAATATGTTAAAATTTTGGTTGCGTTTGGAGCTAAGGAAGGATTAGAATAAAATATTTTATTAACAGACATGAAATGTTTTGGGAACTTCGTATACATTCCCTAATATCTCGAAGACGGTTAGGAATATTGGTAAACGGAGGGTTACCATGCGAAAGCTTACTAAATGTTCTACAAAAAAGATTCTAAAACAATTTTTGATTAGGCTATGTCAATCGGAGAAATAAGTGCTTAAACTTTGAAGTAATTGATTTCGTTAATTCGAACGGTTCTTTTTGTTTGTTTTTATTCCTTGTTACTTTTTAATTGCTTAAAGGTGGATAATGTATTTGACAATAAAACAGATTAATTAAAATAAGAAAAACAATTCATTGTTAAAAATATATCAGGCTGTACCGTATGAAATGTCAGTTTTGGATTTGTCGATTTCCTTCAAATGTCTTGAAACTGTCGAGGCTCCTACTCCGAGTTCTTTGGCATATTCCCTAGTGTTTTTAATTGCTTATAGTAGTATAATGTATTTGTCAATAAAACAGGATACGTATAATTAGAATCAATATTTTGTTTGTTAGAATTCGACGATGCCGTATGAATATCTAGATTACAGTACTGGTGTTGATTTCATTCTTTAGAATTATTCTTGGTATTCCCTATTTTCATCTGTTACCCATAGTTTTTTATTGTTAGTAGGTTTTTCTTATTGATTATAGAATATTAATCTATTTGGCTATAAAACAGGATATGTAAAATTAGTGACCATATTTCGGAGATTTCTGAGCGAAATACTTTTAAGATTTTCTACCACCACGAACGGCTTTTTTCCTCTATTTTTATCCACTAGATAGGCTTTATTTTGCATATTATTCTATATAAGTTTTATTCAGCAGGGGATTCTGATGAAATGTTGTGTTTTTGCTGTGGATTTTAAATACGATGTATCTAAGATTGGATAACATTAGCGAGTCTACATAGTTAAGAACTGACGACGGAGGATTACTTCTTGCTATGATTTAGTCTACATATGTATGTTAAGTCCTAAATCCAAAAAATAAACTTCACAACGGTCAGATACTATGAGCGAATATGGCAGTTCAATGCCCGTACAAGGGGGCCGCAGGAAATTTACCTGCTAAGAGTTAATCCTCAAGAGCTGTAAATATACCCCAGGTATCTGCCGAGACAAATACAAAGCCTAGGCGGAGAGCACCCCAAAAACTCAGATCCAAACATAAGGTTATATACTAAATATTCATAAAGACTACTTAGTTGTAAACCGATTCATCAATTAGCAATCAATAGTTTTCAACAGAGGTTATATACTAAATATTGATAAAAAGTATTTAATTAGAAAAAAAAAACAATATTCAACAAGACTTGTTTTTGGTCCATTTGTGTCTACTCCATAGACTTAATTAGGTATATTATTCTATTGTAGTTGGGCAACTAAACTTTGTTTTATTTTGTTAAATAAAGTTTTTTTTTCTTGACTTGTTATTCGTCAAGACTTTTATTTATCCTTGTGTATTTACTAGATAGGTTTTATTCGGCATATTATTCTTTATAGGCTATATTAGGCAGGGTATTCTACTCAATCTTGTGTACTTCTTCTTGATCCTTCTGTACATGGGCGTATATAAAAACAATTTCGGGGGGGGGGCTGAGACCATTTCCAGGGTATGGAATACTAAATATTTAGAGCTTGGAATAGTTTTAGGCAACTAAAACGCTATTACACGTAAAATAAAATATGTTTTATGAACTAAATGATCATATTTAATTTATTTTTAAGGGTTTTACGAGAAGTTTTTATCATCAATTCAAAATTTCGCGAGGGGCTGCAGCCCCCTCAGCCCCCCCCCTCATATACGCCCATGCTTCTGTATCCTCTAGAAAGGCTTTATTAGGCATATTTTGTATTGATTTATAGAGCTTTGCTTTAGAATGAGAGCCAGATTCTGTAATTTCCGCTTCTGTGTATAAGTTAGCTACTGTCGGTGTCCCTGACGGCTTAATATCACTTTTATTCGAGATGTTCGAGAGGATTTTGACAATTTTCACGAGATATATATAAAAAAAAAGTTTATTTATTTTCTAAGCTTATCAAATGGCACTAGGGACATGAACGGAACCGCGCTAAGATGCTGCAGTTCCTGCGAGTCGGACTTTTCTATTCTAAGGTTTCCAAGTGAAACTAAGAAAAAGACCCCAAACACGCTAAGATGACGAAGTTCCTGCGAGTCAGAATTTTCTATTTCTCTCCTTCTCTTTCTCAATCTCTCTTGGTCGAACTCTCTCCCTACCCCCCCCCCCTCTCTTTCTCCCCTGGCGTACACACTCTCTGCGGAATGATTCCCTTTAGGGCAATAACCCAATAATGAAATCTTCAACTGAGAAACCTATAAGATTACAAGGCCGTGTGTTCCTGGAAGGAATTACATATCGACCGTAAGGCGACGAAGTAGAGTAGAAAGAGAGGAGAGAGGTTTAAGAGGGTGAGGGCGGATTGAGGGTATAAGATGGATCTATCCGCGGATAATGCATTTAGAAACTAATCAAGCGGGGTAGAGGCTGTTTTCAATCTTGTAGCCTCCCCCTGAGATCAGGCTACACGGATTATTGCTCGTGTCAGCAAACCGGCATTTCCAATTCCTCAGACTTTTACCATCCTATATACTTCCTCTTCCTGTAGGGAAATAGATCTGGCTTGATAAGAACAAACTTGTGTTTCTTAAATGAAACCATAGAAGAAGAAATTATTTGTTTATCTTCGTCCTGGGGGCTTTGTGAATCGCATTTTATGGAGGGAGGTCTCAATTTGCACCCAAGGAAACGGGCATCATTAGATACTATTTTAATCCATTTTTACACTATGCTTTATGATCCAATAAAGGACTATGGACAACTAGATTTTTAACTTAATTTCTACCTCCCACACTTTATCATAATGTAATGTATGAGTTTTATGAAAGTACTAACTTCATATATATTAGGCAAAAATATAATAATAATGTAATTCCCCGGGCCCCATTGGTCACCTACATTAAGAAACCAGGCGTCTCCAGTTCTTGGATGGGTAGACGTCTGGGAAAACTAGACACCATTGGCATGATATAAGTGTGACAAAAAAAAAAAAAAAATTGTAATTTTGGCATGTTTATGTTTTATTCCTAATGTTACATATTATTGTCAATGTTGTTATCTTTTATGTGCTAAAATGTCTCGTGATTGCTCACGGCAACAAAAAGTTATGTTTTATTCCTAATGTTACATATTGTTGTCAATGTTGTTATCTTTTATGTGCTAAAATGTCTCGTGATTGCTCACGGCAACAAAAAGTTATGTTTTATTCCTAATGTTACATATTATTGTCAATGTTGTTATCTTTTATGTGCTAAAATGTCTCGTGATTGCTCACGGCAACAAAAAGTTATGTTTTATTCCTAATGTTACATATTATTGTCAATGTTGTTATCTTTTATGTGCTAAAATGTCTCGTGATTGCTCACGGCAACAAAAAAGTTATGTTTTATTCCTAATGTTACATATTATTGTCAATGTTGTTATCTTTTATGTGCTAAAATGTCTCGTGATTGCTCACGGCAACAAAAAGTTATGTTTTATTCCTAATGTTACATATTATTGTCAATGTTGTTATCTTTTATGTGCTAAAATGTCTCGTGATTGCTCACGGCAACAAAAAGTTATGTTTTATTCCTAATGTTACATATTGTTGTCAATGTTGTTATCTTTTATGTGCTAAAATGTCTCGTGATTGCTCACGGCAACAAAAAGTTATGTTTTATTCCTAATGTTACATATTATTGTCAATGTTGTTATCTTTTATGTGCTAAAATGTCTCGTGATTGCTCACGGCAACAAAAAGTTATGTTTTATTCCTAATGTTACATATTATTGTCAATGTTGTTATCTTTTATGTGCTAAAATGTCTCGTGATTGCTCACGGCAACAAAAAGTTATGTTTTATTTTGTTTGACGACAACCTTTTTTATTTGAATAATATGCAATAACATGACATTTATTTACGAATTAATTGGTTTTGTGGCGGCCCGGTGCGTTGTGATGCCTTTATAGCTGAAAGGAGCCAAATCTTTGAACAGTTTTTGAATTGATTTTCAGGAATTTTTAGAAGAAAAAATTATTATTTTTTTATAATTATGTATGGGTCCAGTGTTTTTTCTTTGGATGTTTATAACGGCGTATCAACATTAGGGCTATTAACGCCGGGCTATCTACAGGTTGCTACCCTTTTCTATAATGCCAACAGCACGTGGTCGGTCACCCATTCAGGTACTCGCCACGCCCGACGTTGCTTAACTTCGGTGATCTATGGGAACTGGTGCATTCAACGTAGCCGTTGGCGCCATGGGCGTATATAGACAATAATTTCGGAGGGGGCTGGGAAAATTTCGGGGGGGGAGGCTGAGACCATTTCCGGTGTATGGAATACTAACAATTTAGATCTTGGAAGAGTTTTAGCCAACATAAACGCTATTACACCCAAAATAGAATATGTTTCATGAACTAAATGATCTTATTTAATTTATTTTTAAGGGTTTTATGAAATTTTTACAGATCAAATCAACCCCCCCCCCCCTCTTATATACGCCCATGGTTGGCGCGTCCAGTGTTAAATGTTAAACTGTTCTAAGAATTGAATGTTTAATTTTATTACGAATTGAAAGGTTTTTTTTTTTTTTTTTTTTTTTTGTTTTTTTTATCACTTTCCTTCGAAGAAAAGTACCTATTTTAAATAATGTTGAACTTAACAGCTTCACATGCCATCATTTAATGTTTTTGACCAAGAAGATTTTTAGTTGTTTTGTTTTGGGTGGGAGGAGGTGGAAGAAAAATCGTATACTTTTAATGATTTTTATATAAGCGTTATGGAAGAATGCCTATTTACAATTGTGTTTTAGTTTTTTGCTTTTTTCTCGGAAACGAAGCAAAAACGAGAAATATGCCAAAGGGCTTTTTTTCTTTCGTTTTTTATCCTGTATCGATTCCGGAAATTATGTTGGGGACACTCTTTATATGTGTGTAAGTTTTCTTACTAAGAACTTATAATAGAAACAATTTCTGTAGATTAAGAGATAGGAGAAAAATTATAAAAAATTAATTGAGAATAAGTGGTGTACATGAGCAGATAGAATGACAGATGAGAGTGAGGTATATAGGGAGACAGGGGCAGATAGCTACAAAGAGAAAGAGAGAGAGAGTAAGATAGATTAATAGGGCGAGAAAAATACCAATAGGAAAATAGGGACAGATAGCGAAATAAGAGCTATAGGGGCAGAGATTGTAAGTGTGTGTGTGTGTGTGTGTGTGTGTGTGTGTGTGTGTGTGTGTGAGAGAGAGAGAGAGAGAGAGAGTGTGTGAGAGGGGGGAAGGAAAGAGATAGTTGGAGAGTGTTAGTGAGAGATGGAACACACGGACGAGAGATATTAGCCAGACCGGTAGTAATAAATGTCTGGTTCCATCCCCGTGAGAGGATTCCAAAGCAACAGGTAGGCTCAACTCCATCCTAAACCCTCGATAATGAATTCCCTTCCTGCTTACATTTAGACATTTAACCCAGGAATTTGTTTGTAAATAGTCTGTTTCTCACCAATTGTGACACTATAAACGCTGATGAACACTCTTCCCTTACATGGTTGCAATTAATTCATTCCTTCAACGTTTTATGTTCTATTTGCGAGTTTGTTCCTATCTAATGTGCCGTCTACTGAAATAGGTACCAATGTTTTAGATATTTAGCCATCGTAGTTTTTGTTTGTTTTTTTAGTCTGTTTTAGGCAAAACTGGCTATGTCAGAAATTATTTGAGCAGGGAGCCTTTAGCCTGCGATATTAAAGTTAAAAATTTCATATTATCCACCTTCCTAGCCAAAAGGGCTAGAATCTTGCAGCTCGTCTCTTGAGGCGATGTAGTACTCTATTATCGCTTTCCCATCAGCTCTACCACCCCTGTTTCTGTTGTCTGATCTCATTTTGGGTAGAGGCTGAGAAAGTTTATACCATTGTCTGCCACGCATTTATGGGTTCCTATAGGAACCGCTCTTACGGCACCGCTATGCTTGAACCCAAAGTACCTACCATGGGTTCCCCTTTCTACATTCCAGGAGCTGTACTATTCAGGGTATTTTTTAATAATTCGATTCTCTGGAATTTTAAAACTCACCTGCCATTGCTTGGTTCCTAAGACCATGTAGTGAGCTGTTTTTTGCGTGCCTCTAAGTTTGGTAGGTTTCTAGAATAACTCTTACCAACGCCTGTTTTTGACATTGTTGGCTATGTTAATAGTTCTGACTGTTTTTGGTTTTCTCTGATAAAGGTAACATCTTTGACTCTATTTTAGTTCTCCTTGGTTGAATTATACCGATTGGGCTCTCTTGCAAATACCTGGTTTGCCTTTATTTTGTGATGAAATGAAAGCAGATGATGATTATATGAAAGCAGCTTTGCTAATGTGTTCGAATTTTCGAAAATCGTTACAAAAGGCCAAACCTGAAAAGCTGCAGGCTGTGAAAAACAACAAGCCATAAAAATAAATAGATATTTGACCACACCTTAAGACCAAAAATAGAAGTTTGTCTTCAGGAGAAGTTATCTGTTGTACATTAAAACAGATGTTGGATAGTTTGGAGAAAGTGCGGTTTGGAAGTGAGATAGTAATGTCCGAGAAGCAACGACAGTAAATACTAGTTAAGGCTGCTAACTTGAAAAGAAAGTTTTAACGAGCCTACTTTCTATCTTGACTTCTTTTCTTCTCTTGCCGTCTTATATCGATCTCCATGCATGTCTTGTCCGAAATACAAAGCCAAACTACAAGACTAGAATAACTTCAGCAATCAAAAATCAGTGCGGCTTTCATTGGTTTATCAGCTTTATTATTCCGATAAACCAGTGTTCTCCTTATACAAAATGCAATGTCGCATTAATATTACTGGGGGATTTCAATAGAACAGTCAAATTCAATATTGGGGTTCTAGACAAAAAATATACCAGACTTAAAATTACAGTACAACTGGCAGGAAGTGCTTCATCAAGAAGTATTCCCATAATGCCCTTACACAAAATATTTCACAAGCAGAGCGAAAAACTCAAAATAGAGACTCCTAAGTAATAGATTGATTTCAAATGGTAACAATTTTGTGGATTTTTTTTTCATATTGGTAAACTCATTTTACTTATAAACAAATGTAATGCCCTATGAAACACTTCATATAAGTTATTATGGAGTTCTCTGGTCTTATTTTCATCCCGTGCCGCCTTCTATCGATCCCCATGTTTGTGTTGTACTAAATAAATATTAAAATGACAAGACGAGAATAATTCCAGCAGATTATATAATCAATGCACTGCCATTTGGAATGCACATGATGATATAATTTAATATATAATGTCCGTTCATGCTTACAAATTTCAACTCACAGAGACTGCTTCACCTTTGCACTTTTCCCTAATGTCTTTTCCCGAGGTGGTATTTTAAAAGCAACTCATTTTGCTGTTCAAAAATGATCATAACCTATGAAACATTCCAGGAACGGACACGGGTCTATAAGAAGTGAATTCTTTTTTAGGATTTAAATGCTTTTAATGCAAAAATCAGTTCGGCTTTCATTGATAAATCAGCTCAATGATTTCGACAAACCTATACTCTCATTGTAAAAAAATTCTGTGTTATTATTACTGGGGGATTTCAATAGAACAGTATACTGTGGGTATTTGAATATTAAACAGTATACTGTATTTTATAAACGAAGTACCAGTCAATAATTCAATATATCAGGCGCTTGTTCCGTGGTTAAAACATCCGATTCGTAAGAACTGCCTCATCTTACATAAGTTTCCATTAATCACTTCACCTTTGAAGTGGGATTTGAATGGTCAAAAAAGAAATCGAATGTGACTTTTGATTTGGATGAAGGTTAGCTCAAAATTACGTTGGCAAAAAGTCAGTTTAGATGACAAGCTGAATATGCCTTCTGGAATACAATAATCAATTATTCTTCAGGCATTAGAGGTATTGAATTGGAAAAATTTCCTGGTATTTTTGCCCTGACGGCCTAAAAAGGACTCCAGTTTGTAAATAGTAGAGCGCGAAACGACATATATATACATACCTGAATTTGAAGGATGGATTTTCTTTAGGTTCAAAAATCGTTTAGTTCTCTTGTAAACACTTTTCTGTCATCGCGTCAACATCATAAGCGGGTTTTCCTAATAGGACAAGAGGAATGGAGTGTAGTGTTAGTCATGAGTTAAAACATGACATGGATAGTTCCAACAATTTTATTGATTGACGTTTTGCTTATGCTTTTCAAGTAATATTAAAGCAAAAGTCGATATCGGGTACAGTTTTCTGGAACTGAGAAAAAATAACAAGCAAGGGGTTTAAAGGGGTGTTGGAAACTGTTCTGTCTCGAGTTCTTTTTTTTTTTTTTTGTATATAACGTTAGGTCCTACCATTCATTCGACTATGAATATTTCTGATAAGAACGATAAGCAATCAGGCAGATAAGGAAAGAGAGAGGAGAGAAAACTAAGACCTATACAATTGGGAGCGTTGAAGCGGCTATAAGAGACGGGGCTAGGTGAGCGAGAAACTTGCCAAAGCCGGCTTATTGCTACTAAATGCGAAGTAACAGGATTACCTGGAGACAGAAGCTGAAGAGGAACATGCTCTTTCATTGGGCCGTCTCAACAACTTTAGAAGGTTCCTGATATTATACGCAGATTCTTACTTTAACTTGTAAAAACTTTACTTCGATGCTGTCGGAAACTCAAAGTATCCATTGAAAGAATTTAAACCATGTTTTAATATAAATAATATGATTTAAAGACAGATGCACATTGATGACGATAGACTTAAGTCCTTTTCTCCAATACAAGTCCGCAATGGGACGAAATGCAGTAGCTAACTTTCAAGCTAATGCAACTAAAACCATAAAAGCAAAACAAATCAATAACCACTGCCAGAAAACAAGGCTTAGTGAAGTTACGATAACAAGACTAAAGATTGGTCATAAACTCACATATTCATGCCTATCAAGACTTACTACAATGCGAATCCTGCAACTTGACTGTTATTCACATTCTAACATGAAATAATGTCAGACTCGCAAGAACTGCGTCATCTCCATTAGGTAAATAGATAGTTCCTAAAAACAAATTAAGGAGATCCTTTAATGTACTGGAAACTGGCAGTAGCCAACTCTATACGGATATTAGTCGCTCATCGACTAACGCTCATTCTAAAGGCTAGTTCTAAACAACAAGAAATGAGGGGGTCTCCCTTGGTCTAGCGGCTAGCGTCTTAGATTCATAAGCGGGAGATGGTGGGTTCGACCCTTACCGGCGCCAGGAATATTCTCATCCCACGGCTCGTTGGGAAAATTCCGCGCTGCGCCCTGGATGTCGGCGCTAATGGCCTAGGTGTCAAAGCGCCATAAAAAAAAAAAAGTAATGAACACACCCTTCTCATTGACTTGTCAGGTTTTATTGATAAAAATCAATTGAATAACAACAACCAATTAAAAACTAAGGCAAACAGGGAAAAAACATTAAAAAAATTAATTAAATCTACTTAACACCATATTTTTAATGTGGGGAGCGTAAGAACCAAGAATTTGCTCGCCCTAGTAACCTAATCCTAATTCTTAATGTGTATTTTTCGATCCATTTAGCGGTATATGGGCAACTATGTCCTGTTCCCACAAATAATGAAGATAAGATAGTGGAAAAGACACCATGAGGACTTGGTTTTGTTTGACTATGATCATTACATCCAATTACCTATCAATGCCAATAACAATGTGAAAAATGTTGTACAACTGTTTCTATAAGTAACGAAGAAACAAATTTTCATAGTTCAATTTTATAGTTATGGAAACTTGCTTTCCTGAGCAAATACAAATATGTGACCCGGTCCCCTTTACCTCCGAGGTACAGGTATATATATTATGGTATTATTTGGGACCAAGCAGTGGATATGTTACTAAAAAGACATAGAAGATGGTGGATGTAGTTGCCTAAATGCGTCTACCTGACCAGTGAATACGCTATGTATTCTTCCCTATCGCTATTTACTATATTTACTTATCACTATATATTCTTCACAACTTGTAACTTATCATTACACTTAAATTACTTCATGACGTGATATTGTTTAGAAAATATTTTATTTAGTTATTTCAGCTATACTAAATGAAAGTCGCTAACTGATTACACAGCAGTGTCAAGTGAGAAAATGTTGAGTAAGATGACAACCCAACAAAATGGAATTGATGAGCTGAAAATGTGATATGATTGTTTTCTCATTTCACTGGGCTTGATGACATTTCAAATTCATTCGACCCTCTCTGATGGAAGCAGTCTTGTGTCAGAGCCACGTTTAAACACTAAATTGTGTATTAGACATCTAAAGTGCCTTTCCTGAATATTATCCTCTATATGTGTGTGTGTGTGGGGGGGGGGTTGTATATATATATAGTATATATATATATATATATACACGTATATATATAGGTGTATATATATATGTGTATATATATATATATATATATATATATATATATATACATACATATACATATATACATCTCAAAAACCGTGACTTACATTACTAACTTCGTACTAAGACTAATAATGATAATAATAATAATCATTTATATTTTATTAATAAATTATACACTAATCATTAATCAGTAGTCGGAATAAAATAAAATTAGTCAAGAAAACTAAATTCAAAGGAAGAATGCGATTTGGAGAAACATGTGTGTATATGTTTACAGCTTAGTTTCTAGCGTTGCTATTCCTAGCTATGTGAGATCATTCGGTATACTAGTTGTTTTTGATCTGCTTTTAAGTAAATATATGTATGCCTTTTTATACATAAGCATGTATGTATAGTGTTACATAAAAAAAAATTAAGCAAAATTACAAAAATAAAAATAAGTAGGTCAATTTAAAAATAAATAAATATTAGAAATTACTGCATAGTGTGTGATGAACTGTGCAGATAATACTAATTCAGGAAAAACATTAATACAAAAAATACTAGGAAAAAAAACTAATAAAAGCGAAAAGAAAAAGGAAGGGAATGAAGTAAATTCGGGTTACTTTAATGTTTATATTTTGTTTAATATGTTTAGTGAACTAAATTAAACCTTATTAATTTCTTTCTTATGTAAAGGGACCCTCCGCCAATTTGCAGCTCATGTAATATATTACAGATAACAGCAACTGCGGTGCACATGTTGATGGATTGCCGTGCTTATGAGCAACTAAACTGTTTGATCAAATTCTGGGCGATAATACCAACCAAGTGGAGCGGCTTTTAACCTTTTTAAAGGGCACGAAGTTAATTGGCAACATTTAATTCAAACATACCAAAATTAAATAGAACAAAATTTAGTTGCACCTTAAATTAAGAATGACCCAGTAATCGTAGCTAAATGCATATTAATTTACAGTAAAGAATAATTACCACTCGAAGGAACGGCGTTCATGGCCTCAAGGTTAAAATCATTTAGCCTGGTAAAACTCTTACTGATGCACTAAGTATCCAACAGTTTGAAAGGGTTCTTTTAAAACACAAGATCTTTCTGAACTTCCACTAACAAATCGCATCGATTGTAGAATCTTTAAAGCAGATAAGAATTCTTAAAAAATCTTTAAGCCATGATCCAGTAGCAGAGATTGAAAACTCCAGACAACGGGAGAGAGAAGAGCTAATTAGAGGACTAGAAGGTAGAAGAAGGGAAAGTTTTAAAGCCAGGACCTTCGCCGAGTTGTCCAATCAGATCTCTAATTGTGGACTGCTGTTTGACCACGTGACCAGACTTGACTCGTGAATCTGCCCCCCCCCCCATCCAAAACACACAATCCCACCCCTACCCCACCACTCCCTGGTCTGTGGAGGGTAGCATCGGATTTATTTCCCCAAAGGTGGAGTCACAAGTCAATAGACCTTTGGATTAATAATAGCCTCTTCTACTATTTACTTCATTATATACTACTAGCTGAATACCCGTGCTTCGTCACGGCAGATAGGTAGTTATTTTATTCTGTTAAATAATGTATCACCAAAATTAACGCTACTCTTTAATTTTATGCAGTTTATTATTGCACGGGTCCCGTCATACTATTTGTTATTCATCAATTGATAAGTAATCAAAGTATAATGTTTCTTGACACTGGGGTGCTCCGGACTAGTGTCAACAAACAGATAACCTAGAGATGACCCCTTATCTATAGAGTATCTATAACAGGAGTTGTCAATAATAAATGGACATTAAAATTTGAAAATTTATATTTCCAAGATGTCATTTGGAACCACCCATTATATTTGCAAACATTACCAAGAAGTGTTCTGACGGATGGACCATCATCGGGTAAAGCGCAAACTCTATGAGGGACAAAATCACAGTCAATTTCTAGTAATTCAAGGACTGCCATCATAGTTGAAATTAACCGCAATTAAAAATAATACCTTCAAATAGATACAGTACGCTAACAGCTGTTCAGTCATCGTCCTAGCAACGTATGCTGCCTAGGCGTTCATGCTATCTTTAAACCCAACTACAAATTCAAATCCGTCTAAAAACATTTAAAATAATAAAAAAAAAAAAAACTTTCTTAGCGAGTGTTTACATCCTAAAGGGAGTGTCCATGCAAAATTTCCAAATTTTGCGATGATAGGTCAGTGAGTGAGTGGTATTTGACAAATATACAGTAGATATACACATCTCAAGGGCCAGGAGGGAAAACAATCGATGTTAATTTATTTTACGAAATAGAGATTTCTGTGCCATCTACTAACCTTAGATAAGTACTATCAGCCTGCAAAATCTTACGGGGGAACCATAAAAAACGTTGTACATTATAATACTTTCAGATCGATTTTCAACAATGATTTCAATATTTCCTCTCGTTACCCAAGAAATATACGTGCAGTACGTGTTACCAAGAGGGATTCTTAAAAATCTTTACAGCGGACCAGTTCCAATTCCTGGGCCCAAATTCAATGACTTTCAACAACTAAAACAGATTTTGATTAAACAAGCTTCAAAAACCGTCTATGAAATTTGCCAAGAACATCTGCCACTAAAAATAACGTTGGAGGTAAACATATAATAATGTGTTATCTAAAAAAAAAATACTTCATTAAATTTTTTTAATGAAATTTTCTAATGATTTATCCATTTTTATTATTTTTTTTTATTTTTTTACAAAATACACGCATTTTTTTAAGTACATTGCCCTTGCTACATTTAAAGTATTTGTACCTTCAACTGCCCAAAAAAATTATTTTATTCGATTATTTATTTAAATTTTAACGTTCATTATTATTAACTAAGAATTTCAGGGCGGGTTATCTATAAGTTACTACTCTTTTCTAGCCAGGATAGGACTAATAAAAAAAAATCAGTTAGGATTGTCAACATGAAACTCGGGTTTTCTCAAAACTAATTTTTGTCGTTTTCCCCCGTGGCCATTTATATGTATATACAATATAATAAGGATTGTTACTAATATTTTGATAAAACTAAATTATTAAATGAGACATAATTTCGTATTATTGCCAATCTTCGAACTTCATCTGGTCAAAAATCGTGGTACGTGGAAGGTGATCATTTGTAAGCTTACTAAATTCTCTATATTTTTTTTTCGGCCTTAGTTTGTATGTAGCTGTTCTTTTAATTACATAAAATAGTAAAATGATTATTTTAGTAAAACAAGGTAAGAAAATGAGGCACGTATTTGTAACTCTGTTTTCCCAGAGCGAAGCCGGTGAGAGTAATTTCCACTTATGATACTGTCAGTTTCCTGTCCTAAAATCTTCTATTTGAGGTTCTATTTTACATTTTAAATTTTTTCACAAAAAAATCAAGACTGTTTCTATTCTTGGCTGGGAAACACGCTAAGATAAGGCAGTTCCTGTGAGTCGGATTTTTGGTTGAAGCACCTGCTCGATGAGCAACGAAACAGTATTCAAATTCTAGCCTGGCAAGATAATTTTTCTAAGGGAAATAATTAAAATATTGTCACAGGTGGTGTATAGAGTCCTGTGGAAAATGCTGTTCTTATATGAATAAAGTGTTTTCTTTTATATAGATAGGTTTTCATGTATTTCTCTCTTTTTAGCACTTTCCTCCGAAGGAAAGTAGCTGTTGAGGTTGGACTCATGACGGAATTTTTGAAAAATTTCTTCAAATCTTTATCGATCCTACCTAGTAGACACCGAAAATGACCCCCGTTAAAATTTATATATAGCATTCAATTAGCAAACGATTGAACGAGTTCGTTAACCACCAAAGTCGGTCCACCGGAAGGGGGGGGGGGGTTAACCCAAAACACTAATTTGACTATGTCAGCCGTAATATTTGTTATATTTCAACGAAACTTGGTATTCGTAGTGGTAATATAGAGTTAAAAGTGAGATATAAAAATGAACTAAATCGGTTCATTAGAAGGGGGGGTTTACGCCGGACCCACAATACCAATTCGCCACTACCAGCCGTGATTTTTGGTATATTTCGACGAAACTCGGTATTCGTAGTGGTAATCCACAGGTAAATATGTGTTGTAAAAATAAACTAAATCGGTTCATTAGGAGGTGGGGGGGGGGGGGGTTTACTCCGGACCCACAATACCAATTCGACACTACCAGCCGTGATTTTTGGTATATTTCGACGAAACCCGGTATTCGTGGTGGTAATCTACAGGTAAATATGTGTTGTAAAAATAAACTAAATCGGTTCATTAGACGGGGGGTTTTACTCCGGACCCAAATTCCTAATATAATCATACCGGTCGTAATTTCTGCTGTATTGTAACGAAGCGCGGTATACGTCGTGGGTAACTCATGAGAAAGAAGTGTTGTAAAAATGAGCTGAATCGGTCAATCGGAAAGCGGGGGTTTAATTTGTAATATATTTCAATAGAAAAGCCCGCCAGACGTAGGTTCACAAAGCCGCCACAAGGAGCGCTTTCTACCACTAGAGTGACTGTATCCTGTTCCTGCGTTAGATCAAAATACGATAATATGAGGTTATTTGTATTTATTACGTAGTGTAATAGGTACCATGTGTAAACATAACTCTGGAAGCAAATTAATAATTGAACAGTTACTCATTACAAACTTAAAAGAGAACTATTCATGTTTTTATTTTATTTATGTAGGATATTTTATGCAAATTGTTCTGGAAAGCAGTCTACTCTACCCAAATTCTGAGGAAAGTGCTTAGTTATGCAGCTCCTGCGTGACGGACTTTTTTCATCTGTTTAGTTGTTGTTGTTTTTTTTGTTTTTTTCCTAGATGGCTTCATAATAAAACGTTTATTGTTTATGTTTCCAGCTGTACGCGCTGAGAAGATTGATGCAGGGCGAAGGGAAGGACCCTAAAGCTCCACTAGGTAATAATTACAGACCTCCACAGCCGTTGCATCACAGGCCCATCAGGACCAACATAGATTTCAACAGTAAACAGGTTAGCAATCAGTCGACAATTAAGATTGCCAAATAATATAATGTAGGTACCCTCAGAGATTCCAAATTGAATTGTACAATGCAAAAACCATCCAACTTCACTTCTTCGAACTTTTCAGGAGACACTTAAAACATTTTAGCTCCTAGCTGGTTTAAAATAAAAAAAAAAGGTTTTGTTTTTATGAAAGCAATATTCTTTTATGATTGTATTAAATATAAAAAAAAAATATCCAAACAAGTTTCTTAGGGAGTTACAGCGGCTTAAATTTCATGGTGGTGGATGGTTTTTGCAATATTCGACTTAACAATATTCACCAATAAATATTCATATGACTAATTATTAAACTGTATAACTGCATATTAACTAACAAACAGGTGTTATAAATAATTTTTGTTGGTAGGTACTAGAGACCTGCACGAGTAAGTATGGCATCGCGTAATCACGAGTAGGTATACTCATGGGACGACTACCTCGATTACTTTATGTGTACTCATACTCATTCCGAACACCGGCATCGGCATCGCCGAGTAAAATAACACAGGTCTACAACCAAAAATTTGATTTGATGATTTTGGCTAATATCTGTGTTTCTCGGTGTGCTGAGGCCGAGAATGAAGTCCGTTTTTCTCTATCACGTACAGATTTTTTTCAAATCCATAATATAATATAAGAACATAATATACCTGCTATACACATAAATTTGGTAAGAAGTAGGTTTTTTTTTTTTTCCAAACGATTTCTCTTTTTATAAACAGACATCTTTCACTAGGTGGTGTAGGCAATGACTCCCTCAGTAGATGTTGTAGGCCTGAGGGTGTCTAGGCACGACCTGTTCAGACAGGAACGTACTTGTTTGGTCTCAGATGTCACCGTCTGAAGCTAAACGAGATTGAACCTGTTGTATCAGGAACTTGGAGCTAAATTTCTGTTCATTCTCTCAGTTCAGTAGTATCAACTGAAGTGAACACATTCATTGAGGTCTCTTAGTTGTGTCAAAGTGATTAAGAACGTATTTTAAGGTTTGAAAGAGCATTTAGACAAAATGTCTCATCGTCGTTGTGTTACCAGTCCAGACTACTTCTGTTTTATCTGTGGTGAGTACACAGTTAAGAAATACCAACGAAATATAACAGGTTTTGTCAAAAATGTATATTATGCATATTTTGGCTTGAGAATAGGAGATCAAGATAAAGTGTGGGCTCCTCACAAAGTATGCCATAGCTGCGTAGAAAAACTTCGCTTATGGTACAAAGGAGAGTTAAAATCTTTCGGATTTGCTATCCCAATGATGTGGAGGGAGCAAAAAACCACGTTAATGACTGTTACTTTTGTAATTGTCATGTTCAAGGCTATAATTCCAAAAATCATAAGCTCATTAACTACCCTAATGTGGAATCTGCTAGTCGTCCGGTACCACACGGTCCTGGATTGACAGTTCCTCAGCCCCCTCGTGACTTGGGCAGTATAGATAGGGAAGCTAATAGAGAAGACTGTATGTCGGAGAGCGATGAAGTACACAGTGAGTTCAAAGCAAGCAGTTCAGAAGATGAACCTCAGCTTATTTCTCAACAGGAGTTGAACGACTTAGTGAGAGATCTTGGACTTCCAAAAGATGCAGCTCAGTTACTTGGCTCCCGTCTTAAAAACAAAAATTTATTACAGCCAGGCACTTCTTTTTCATGGTATCGACACCGTGAAGCAATTTTTGTTCCTTACTTTGCTCTGGATGAGAATCTTATTTATTGCAAAGGCATTCTTGGTCTGATGGGTCAATTTGGTATACAATATGACCCGATTCATTGGCGTCTATTCATAGACTCATCAAAGCGAAGTCTAAAGGCTGTTTTGTTGCACAATGGCAATACTTATGCTTCAGTTCCAGTTGGCCATTCGGTACATTTAAAAGACACATACGAAAATTTGTCATTAGTTCTTGAACGAATTCATTATAATGAGCATAACTGGTTGATATGTGGAGACTTGAAAGTACTTACTATGCTCTTAGGTCAGCAATCAGGTTACACCAAGTTCCCTTGTTTTTTATGTTTATGGGATAGCCGAGACAGAAATTCCCATTGGAACAACAAAGACTGGCCATCACGAGGAGCTCTGTCGCCAGGCCAAAAAAATGTAATTAGGAGAAGTTTGGTTCCTTCTGACAAAATCCTGCTACCTCCTCTACACATAAAGCTAGGGCTGATAAAACAATTCGTAAAGTCTCTCAATAAAGAAGGTGAATGTTTTAAGTACTTATGCTCCAAGTTCCCACGATTAAGTGATGCAAAGCTAAAAGAGGGGATCTTTGTAGGCCCAGATATTCGGAAACTTTTCACAGATCCACATTGAACTCAGACCATGAATGAGAAGGAGAAGGAAGCTTGGAATTCTTTTAAAGATGTTGTTGAGAAGTTCCTTGGTAACGTGAAGGATCCCAACTACAGAAGTATCGTGGAACGCATGTTGAAGGCATTTCAATTACAAGGTTGCAACATGAGTTTGAAGGTTCACTTCTTACATTCGCAGGTGGACTATTTTCCGGAAAACTTAGGGGAAGTAAGTGGAGAACAAGGGGAAAGGTTCCATCAGGACATCCAGGAAATGGAACGTAGGTATCAGGGCAAATGGAACGTAAACATGATGGCTGACTATTGTTGGATGCTGCAGCGTGAATCATCTGAAGAGTCCTACAGCCGGAAACGAACACGGAGAAATTTTCAAGAGAAAAAAAATACGTTTTCATAAAAATAATAACTTAATATGCCACTGTTAATTCTGAAGCTGTTATTTCTACACATTTATGTATTTTGTACAGTAAACAACATTGAAATAACTAAAAGATCATGGAAATAAATGAAAACTCTTATTCGCCAATTCTGTTTTCTTTTAATGGTAGTACCTCTTCCCTTACTTGAGATTGAACAATTTCCTTACGCGATAGAGAGGGACTGGCATCATGTTCGGCTTCAGCACGCCAAGGAGTATAGAGATTGACCAAAATCATCAAATCAAATTTCAGAAAGATTATTTTTGTAGACCTGTGTAATTCTTATGTCGGTCTGCCCTCTCTCGTCTTTGATTTGTAATTGCGTCAGCCGTGAATGGCCTATTCTTAAGCGGCATAAGACAACTTATTATCTTCTATTCTGTCTTATGCCGAATGATCATTCACCGACTTTTTGATTAACTTGTCTTAGTTTGTTCTCTATTGTCAATTGCCAGGATCTCTGGCACTTATAACTGTTATATCCTGTTGTTTTGCTGCAGTCTTGGTTGTACATATTTGAAATTACAAATAAATAAAACAAAAAGGTATAAAGTACACAACTACATATATCAGATTACGCTATATATATATACTATATTGTTTTAAGAGTGAAGATGATTCTTGCTACACTTGTCGTACTGGGTGAAGAAGAACATTTCTTATCCCGAATCTGATATTCCTTGAATATTCTCAGCTGTTGTCAATGCTTATCTAATTCCGGTCAATATTGGACGTATTCAAAGCTTTAAGGGTGGTAATGATCTGTATTTATAGATACATTATTGGTAAAAGCCTGATATGACTATAATTGAATATTGATTCCCTGTCAATGCCTATTTGATAATAAATCAAATCTAAGCTATCTTAATTCTTAATTATTTCAGCTGTAATTCTGCCAATCATTAAAGGACTGAATACAATAGACTAACTTGGTACTATGGATATATATATATATATATATATATATATATATATATATATATATATATATATATATATATATATATATATATGAATAACTATATATATAAACATGAATGACAGATTCGAAAAACAACAAAACCAGGAACCTGTTCTCGATCTCTGCCTATCTTCTTGCTAGTGGTTGATCGTGTATCTTCTTTTAATCTCCAGTAGTACGTTTTCTTGAAGTGTTCTATGCTTCTTGAAAGTTTGCTAAAGTGCATCTCTTGGGTGGAAGGTAAGTATGTGTTGGCTAGACTTACCGTGGAACACCAGGTACTGTTCATAAGGGGAAGGTGCTAAAAAACATGGTTGGCACATGAAACGTTTTCTATTTAGAAGCCAACAATCTTTAATGTAAAATTAAGGCAATTTTACAATGAAATTGCGAATGAAGTGTCTGAAGAAAGACACTTTTTATGAAGTTTAATTATCAGCAAACATGAAAATAAACATTGCCTACGATAGACTGCAATACCCTGCGTGTAACCGTAAGAGTGAATGAGAGAGAGTGCCGATCATCGGAGCAGTTGTTGCTGTTCTCTGCGCTCTTGAGTCTTGGTCGGGTGATTTTGTTCAGCTGTAACGGTTGTTCATTTTCAGTCCATCATAGGCAACATTCATATTCATGCTTGCTGATAAATAAACCCCCAAAAAATTGTACCTGGTGTTCTACGCTAAGTCTAGTCAACACATAACTACCTGCCCAAGAGATGTACTATAGGAAAATTTCAAGGTGCATAAAACACTTCACGAAACTTGCGTTACCAGTTCTTGGTCTACAAGACCTTACTTAATACAATTACATCGGAGCGCCGCAATTAATTTCCTCGTAGGTAGCCCTTACTCCGTAATGTTAAAAAGCTAATCGTTTTTCTTTCACCATTTTGTCTATGTAGTGCAATTGGTTTTCCAATGTTAGGGACCTCCTGAATCATCACTCCCTAGATACCATTTCTGTGTTATTTGAGAAATTTTGAATTCGGCAATCAATTTGGCTTCTTCCGTTTCCGACGAATCCTTCATAGAGTGCCTACGACTAGATTTGAGATGACAGACTTGGGTAGAATCCCTGTGTGTCTGGGTCATATCGAACAGCTCGCCTCCCTACAAAGTGAGTTAGAGGTAGTGTACCGTGATACGACAGCACATCGCATTAACCCCAGGCC
Source organism: Gonocerus acuteangulatus (assembly GCA_946811695.1). Classification (NCBI taxonomy): domain Eukaryota; kingdom Metazoa; phylum Arthropoda; class Insecta; order Hemiptera; family Coreidae; genus Gonocerus; species Gonocerus acuteangulatus. Next base: position 53,010,749 of record OX328128.1, read on the forward strand.
CTAGGTACTACCGGCTTCCTTCCATATACACACCCCTAAATTCCCAATAACCTTCGCGCAACTTCATGACTCAATTAAGGCGAAAAATATTGACGGAGAAGGTCACGGACGTCTACAGACTTTGTTAGAGAATATTTAAAGAGCGTCATTGCACAGAAGATATTTTTGAAAGCCTTCGGTAAATTCCGTCACTCAGTTACTGGGTAACCAAGCGAATTCCTCAGCAAACTAGTTAGTTTACACCGCATTCCTGAAGAATGTGCTAAATAAAAATAATCAAAAATAGTTTCCTCGAGAGGAGATTGTAGACCGTTGGGATTTTGAAGGTAGATATAGTCAGAGTTCGGCCTGAGTATCATAATAAAACTACATTTTTTTTTAATAGGAAAATGCGTTTTATTGTTGCCAACGTTTCGGTTTGAAATTCAATCCTTCATCGGGGCTTTCAAACAAGCACAGAGTTAATACTAATTCACAGATGAAATGAAAAGAATATGGTTAACATAGGAATATATATGTAAAATGAATAAATACAAAATGAAAATTTACTTACCGATTAGAAGAGGGAGAACTTTGCCTCAAGGATGTGCAGTCATTTCTGAATCTGGTGTATCGCGGTCAGTTTGAGAAAAAGAGCGGGGGGGGGGGAGTTGAGTTTTGATTACCCATTCCTATTCCTATTAACCTATTCGAGCCATTTTTGTTACAACGTGCCGGAATGGCTATTTCTTCGCTTCGGGAATGTGACATCTTTTTGTGATGTCTTGCGACGTTTTTAAGCCTAGCGAATGACTAATCCGAAAGTTTTCTGGCCAGGATAGAGCTGAATCCTTTTCTATCCTGGCAAGAAAAAATGTATGTATATATTTACAAAAAAAATGTTATTTTGTATATTTATTTATTTGAATTACGAATTAAAATTTTCTACCCATTTGCAAGAATAAAAACATGCGTCTTAAGTATTACCTAAGTTTGAATGAGAACTCGAGTACATGACGAATCACAGTTGTCAAATATACCCGAGGGGTTAAGACAACTTGGCTCCAATAAAAGCAGTTCCCCATAACTTTATAGCCAGAAGTTGTGAAGGGGTCTCCTCAATTATTGTTATAACTGTATGATAAAGTTGTTATCCAAACTCTCAATGCATATCTCACTAATTTGGTCAATTCAACAAATATGTTATGATATCAGAATCATCACGGTATTAATTCTGTCCGTGAATCGTTGCAAATCAACTGTTTGTTGCAACTTACAGTCGTAGGTCGTGAAAGGAGTACAATTGGCTGTACAGGAACCATGTTGCATCGGAATAGCCCTTTACTGCAACCAATATGCATACTGTTCTTGATAAGGCTCACTTTATCACTGCATAGGAACAGCACTGATTGAACTTAAACATGCAAGAACTATAACACCGAATGTATTAACCACATTAACTGTGACATTTCTAATTGCCTCATAAATATAGTTAAATGTTAATTAATGAATATATGATACAACCAAATGATACATACCAACGATGGAAGAATTGCGTCGACATAGCTAGATCTGTAATAACGCTACCACATGTGCATACAGAAAAGAATACTTATTATTTAGAGTTGGGTGTTTGTATTTAAACAAATCTGATATGTACAGTATAAGGATCTTTTCATTTCGATCCAAATCGATTCATATTAAAAAATCGCCCATCACTAACCGTGATTTTATATATATACATATACATATATACAGGGTGTCCCATATAAGACGACTCAAACTAATTTTGCGGCCAAACGGTTGGTCTGAGAAAAAAATGTCAGAGGTAAAAGTTGTAGGGCTTCACTTAAGCTTTCTAAATATGTCGACCATTTAACATATTTACTGCGCATGTGCGCTCGGGGCTGAAATGTTGGGGTTAGCAGATGATCCCTATTAATATGCACGTCATGTTGAAAATCATTAAAAAACCAAAGCTTCGATATCTTTAAAAATAAATGAGTTTCGTGCGTTTCAAATGTTATTGTTTTAAATTAAAACGATTTTTTGTAGGCACACACAGTGGTCGGTTATGAATGTGTGATACATGAATTTGGGGTATTTTTCCCTCAACTTTCTGAAAAAAATATGGCCGATCCTCTAAAAGAATTATTTTTCCTAATAACTTTAATAAAATTTAAAATAAGGCATCTTTTTTAAGTATTTAGTCTGATTTTTCGTTTGAGACGTTCAATTTAAGTGATAGCCCTATTTCATTGATAGATTAAATAATAAATTGTAAAGAAAGCTCTTATCTTGCAGTTTCAAAGCATCCATTTTACTGTATTTTTATTCCTTCAAAAATGAATAGTGTCTTCAAAGATGTCACCTTCAAAATCCAGACTCCATTGAAGTCTGGAACTTATCAGGACCTTGGAAGAGTAAGGGCGAATCAGAAAAATCGACTTTTTTTTATTATTTTATTTTCTGATTCAGAAAGATGTAGGTAACACGACGCTTCGCCTTGTTTCTCTGGTTCGCCTTTAGTTCTCTCACAGTTTCAAGCTAAAGTGAATAGCACCATCATCTATGAAAAATTCAATGTCCTATTTCAAGGGCGGATCCCGGGCCTGAAACGTCCCTCCTAGAATTTTGTTCCCCATAAATCACTCGTGAAAATTATAATTAAAACATTTAATTTGAGTTGCTTACTTTTTCAATCAGCATTCCAAAGAGTGTTATCCTGAAGAGCATCCAGTAATATCGGATTGGAAGGATTAGATAGATAACATGAATGATCAGACTAGATAGCTTTAGCTTAGTTAATCCGTAAAGACGAATTAGACTAAATACTTAAAAAAAAGATGCTTTATTTTAAATTTTATTAAAGTTATTAGGAAAAATAATTCTTTTAGAGGATCGGCCATATTTTTTTCAGAAAGTTGAGGGAAAAATACCCCAAATTCATGAATCACACATTCATAACCGACTTCTGTGAGTACCTACAAAAAATCGTTTTAATTTAAAACAATAAGATTTGAAACGCACGAAACTCATTTGATTTTAAAGATATCGAAGTGCGGTCTGCGACAAAGGTTTGTTTTTTTAATGCTCTTCAACATGACGTGCATATTAATAGGGGTCATCTGCTAACCCCAACATTTCGACTAGCGCCGTAAATATGTTAAATGGTCGACATATTTAGAAAGCTTAAGTCAAGCCCTACAACTTTTACCCCTGACATTTCTTTCTCAGACAAACCGTTTGGCCGCAAAATTAGTTTGAGCCGTCTTATTTGGGACACCCTGTATATATGTATAAACATCCTAATAAATACCACTTGCTCATATCTAATCCGTATTTCGTTACGATTCGCAAGTAAAAGTATGTTTGATTAATTATACCAATTTAATGCTAAAATATAAATACAATCCATTTGGACCGTTTACGTTCCGCCCTTCAACTGCATTAGAAAATTACCCGTCAAAAAATTTGAAATTTTACGAATGTTAAAATTTAAAAATTCTCAAGCGGGTAGAAGGGGCTTAGAAAATGTATTGGTAAATTTAATTAATTTTAAGTAATTTTTCTTTGTAATTAAGTGGGTCGAAATCTGTTGCAGGGCGGAGTCAAGCAGTGCCCGAGCATGTACAAGGAGGTTTATTACAAAGGTACGAATATTTATATAAATAGCATATTGATATATATTATTTATTTATATTTATTGCAAAATAAATAAATAATATTCAGTATTTTTTTAATTCATAAAGCATTTCGAAAATTCAGTCAAATAAAAAACAATATTAAAATTTATTTAACCTCTGTGTACTTGTTTGGTGAAATAGATTCGGATTCGTTGATTAAATATTATTTTCGAAACCTTTATAATGACTTACATACGAGTATATATTGAGGTAACTGAGGATTATTTTAGACATTTTTTTACATTGAATCCAGTTTTACAAATCCTAAAACAATGACTTGTGTGTTAACAAAAGACCGTGTCTTTCTGGATTTTTCCCGGCTCATTACTTACAGAAATATGTAAAACAAAAATCGTTTTAAAGACCTAGAAAAAATTCTCAAGACTCAAAAGGAGTGAGGAATAGCACCTTACGAATAACTTAAATAAAATGGAAATGTTTTTGAAATGTAATGATATTTTTAGAAGAAACTCTAAAGCAAAAATAATGTTATAGTCCATTTTTTTTTCATAATCTCCAACTATATTTGTTTATTGTAAAAATTATTGGGGAAATAATATTTCTAACGTATCAAAATAAGAATTTTTAAGAAGCAAAGTTTTTGTTTATTTAAATTATAAGAGTACAATTTATGGATATATTTGGCTCTTAAAAACTGATGCACTTAGTATGCAATTATTATTTTCAATTATACAATTAATGTCAACAAAACCTATTTTTTCCGTTTAAATTATTCTAATCACCTTCAATTGTTTCTTTTTTCAGCAAACAATTGGAAACTCCATTAGCAGATCCCTGAACCATATCAACGCTACTGTTACTAGCTACGAGCATTTAAGCAAAATATATTTGTGAATTCGAAACAGTTTAATAAATATTTTCGTTTTATCATGTAAATTTTCATGAGCCCGAAAGGGAAAAAGGCTTCCTAGCTACAGCTGTGATTTTTGGTAAGGAGGCGTAATATATTTTAAAAAAAATCAGAAATTATATCTAAGTTTATCTGTTTTTTTTTATTTAGGGAAATGTGTATCAATGAATGTCAATAAAATAATTATTGAGAAATGAGTAATTGTATTTTGCTCACCTTGAGGACGAATGCCTCTTTTTTTCTTCTTTTTTTTTTTTTTTTTTTGTGTGAAAAGAAACAATGAAAAACTAATGTATCAAAAACTTCCAAAGGAGTTTATAATTTAAAAATAAACAGAGTTTACTGTGTTGTTATAAAATAGAATCTTTTAATCGCTAATTGTACCAGTTATTTTATAATGTTTACATTTTGGACATAAAGGTAAGTAACTGACATCTCTGTTTCAACTGCAAAATTCGAAGGAGAGTGAGGTGTTAACTGTATTTAATTGCTCAAATGCCATTTCTTTTTTATTATGGGAATCCTCTGGAATTGAGCAATGTTAATGAACAAAACGTTGACAAAGAAATATATATCTATGAATATTTATTTGAAAAGTTATTCATTTCATTCGATGAATTGATTTTTAATAAACTTAACTACCAAGCTGAAATTTGTATTCTGTCTCACTATGGGAGAAATTTAAATCATGTCGAACCCTAGTGATTTATTTTTCCTAAAAATAAATATTTTAAAAGGTATAATATAGTGTTATAACTTTAATAATATTCTTAGCAATGCATTTATTCTACAATGTTAACGCAGTTTACAATCCATTGCAAAGGTAAAACAATCACACTTTGACGAGCGGTTACATAAAAAACGATGGCTCAATGACCGCAAAGTGGCTAAAAAAAATTTATGGAAACACGTTGGTAGTGCCGATATCGAAGTGTTAAAAATAGTTTCGCCCAATTTTTGTCTCTATTTACTTCAAGTCTCTGTCATTGTAAACGGTGCAGTACATTTTGAGATGAGCCAATTTATTCGAACAATTATTTAACTCGGCCGCGGGTACCCTTGCGGTTCGTACCGCCTTTTTGATTATTTTTTTTTTTATTCCTAATTATTTCTGTGAAATGTCTTTTTACACAGCAATACGAAAATTTAAAAATGAAACTAAAGCGGTATGCGGTGAACTTGCTTACTGTCGGAAAGCTGGAAGAAAATTTCATACTCAATATAATACAATAATTAGAATTTATCATTCTCGAGTAATTACAATCCTATTGTTATGGAATGACCGATATCAACGCTACTGTGACTTCCTCAAAAGTAAGTAATGATGAACTTATTTCTTCTCATCTTCTGTGCTACATCAAGTATGGGCAACCTTTAAAATGTTGAGAGCCAAACTTTAGTGTCGAAATACGTTATCGGGCCGAAAAGATGGTTCAAAATAAAATAAACAGCTTGGACGTTTGCCGCCTCACTCTTTGATGATCGCCACCTCTCGGCTTACTCGCTCACGTGATTCCGCTGGAGCAAGCGTCAAATCAAATCTCACTCGATCTTATTCTTATATCTTATGTAAGTAGTGTAATATTATAGTTTATTAACACTCCAATGGTCGCGTGAGATCTCTCAAATACACAGCATCTTACGCAGACTGTGTAAGGGGCGCAAGTGCGCAGGTCTAGCTATACCCTTTACTATTCCCAGAGCAGGTAGTGGCTGATGTGTCAGTTCTAACCTGACGCTCCTCCAAGCAGCAACTATCCACTAAAACTATTTTGTATCTCATAGATACCACGCGACCATATTTGTACTTTTAGAAAAGAGGGCACATTGGTGCCATACGTACCACAAAATAAAAACAACAACAAAATAAACGTACTTATGATATCAAGTATGAATATGGATTGATGAAGAAACACGGGCAAAAAAAATAATACTGTAGCCGAGAGGACCAAAACTAGAAATCGATAACAAATGTTTTGGCAAACAAGACTAAAAGGCTCACCCGGTATAAATGCAAGGGGTGCGGCCAATATTTATGTCTCTATCATTGCACCAGATGGATGTAAAGTGGATGATGATACAGAAGACGTTTTTTGAAGTTATATATTTCTACAAAATGTTATTAATATTTGCCCTAATTTTTCCTAACTACTTGTTATTTGTGTATTTCAACTATATGAGTTTGCATATAATAAATAAATAACATATAATACAATGCAAGGTGATGAATAACCCTTCAAAGTTCAACATATACATTTATTATATAATAAAAGTATATGTTGAACTTTGAAGGGTGATTCCTCACCTTGGATTGTATTATTAATTAATACCCTTCCCCATGTCATCAACATATTTAATTAAATAACTTTTTCTTGGTAAATTTGCTATTTTTTTAATATATATTAATCTCCTGTTAAGAGTTTTTGTTCATTCTTAATACAATAGATAAAGTTATTTACGGTAAATAAGACTGAAACTCAGCCTTATCTCTCAGATACAACGCGACCACCAATAGTAGTTTCAATGGCGCGACCATTGGAGTGTTAATTGGGGTGTTCAAAATGCCTCAAGGACCGGATCAAATCTTACAGCGGGCCGAATGTTGTCTACATATCGTCTCTACCATGTCAAACTATCGAATTTGTATGAACGAGTTTTTCAGATTCGATACTTTGCTCTTAGATTGTGTACGATACGGCTTGTCTTAAATTGGCAACTCTTAACTCCTTTAGAATAGCCTGTAATGCCTTAAATAGAGTATCGAATAAGACCATTTTTCAATACATTACTTTGTTAATGCATAGAATATGTTTGGTCCCTAGTTTGCTCCGATTGGCATATTCGATAGTTTGACATAGTTTGAAGGTAAGAAAACAGCTTTTCAGAACTTAATAAACATTCTAAAGGCAAAATATATATATATATATATATATATATATATATATATATATATATATATATATATATATATGTAAAAATCAAAGACACTTAACAGCCAATGACCTCCATGGGTACAGGAAGAATAATTTAAGTAAATAAAAAAAATATTATTTTGTTTTGTTTGAATTATTATTTTATTGACATTCATTTCTTAACTAAAGAATATATTGTGATTACTTACAGGTCTGTTTATCTATGTTTACAGAGATCGAGCAATCAATACATTTCCTGAAATATCTTCCTTTATGTTTCTAGTCGTTTAATTATCTTGAGATTTTGGGTCTTTTTGCGAAGACCACAGCCAGTTACTTTTGAAGTAGCAGTAGTGATTGTATCAGTGATTCAGCGCACGCGCATAACTCCTTTGCCTTCCTATTGGAGAATTACGATGACCAATTGTACTGGTTCTTGCTGGGAGTAAAGTAACCTTCAACAGTGAATTAGCTTATGTTTATGAAAAAGCTCTGCTTATGTTAGTGAGAAAAAATGGGTCTTTTACAATTAGTTCGCGATGTTCCTAACAAAGAAAAAGCGATTGGTTTCTTACTCGGAAAGATTAATAGAATTCTATTAATTTTAGCGAGTTGGATAGACTAGAATTTTGATATCTTCTTGAGCGAGCGTAGCGAGCGGAAACGCATAGCAAGTATGGCCATAATGCTAAATAAATGTAAAATATCCAAAAATAGAGAGAGAGAAAAGGAATAAAATATGTGTTTTTTTTTCCAATATCATTGTTTATGTTATCCTTCATAACCTGCAAAACAGTTAATTTTAATGCTTAATAACTTTTTTCGTAGTTGAGAGAATTGATTTTGATCATATTAACCTTTTTATTAATAAATATTGCTTGCCATTATATAATATGAATTATAACCGTAGATAACGAGTCAAGTAGTAATAGATAACCAGCAAAGAACCTATAAGCTTATCAGCGAGTACGAGTAACTGTTATAAATCACTACGGCTACTTCGAAAGTAACTGGATGTGGTCTTCGCAAAAAGACCCGAGATTTTTAAATTGATTTCTTTTTTTTTGGGGGGAGGGAGATTTATCTAGCCAGAAAATCGATTTTTTTATTATTTTCAGAAATACTGCAACAACATGAGGTTTCAATATTTGTCAAAACAATTACACGATATGCATAGATATGATATACAAATAAATAAAATTTGAACAAACTTAATTACTTTTTGCTTCAACAAATTCTTCAATGCGATTATTGTATGATCCCTGCAAAAATTACTACAAATAGGAACCAAAGTAAATCAAAATCAGCAATAAAATAATTAAACAAATATGTACAATTGCTAAATTTCATAAGATATTTTTTTAACTAAATAAAATTTTGAATTGCTTCCTCTCATGAACGTTTAGTTATCTTTTTTTATGTATTTAATATGCTAATTATGCAATAATTATGCCATACCTGTGTATATAACGTATCTATTATAAAATTCTATATATTTATGTATAAGCGGCTCTAAAGTGTAAGTAGTCGGGCCTAGTAACTGTTATCATAGTAATGCTATTAAAATAAAAATATTGTATAAAGATTAATTGTCATGATGTTTTCAAAAATATTTGCAAATATATATATGTATAAATATATATACATATATATATTTATGACTGAAAATAGTAGATAAGTATTGTAATATAAATAACAATTTAGTGCAAGTAATTAGCTTAATTGTATGTATCTATTAAGTTATTCGAGTACTTCATTGTCAGTTTTTAATTTGGTCTATATTTTAATGCATAATTGTAATAATTTATTGGTGGTTTAAGAGTTGTCTTTAATTATAATTTACTTCTCTATACGCAGGAACAATTCAAACATATTAAAAATAATTAAAGATTGCGGATAGTTTTGTCACAGCAGTTGGTGCAAGGGTTGGCCTTTTGTGGGGGCATAGCTACACTCGCGGAATTACGCTTTGAAAAATACTGATCATTTAGACATTAAAAAAAAGTGTAGTCTATTGGCAACGGAATGGTAGTTATGAACAGACTTTTAATTTTTCGTGATTACATTTTTTTTTTTTTTTTTTTTTTTTTTTTATGTGCTCAATTATGCAATGTATGTCAAGATACAATTTCTCTATAAATTGCCAGATAGGTGAAGATACATTTTTTTGTAACAACCATTATTAAGTTCCTATTCACCTTATTGTTTTATTAATTCCTCCGCCATTTTAAAATGAATGAAATGAGATTTTAAAAAATGTATATTCATTCATACAAACTTTTTCATTTAAAGAAAGAAAAATATTTATACTGCTTAAATTTACAGATCGTTCTCCCCGCGACAATTTTATGTAAGCCCGTTAAATATTAAAAAAATGAACAGATGACGTAAAACTACATGCGAGATCTTTATTTAAGCTTTCATTGTAGTAAATATAAGTACACTATCATCAAAAGTGCATATAATGAAGTTTGCGTTTTCTGTAAAAGAATTAATTGAACTGACTATAATAGTTTTAAGAATTCAGCTTATGTAATACATATCAGGCCACGAATGTATATAATGTATCAAAAATCATGTGTTAAATGTATACATAAATTATAATAAAAAAATAGTCAATAATAATGACTTTATAATGTATGTAACCATTACGTAGTTTTTGTGTTATTCTGCGGAAATATGTACTTCTTTATTTCGCTTTGTTGTTTATTTTTAATTCTAAAATTTGTGTATAATAAAGTTTATTTTATATCTCGGTTTATCAGGTCATTATTCTTCACACTCCTCTTGTAGTGAGATTTAAAAGTCGTCAAGTTTTGAAGGAATATAGCATTGTTAGGAAGTTTTGACAGAATATATATTTTTTTTTTTTTTTAAGACTAACCTCAAATCCAGAATTCTACAAACTACAAATCGATAAGGTGATCTAGACACCACAGCTTCCATCTTCGTTCCACTGCTAAGGCTGTCCAGATGGGGTGACGTGTGCGCATCGGGATATACGTTGACATTATGAAATAATGAAAAATATGAAAATGGTAAGAAGGAAAAGAAAAATAATAGCAATAAAAGCAGCATTGTTTAAAAAAATATATATTAAAAATTGGCTGAAAAAGTTTCATTATTTGTACACCCTACTTCATGACCATGGATGGCATATTGGTCACATACAAGTCCACTAGTTCGGCTAGGAAACCACAGCTCGATGAGGTGGTTCTGTCGAGCATAAGAATTGTACACACTAATCTCTCCCATGCTTACCAATTTAAAAGAGGGTTTAGGCCTGAATGCATAGTTTGTGGCGAAAATCTTTCTATTTAACATTTTTTCATCGAATCCAGAGCCTATAAAGCTGTCCGAAACAAAATGGAAATCTGGGAAAATATTACTATATTTTTTGCAACTTAAGGAATACCCAGAAAACTTTCAAGGAATACAGCATGTACCGGTTAGTGGAATGGGGTAGTAGATGAGGCCGATGACTTGGAACGGTCCTATCACAGAGAAGCCACGTGTTACACCACTCGAAAAGAAAATCTATTACTTCTTCAAAATCGGATGGCCGCGATGTACACCTCTACATCAGCTGGTTTCTTCAGGCATTGAGGTAAAGTTGAGGCTGCGCTTTTGGAAGAGCTGTTGCAGTGTCCTAAATTTGTTCGAAGGGAATTGAACTTTTCCATATCTCAGAACAAATTCACTTGCTCTAGGGCAAGAATTCAATTAATATTCATTTCCTTACAAGTAATACAAATGTGCTCAGTTTAAACAGCTCCTACGTGAGTATTTTAATTTTCATCTTATAATAATTGAAATATTTACTTAAACTGCACGAGCGATCAGGGGATATGTACATAAAGGCTTAAATAAATCCCACAAAATAATCCAGTGAGGAGTACTTTCTGGCTTGACTAAACGATCGTTGCGGCACTCTTTGATGTCGCCAAATATTTGAGCATCTAACGGCTCAGAGCTAGCTCACATCCAATCCTAAAAACCAATCCATTCCTATGTTTGCTTTTAATTTTATGTTTTTTGTTGTTTTTTTTGTTTTTTTTTTTGGTTTTATCTTTTTCTGTAATATAGATGCATGACCCGGAAATGAACCATTTTCAATCAATTACATTAATACGTTTCAAACATTGCTGTAACCGAACACAGTATTTGTTTCAAAGGCCGGGGTATTTTAAAATATATATTTGCAATATAAATTAACGGAATATTCTTCATTTCAAAAAATTCTGGTAAGTACATGAAATATGTTACTCCTCTGGAGAAATTCACTAAATGATTTACTAAATATTAAGAATACGAGACTATCCTTGGAGGAGTTCGATTAATTGATTTATGTCTTGTTTTGATAACTATGCCTATAAAATCTGCATATTACATATAGACAAAAATATATAATACATTTTCCTGTGTCTCTATACCGTCCATAGTTGTTAGAGATCCATGAAATATCCTAAAATGATAATCTTTTAAATTTATTTCTCATCATTCTGACCAAACGATCACTGGAAAAGTGACTAGGCCACGCGACTCAGCCTTGGTGTCCATTAACCACGGACAGCTGTGATTGGCAGAAAAATATCCCCAACCTCCCCTATTGGGGGGGGGGCATTATTAATGACCCAGTCACTGGCTAATTGGCAGATTCCCCCCAACTCTCGATGGATAGCCAACACTTTCTCACTTTTAATTTGTCAACATTTACCTGCCTTCACTGTCAGAGTCAGACCATTTTTCATTACTATACATACATTCTATAGAGGTCTAGTTCTCGTAATCCAAAGCAGGAAAAAAGGAGCTTGGAATATAAGATCTTTAACATTAATATATCTATAATACCATAATTACACATAAATTATAGATTCGCTTATCTCCATTGCTTTTGTGATGATGTAGAAGAGGCTGCTGCATATTGGCGGTGATGCTGGTGAAAACCTGAGACAGTGTTTCCTCATCTCTCCCAGGGTGAAGATAGTCCTTGATGAAGTGGCTGCTGTACATTGGGTGAAGGATTAATATGTGTTCAAGTTTTTCTGCTATGTTCTGTTTTGTAGATTCTGTTCCCTGTGTAATAGCCAAAGGAAAAAGTTATACATTAATAATTTATTTATTTATTAAAGGTTCACAACGTGGTGATTTGCTCTTTAAATCAATGTGCGAACAAAGCTAACAATTATACAGAACAATATATACACGACATACAAATATAAACAAAAAACTATTCATAATTGGGGAGATTATTTATAAAATAGTGAAGTTTAGGATAAAAAAAAATTAAAAAAATATGAACAAAAAATAATAAAACAAAAATAAATAACTAAATTAAAACATTAAAAATAAAAAATATACAGAAATTTACACGTTAATTAAGTTATTGTGCATTTAATATGTTGGAATTTCTTTTTTTTTTAGATATTTTAGTATATTGTCGATGTATGTACTCTCCTGTTTGAGCAATTCCTGTAAATAATTTGGTAAGTCAATGTTTCTCAGCAGTCTGTAAGTAAGTGTTTGATTGATTGTTCGTGGAACATTGAAAAGTGTACAATTCGGTTTTTCCTGTTTTGTCATCAAGTAGGAATGAGTCAAGTGTGAATGTCCAATACGAAGTCTAGTAAGCACGACTTCTTCTCTCCTAACATTCCGAATACTGGAACTCCAGGCTCCTATCTCCCGTAGCTTGTTGTCTTGTGTGTTTGTCCAGTCCATTTACCACTTGGTGATTATGTGTTATTTTATGACATTATGTACGTCGTGTCGAGTCATGTCATTAACGTCTTCAGTCGATCGTCTCATTGCTAATTTATCTTCCTTATCTGCTACAATACTTCTTGATATGTTGTCATGTCCAGGTATCCATACAAATGTTACATCAATGTTGGTGTCCTGTAGTATCTATAGTTGTGATAGTATGAGTGTTATTATAGGATGTGTACTGTAAATGTCTGGTAGAGAATGAAGAGAGGTCAGTGCGTCTGTAAAAATTATGAAGAGTTTGTCAATTAATAAAATTACTGTAATACATTATAAAAATATATCCAATTTAAACCGTAGTGCAGTTAATACCGTAGCCATGCTGTGATACGAATACCGGTGACCTGTATTATTAAGGAATTAAGGAAAACGAACCAAAAACTGGATAAATTTATATGGTATCAATTTATACTTTTTAATGAGAAATGAGGAAAACTCCGAAATCATATAGAATTTATATGGAGATTCCTGAATGCGGGTAATGATTGGACTAAAACAACTTCCTATAGGAAAATCGTAATACCTGGTCAAGACAAACGAGGAAAACTGAGGACATTTTACTCGATTACCTAAAAAGTCCGACTCGCAGGAACTGCAACATCTTAGCGCGGTTCCGTTCATATCCCTTTTGTCATTTGAAAAGCTTAGAATAGAAACAGATAATATTTAGTTCGGCCTTTGCTCAAAGGGCTTTATGACTTTACCTAGTCGGGTCCGCCAGACCCCAGAATCCTCTTCTAGAGATACCTATTTAGTACGTTTATTGCATTGAAAAATATCAAAATTTTCTTGTGTTCTTCTACTAAAGTAATTATTCTACAAATAAAATCAATTAAAAAATAAAATAAAAAAACAATAGGATAAAGGCAATTGAAAATATTCAAAAGACGTCATCGAATCTCTTTCTGTTGGCAAACTATATTTCTAACAATGAATTGTTTTTCTTATTTTACTTTTTGTAGACCATTTAGTAAGCTTTTGAATGGTAACCTTTCGCTTCCCAAGATTTTCAACCGTTTTCGAGATATTAATGAAAGTATACGAAGTTTCCAAAACTTTTCATGTCTGTTAAAAAAAGTCCGACTCGCAGGAACTGCGTCATGTAGCGCGGTTCCAGTTCTTTTTTCTTTTTTTTTTTTTTTTTTTACGGCTCATCTACATCTAGGTCATTAGCGCCGACATCTAGGGTTTAGCGAGGAATTTTACCAGCGAGCCGTGGGATGGTAAAATTCCTGCCGGAGGTTGGGAATCGAACCCACCATCTCCCGCTTATGAATCCAAGGCGCTAGCCATTAGACCACGGGAGACCCCGGTTCTTGTTCATATCCCTATTCTCATTTGAAAAGCATAGAATAGAAACAGATAATATTTTCCTCGGCCTTTGTTCAAAGGGTTTTATGGCTATACCTGGGGTTAGGGTCGGGTCCGCAAGACCCTAGAAACCTCTTCTAGCGATACTTCATTTCATACGTTTCAATGAATTGGAAAATATCAAAAATTTTCACATATTCCTGTGTTCTTTTACTATAGTAATAATTCTACAGATAAAATCAATTAAAAAAAGTCCGTCACGCAGGAGCTGCATAACTAAGCACTTTCCTCAGAATTTGGGTATTGTAGACTGCTTTCCAGAACAATTTGCTTAAAATATCCTACATAAATAAAATAAAAACGTGAATAGTTCTCATTTTGTAATGAGTAACTGATCAATTATTAATTTGCATCCAGAGTTATGTTTACACATGGTACCTACTACACTACGTAATAAATACAAAAATCCTCATATTATCGTATTTTGATCTAACGCAGGAACAGGATACAGTCACTCTAGTGGTAGAAAGCGCTCCTTGCGGCGGCTTTGTGAACCTACGTCTGCCGGCTTTTCTATTCAAATATATTACAAATTAAACCCCCGCTTTCCGATTGACCGATTCAGCTCATTTTTACAACACTTCTTTCTCATGAGTTACCCACGACGTATACCGCGTTTCGTTACAATACAGCAGAAATTACGACCGGTATGAGTATATTAGGAATTTGGGTCCGGAGTAAACCCCCCCTTCTAATGAACCGATTTAGTTTATTTTTACAACACATATTTACCTGTAGATTACCACTACGAATACCGAGTTTCGTCGAAATATACCAAAAATCACGGCTGGTAGTGGCGAATTGGTATTGTGGGTCCGGAGTAAACCCCCCCTCCTAATGAACCGATTTCGTTTATTTTTACAACACATATTTACCTGTGGATTAGCACTACGAATACCGAGTTTCGTCGAAATATACCAAAAATCACGGCTGGTAGTGGCGAATTGGTATTGTGGGTCCGGAGTAAACCCCCCCTTCTAATGAACCGATTTAGTTCATTTTTATATCTCACTTTTCTCTCTATATTACCACTACGAATACCAAGTTTCGTTGAAATATAACAAATATTACGGCTGACATAGTCAAATAAGTGTTTTGGGTTCGGGGTAAACCCCCCCTTCCGGTGGACCGACTTTGGTGGTTAACGAACTCGTTCAATCGTTTGCTAATTGAATGCTATATACCAAGTTTCGTGACGAAAAAACAAAAACTCTGGCCGCTATCGTGTTAACAGACACATATATATATATGCATATATATATATATATATAGATATATATAAATTTTAACGGGGGTCATTTTCGGTGTCTACTAGGTAGGATCGATAAAGATTTGAAGAAATTTTTCAAAAATTCCGTCATGAGTCCAACCTCAATAACTACTTTCCTTCGGAGGAAAGTGCTAAAACCAACAGCATAAAGGCAATTGAAAATATTCAAAAGACGTCATCGAATCTTTTTCTCTTGGCAAGCTATGTTTCTAACAATGAATTGTTTTTCTTATTTTGCCTAATCTGTTTTATTGTAAAATACATTATCCAAATATAAGCAATTAAAAAATAACAAGGAATAAAAACAGACAAAAAGAACAGTTCGAATAAGCAAAATCCATTACTTTAATGTTTTAAGCACTTATTTCTCCGATTGACATCGCCTAATCAAAACTTTCATCAGAACCTTTTTTGTAGAGCATTTAGTAAGCTTTCTAATGGTATTCTTTCGTTTGCCAAGATTCTCAACCTTTTTCGAGATATTAAGGAAAATATACAGAGTTACCAAAACTTTTTATGTCTGTTAATAAAATATTTTATTCTAACCCTTCCTTAACTCCAAACGTAACCAAAATTTCAACATATTAGTTTTAATGATAGTAAAACATGCAGAAAATGTTTCAACTGAATCCCATGATTCTAAGTACCCAAACCAAAAACGGTATTCAAAAAGTATTTTTCCAATTTTCTCAAAAACGGTTAAAGCTATCGCCTTGAAAATGGTTTCATTCGTTTTACTAGCCAAAGAAGCCTATAAAACGAGTACTTACAAGCTTATGAACTCAAAAACGTAAGCGTTACGATTTTTTTGCGCGAATTTCGCCCCAAACGCCATCTTCCAGTTGGCGGATTTTGCTGGTTAACGAACTTGACCTTTCAAATTGGACGACAGATTTTTGTACCAAATTTCATCAAAACCGGACCATCAGGGACAAATATATATATATATATATATATATATATATATATATATATATATATATATAAATATATACATATATATATATATATATATATATATATATATACATATATATATATATATATACAAATTTTAACCACCGTTATTTTCGGTCTCTAGGGGTTCTGAAACGCGAAATTTTCTAGTCGGCACTTCCGGATTGTTTCATTGTATCAACCTTATAAGCGGGGTTCCTCCCTATGGGGGAGGGAGGAACCGCGCTAAAATATTTTATTCTAACCCTTTCTTATCTCAAAACGTAACCAAAATTTCAACATATTAGTTTTGATGAAATTCGAACATGCAGAAAATATTTCAACTGAATCCCATGATTCTAAGTACCCAAACCAAAATCGTTGTTCAAAAACTACTTTTTCAATTTTCTCGAAAACGGTTTAAGCTATCGCCTTAAAAATGGTTTCATTCGTTTTCCTAGGCGAAGAAGTCTATAAAACGAGTACTTGCAAGCATATGAAGTAAGCGGAACGATTTTTTTCGCACGACATTCGCTCCAAAAAACATATTCCGGTGGGCGGATTCTGCTGGTTAACGAACTTGACCTTTCAAATTAGACGAAAGATTTTTGTACGAAATTTCATCAAAATCGTACCACTTTTGAGCTCTCAGGGCCGCGAACAGACATATATATATATATATATATATATATATATATATATATATATATATATACCCACACAAATTTGAACCACCGTCATTTTTGGTCTCTAGGGGTTCTGAAACGCAAAATTTTCTAGTCGGCACTTCCGGATTGTTTCATGAGATCAACCTTATAAGCGGGGTTCCTCCCTATGAAGGGAGGGAGGAAGCGCGCTAAAAAATATTTTTTCTGAACTAAGTGACCTTAGTCATTTAGATTAAGGTCATTTAGTAAAAATTAATATAATTTTGTAAATAAATCTATTTTTAAGGTTTTTATGACACTTTTTAAATCGAAATTTCGGGCGGGGGGCTGCAGCCTCTTCAGCCTCCCCCCTTAGATAGGCCCATGCCTTAGAATTATCCTGGAGAACACAAACATTAGGAGATAGTCTGTTTTATAACCAATTTAGTTAATTTAGATCATCACCATAATGATCTATTCATAATGTTTTTTTTTTGTCCATAGACTGATAGTACCTTGAAAATTGTTTCATTTTAACACAACTTCGTAGTCGTCATTGCCCAAAATTTTTTTATTTATTTTCATCTACTGTTTCTTTTTAGATTCAGTCGTGTTGTGTTCTAGTACAAGTTTTTTGTGATAATGGATGGTATTTGTGTCATCCTGGTGGGTTTTTTCTTTTTCTTTTTTTTTTTTTTTTTTTTTTAGGATATAAACTTATGCTTACCTATCTACATCCATACTATTTAAAATATACACAGTTCTATATAGTAACTAGGTGCATTCGTGCTTTTTCCATACAACTTTATTTAAAGTTTGCATACTAGCAATCTACGACCTTGCTATCTATTAAATACTTCATTTTTTTTTTTTTTTTTCTCAAGCCTACTTATACATTACTACTTTCTCCCTCTTTGTTTCTTAATCTACATGCTACTATCTATTATATACACGCTACTATATGCTATCAATATATATATATATATATATATATATATATATATATATATATATATAGATAGATAGATATATATATATATATATATATATATATATATATATATATATATATATATATATATATACACACAATCACGGTACACACAAAAACACATTCAACGAAAACTCACACGCAATATATACTGTTCAAACCCACACTAAGCACTCTCATACAATAATTGATTTATAATTATCATCACTTTGCTTAGTTCATAGTTATTAGCACTCTGCTTAATTGCGGCTAGAGTAAGCTTGAGACTATAGAGACCCCTAGGAGTTCGTGATGGAAGTAATGAGAGAGGCAAGCCCTAAGTGAAAAGTAAAACTCCTCGAGTTCTAAATGACAGGAGGAACAGCTGTAGGTCACGCTTGTCTGTCGTTACTACTCCTAGACCGCTATCCAGGTCTCGGGTTCGATAGACGAGCATTGTCGGCTGTATGTGGCTTTCAATAGTCTTGCGCAGGGTGGTATCATGAGGAGAGTCTGATTATAGATGTATTTCAGTCATCACCTATGGGTAAGAAATGTCAGCAAAAAATAATCAACCACACATTACCAAGAAAAGAAAGGAAATCGACCCACGGTACGTGGTTTTGCTACACATTCTCGACCAACGATCAGATCTTACACTTAATAAAAAAAGACTCATTTACGTGAGAATATGAACGTGTAAGTAAGAAAAACAATAATAGTAATATGAGGGGTCTCCCGTCGTCTAGTGGCTAGCGCCTTAGATTCATAAGCGGGTGGGTTCTACCCCTCCCGGCGGCAGGAATTTTTTCATCTCAGGCCTCGTTGAGAAAATTCCTCGGTGCAGCCTGGTTGTCGGCGCTAATGGCCCAGATTTGTGGCCGTTAAAAAAAAGTAATAATAATAATATGATCGCAAAGGTGTTAAACAACATGAAAGTACAGTAAAACCTCGTTAACCCAGACCTCTCTTACTCGGACATCCGGATAACCCGGACCAGTTTTAATAACGAAATTATGTTGTTCAGCTTAGTAAATGAAGACTGGTTTTACGTAGATACGATAAATTGCTAATCTTAGTAGGGTAAATTACGCGAGTTTTCCTATCGTCTCGGTCTAGGTACAGTATCGTTTTGCTGTTTCGTTGTTAGCGATTTAGACGAAACTTAAAAACATTGTTGTGACTATGGAAAAAAATATGAAAGCATTGACAATTAATAGGGGAGAACCGTTAAAGAACGTTGCTGCTCAGTTTGGAGTAGGAACATCGAACGCATCTGATTGGGAAAAGAACAGAAAACGCATTGAAGACTTTTGCTTCATGATAATTTCTAAACACTCTTTACGGCGGTTATGACCCACGAGGAAGCTGTAGCTAACATTGAGAAATTGATGGTGTATTTCGAGAGTCAAGCCGAAACATTGCCAAATGAACTTCTAATGTTAAAGCGGAGTCGACATCGCGCTGCTCGTAAGCGATACACTAAAGTGAGACAGCAGAAGTACACTGCCTTCTTTACTACAGACTAGTTTGTAGCTATGTTGAGTACAGTGCAAATACATAGGTTATTACAGTACCTACATACATAGAGTGTATGTGATTATAAGGTGAGAGTGCGATAATAATTTCTAAACTCTATTTAAAACATTTCGGTGAATTATATGTTCTTTTTTTTTTTTTTTTTTTTTGTTTTCCGACATTCTCTGGATAACCCGGATTTTCGCTAACAGGGATCGGCTCTGGTTCCAGTTGGTCTGGGTAAACGAGTTTTTACTGTAGTTGACTCCCTTGGTACTATCTTTAAACACTTTCTGTGTGTTCGCATCATCTTCAGAGTAAGTAGGATGTCAAGTATCATTACTATCTAGATTTATATCTGGGGTACAGTTAACGGAAAGGTGTTCTGCAGCTAAAAAAACTGGTGTCCTCCTCTCTAACACTTATCCATGGCCACCTAAACCATGGCTGTATATAGGAAATAATTATGGGGGGCTGGAAAAATTTCGGGGTGGGCAGGTACCATTTCCGGCTATGGAATACTAACAATTTAGAACTTGGAATAGTTTTAGCCAACTAAAACGTTATTATACCTAAAATAAAATGTTTTTTATGAACTAAGTAATCTTATTTAATTTATTTTTAAAGGTTTTATGACACATTTTTACCAGTCAAACCATAATTTCGGGGGGGCTGCAGCCCCCCTTATAAGGGCCCATGACGTAAACGTTATCGTGGTATTCCTCCCTCACCTAGGTCATTAACAGAATCCCTTCATTTGGGAGTGGGACACCCTGACGCCGGAAAACAGAGATAAGCTAACCAGAGTTTGTATAAGCTTACGAAGGACGCTAGACTAGGTTTCAGGGCTTATAGAAGGTTAGTTTTGTTGAAAGGTAGCGGAAGAAGACTAAAAGGCCCTACGGGTCAGCTGATGTGTGTTTAGGTGGTGAAGGCCATTACTGAAAAGGGTGTAGAAGGGCTCATTTGGACTAACGTACGAACAACTACCGCAGCATCCCTCTTCACGGCTGTCTTCTTCTTTTATTTGTGCGCCTATTTTTCAAGCAGCTCTCTCTACCCCTAACACGCTTCTCGAACCCGTCAGCTTGGAACATCTGTAATGGTAGGCTTGAGTTACTTCCGGGCTTTAGTCTTACAACCTTCTTCAACTCCTATTTCCCACGTCTTTTTGTTTCAATAATTCGTTTATTTTTTGTGTCCCTCGTAAAAAATGTTAACACGTTTCTTCGCACGAGGGCTAAATAAAATGAATACATTATGTATGCGAGCGTCCCACTCGCAGGAACTGGGACAGCTTAGCAGTCGAAGCAGTTAATGTATTATTTTGATTTTTGTCTACATCTACTTGAATTAATTCTTGAAGAAAAGCGAAATTCTATGCATCACAAGCCAAAGGAATCTCACAGTAGCCAACTTATACAGAAGCGTAAATTAATCAATCCGGTAATGTAAAAAATGTGCAAAATGTAAACGCGTGTAAAAATGTAAAATTATATCTCAAAAAGAAGATTTAAGGCGCCACAACAGGAAACTGACAATATACGGGGAAATTATTCCCTCCGCCTTCTCAGCTTTTGCTCCAGGAAACAATACGAATATGTTTCTTATTTTCTTACCTTGTTTTACAAAAATACTTATTTTACTCTTACATGCAATTATTTTAAAAAATGAAAACTGAGGCAATAAGAAAAAAAAATTCAAATGAACAAAACCGATACATTCAAATTTTAAGCACGGATTTCTCCGAATGAGATCCTCCCAACTTTCCGTTTTTGTAGAAAATTTATTAAGCTTTCGAATCGTCCCTGTCCACTTACCACGATTTCTCATCCCTGTTCGAAATATTAAATAAAAAAATACTAAAATTCTAAAACAGCACAGGTCTGTTAATGAAATTGTTTTGATGTAGAAATTGCTGGATGGTGGGAATTGATCTTCAGAATAATAAAAAAAAGTGCAAAATTTCCAATGGTATTTCATTTTTTCCAGAACGATTTTAGGGACGATGTCCGATTTTCAATGTCGTGAAAAATTAAACCAAAACGTCGTTCCACCTACAACCTGACGAGCTTCAATCATTGTAGGATTTGCTGGATGGTGAAAATTGTTCTTCAGGAATAAACTCTAAAATTTCCCCAGTATTTTTATTTTTTGAAGAACGTTTTCAGGGGCATTTTTAACTTCAAACACTTTCATTTTTTGGATCTATGAGTTCTGAAATTTGAAATTTCCTACTCGGCACTTCCCGATTGCGTCATCAGATTCACGTGTTAAGCGTGTTCCTTCCTATGGAAGGAAGAAGGAAGCACGTTAATATATTTTATGACATACATGAGATGACGTTTCGTACATTTTGTTAGATAGCCCGAAAACGGTAGAATAATCGTGGAAAGTGATGAACGATCGGTTGTTCTGAGTTAATTCCGTCCTTGGATACCTCGCAGCGATTCTGTGCACTTGATTTGATGTTCTGTTGTAATGACTCATTGTTCTAGTCCTGTACATACAGTTCCCTTACGATCCGAACTGAACAGTAACCAGGCCCGATTGTCGGCTAACCGTTCCATCAGTACGGAAGATTGAGACTGAGGAGTTTACTCGGCAAATATATCAATTCATCTGTGTAATGGATGAGCTTCGGTGTAATTGCTCCGAGTTCGTCAAGTGCTCCATCTCAATTATGCAACCCTATGGTGGATCCTCCATTCTCCGTGTCCCAGAATAAACATGTCGGGGCAGTGAATGTGTTAATCATATTCTCGAGGGTCCTTCTGGTTTCTCTCGAGTCCCTTCAATCTTGCCACTTCATTAAAGCTTTTAATTTACTTTAAAACAAAATTTGAAATAATTCATTAAAAAGTCAGCCTCCCAAGAACTGCGCCATTTTTGGTCTCTGCGCTAACAAATACTTTCCTCCTTAAAAGGGTGTTAGTCCACTGAAATCTTACACGAGCGCCGCACAGTGGGGCCAAACGACATATCGCGTTTCAAAAAACGCTACAGCCTCTAAATCTTAACCGATTTCAAAGCATTATTTTTACATGAAATCTAATAAAATTAAGAACAACTTTGTCTAGTAAAATAAGTGTTTTTCGTTTCCCTTGTTTATTAAATTACGAATAAAGAAGTTAAATTGAAGAAGTTATACAAGTGAGCATTTCATTTTTCATCTAACATAATGTCAGCACTAATATCCTTGAAATTAAACATTCAAATCCTGTCATTAGACTTAGAAAAAACACTGACACATCTTCATGAAACGTAAATTTATCTTCATTAAACAATAAGATTAATTGAAATAATATTTAGTGTAGATAATAATTGTAGCTGAAATAATATCACTGTTATTAATTTTTATATAAAACTAGCCGTTACCCGGCGTGCAATGCTACACCTACTTTCTGCATATAGAAAAGCCTAAATAAATTAGAAACCAAATAAGTATTATTAAAATCTAATAACACGAATCTGTAACTGTTATGAACCCGTGGCCACCCAACTGTGAGTCCTAGACGAATTTGACCTACCCTAACACCCCGTATCAAGACATAGATGTATACCAAGTTTCGTAAAAATTGGTCCAACGGTGTGGATTTGTATAAGGGACAAACATACAGACAGACAGCTGGTAGACGTTTTTGACCTAGCCTAGGATATTTCTCGTATCAAGACCTACCATTATTCCAAGTTTGGTCAAAATCGGTCAAACGGTGTAGATTTGTATAAGGAACAAACAAACAGAAAAACAGACAGACACGTGATTTTTATATATATAGATATTTTATAAATTATTCTTTAAGTAAATTTTGTGCTTCGACATCTATCTGAAGTTGGAATGTGCTTCCATTCATTACGGAGACTACTTATATAAGGAAGAGATTAAAAGTTTATATACAATGTCTTCGATCGTGGCAAATCTGTTGTGTTTCCGAGTGTTAAATTCTTCAAAATGTTTGAAATCTTTATTACATGCCTTTCGGGCTTCTTCAGATAAGTCGCCTATTATATATAAAAATGATTTTTTAATATTCTTTCCATGAATCAGAATCTTGTCAAGTGGTGCTGTCGTATGATACCAATCATATAAATTTACATAAAGTTCTTCTGCCTCTAAACCGTATTTATCAAATTTATCAGCAATGTTTGAAGAATTATACCAAATCTTCTTATTGAATCATCATTAATGCCGGTCATGCTTAAAGTAATTTGAGGATCTCTAAAAAATCGTCTAGCAGTCTTCCCATTATTGCTTGTTTCAATTCCTTGCATTGGACGATCTAAATATAAACCCATGTTTTTTTCTAAAATGTTCCCGAATTCTGAGTTTAGTTTGTTACATTAAATTTTTTGTCTTCGTCATTTCGAGCTGACCATTTGCGAAAAGTTAAATGATAAGAGTGGCGACCCCCACATACGATCTCACTAAAGCTGTGCACCCACAGACGGGTGAAGCATGCAACGTAACATTAACACAAGGTCACGCAATTATTTCTTGTAAAAAGTTTGAAATTTCAGCAACTTATAAAACATATACCACCGAGGTTTGAGGAAGCAGTACAAGATAAAATCCGATTCGCAGGAAATGCGTCATCTCAGCGCGTTTTCATAACTTCTTATGCCTTATGTATAAATATACAATTTTGAACCACAGTTATTTTCGTAACCTACGGGGTCTGAAACGTAATTTTTTGTTTTAGGAACTTCCGAATTACGTCTTGAGGACAACGTCATAATCACGTTTCCTCCCTTTGGAACACGCCAAAAATAGCAGTTAAAACTTTATAAGCTTCGTGAAGCGAATAAGAATGTTTACTGAAATATAAACACTCAATACTGACAATGAACCTCGTGGATAGACGCAGATAATTTAAATAAATAAACATCCACATGTGTCGTAAATAAAAAATTTAAACATAAAACCTCCATTACAGCTATAAAGCAATTTTTAATAAATTATGAAATCCAATGTTGATAAATTATGTAAAAGTGTTATTCGGCTTGTATAGGACAAACATTATTGTGGACCCTGCAGAATAAATATAAAATTTACAGATAGATAATATATTTGGAGGAGTTGTAAATAACAAATTTATATCTCCAGACTTTATTAAATACTCACGAACATTGATTTGTGGATTGCTCATTAATTAAGTTGATTTTTATTATCTTTAACAATTAAAATGCGCCACCAACTCTATACATATACATGGTGTCCCAAATAAGACGGCTCAAACTAATTTGGCGGCCAAACGGTTGGTCTGAGAAAAAAATGTCAGAGGTAAAAGGGCTTGGCCTAAGCTTTCTAAATATGTCGACTATTTAACATTTTTACCGCGCATGTGCGCTCGGTGCTAGATTAAATGTAGGGGTTAGCAGAGGACCCCTATTATTATGCACATGGTGAATCATACACTAATAATGAACAAAAGCAAAATAATGAACTATAATCCAATAAGGAATATCGAATCCAAAGGATTAGATAGATAACATGTATGATCAGATTTAGCTTAGTTAATCCCTAAAGAAGAATTAGACTAAATACATAAAAAAGATTATTTTCAATTTAATTAAAGTTATTAGCAAAAATATTTTTTTTAGAGGATCGGCCATATTTTTTTTCAGAAAGTTGAGGATAAAATACCTTGAAGACATCTATCACACATTCATAACCGACCTCTGTAAGTGCCTCCGAAAAATCTTTTTAATTTAAAACGATAAAATTTGAATCGCACGAAACTCATTTGATTTTAAAGATATCGAAGTGCGGTTTGTAGCAAAGGGTTTGTTTTTTAATTCCCTTTAAAACCATGTGCATAATAATAGGGGTCCTCTGCTAACCCCTACATTTAATCTAGCGCCGAGCGCACAGGCGCGGTAAAAATGTTAAGTAATCGACATATTTAGAAAGCTTAGGCCAAGCCCTACAACTTTTACCTCTGATATTTTTCCACAGGCCAACCGTTTAGCCGCAAAATTAGTTTGAGCCGTCTTATTTGGGACACCCTGTATATTCATTTATAAATAGTATTGAGTTCTTTGAAGGCTTATTAGAATTATTTTGGGTCCTCAAGACTAGATTATGTTCATTTATTTATTTATTTACGGGGTTCCACAACAGCAAGGTGGTAACACATAACAACATAAATAGTAAATAAACAAAAAAAATATTAAAATACAAGATTATAAAAAAATTAATTTCGTTTAGAGCCTTCTGCTTAAATTCA
Organism: Gonocerus acuteangulatus; assembly: GCA_946811695.1. Classification (NCBI taxonomy): domain Eukaryota; kingdom Metazoa; phylum Arthropoda; class Insecta; order Hemiptera; family Coreidae; genus Gonocerus; species Gonocerus acuteangulatus. The sequence continues at coordinate 53,036,902 of OX328128.1, forward strand.
GGAACATAAATATGCTTTAGGTCCACCCGACAAACCTATGTAATGTACTGTGTAACATAAAGTCTTCTTTTTCGTACATGACTACCGCGCATGCGCGAACGCCAGCGGACGCTTTTTTGTAACGTTTTTATCCAGTTTAGTCATCGCTAAAGCATATTTATGCTAAAATAGCTTCAATTATAATAAATAAAGAGATTTAGTAAATTAAATTTACACAAATATTTAAAAAAAAAACAAAAACAAGATGATTAAACTACTATTCACAATTTGATTAACTTCCTGAACGAGATCAAAATGTATAAAGAAATATAAAACCTACATGTACAGCCAATGACCCTCAAGGGTAGAGGCAGAATAATTAAAATAAATATAAAAAAAAAATAATGTCACAATTAACTATATTAAAAATGAGAAAATAAATTATGAGAATATTGAGATAAACAATATATTTTTTTCTTTTTTTTTACGGCACATCGACTTCTGGTCCATTACAACCGACATCCCTGGTGCAGTGAGGAATTTTCTCAACGAGCCGTGAGATGAGAAAATTCCTACCGCCAATGGGACTCGAACCTACCATCTTCCGCAATGGAATCTAAGGCGTTAGCCACTAGACCACGGGGAGACCGATAAATAATAGAATAATTAAATCTTTATTGCATTAAAAAAATCGCTATTTTATCTGTATTCTATGATATTTATCCGCGCACATAAAGATCCACATCACATTCATCAAAAAATCATTTATTTACGCATTTTTACATCTATCTAACAATTTCAAAGCAATAAAACTGTACACCTATGCATATAAAGAAAACAGAATAATATTTTTTAAAACGCCTTTTACGTGTACAAAGTTCAAGATTTTAAAAAGAAAAATAAATATATCAGACTTAAATTACCTATACTTGGTCGGCATAGGACGTCCGGCTTTCTAAAATTTATTTTTTAGTAAATCCCCCCCCCAAAATAAACAAAAGAACTTGCCAGTTCATTCTGGCATATCGGTGAGGTCAAAGCAATTTATAGAATTCATAATCTAATTATTTTAAAAGAGTATGTATTCCCAGTCGGAAGAAGGTCCTTATGGGTCTTTTGAGCTGTAAGAGAGTACTGAGGATGAGGTAGTGACATCGAAAACATTTTGTCGATAAAATACTTTTTGATTTTTATCATTTTTAAATTCAGAAGTTTCATTCAAGTATGACAGAAAAATATGTCTTAAAATTAATTATGAATTAAATTTGAATAATGAGAAATTATAATTGAATAAATATGCAATAAAGATCAAATAAAATAACATTTTAAATTGTAAATAAAATACGTAAAAATATATCTGGCGAGTCCGTTTCGTCCATTGTGTCTGTTATCTGTATGTGATCTACAGGACACGTAAAACCGCGAATTGAATTATTTATTTTTTTTTATTTTTCATTTTCAGCTGCATTTGTTTACTTAAAAATGCAGCTGTTGTTTACTCACAAAAACGCCAAAAAATTCATCCCTATGGGGTTAAAACGGCCGCATCGAATGTGTTAAATAAAATAATATACAAATATAAAACACAATTAATTTCTATTTACAATATAAAACATGAAATACCACAAACACTTAAGTTTTTGTTTTTTATTTATTTTAACGGTGTATCAACAATTGGGCTATTAATGCCTGGCTATCTAAAGGTTGCCACCGTTTTATTTTGCCAACAGCACGTGGTCGGTCACCCATTCAGGTACTGGCCACGCCCGACGTTGCTTAATCATCGGGATCAAGGGGAACCAGTGCATTCAACGTGGCTATGGCCGTTTGCACAAATACATAAGACACCCAAAACATTACAGGACGTTTTAGGCGATGACGAACAGACAATTCAAAAAGTGCTAACTTTCATCAGACAAATCAACATCTACAAAAACATATAAAATACAGCACTGCCACTTACCCAGTATGGTAGTGGCAGAATATTTAATGAAAACACAAATTCAAAATATCAACTCTTTTTTTTATTTTAAGCAAATCGTTTTCCTGGACCCATTTTCAACGTCCTTTCATCGGTACTTATCTATCTGAGCCTTTTTCCTAGATTCAATGTTTTTTGTTATCATGTTCACCAATTTCCACCATACAGCAAATTCTACTATTAATTTCCGATTATCATGTGCCCCGTAGACACTAATGATTTCACTATATTTTCCAGCGAACTTAAGACCCACGGAAGGGGAAGAAGGAGGGCGGGTGATGCATTAGATATAACCCCGGACCCATGTGGCCATCACCCATCCCGACCAAACTACCTCCATATTTGATGTACCCTAACTCACCTCTTATAACACATTTACTCCGGCGAACATAGTATCTCCTCTGAAATATAAGAGGCCTCTTAAGTGCATAAAAATTGTATCTATTTGAGATGCTGTCGTTTAGACGGTTTTATTATTATTTGTTATTTTGAAGCGAAATCGAATTCAAAAAGGTCAATTTACACGCTCCGACAAACCGTCCATCTTGATAGCTTCTAAAGCGTTGAAAACAAAAAAAAAAAAAAAAAAAAAAAAAAAACATACGCTATATCCCGTTAATAAACGTAGATTTTCGAACGGTTCCTACGTCCTACTTCCTTTATTCACTGTAGGAAACCTCCAAATTTCGTTTGCTCCTATAGGGTTGATTTTTTTTTTTTTTTTTTTTTTTTTTTTTTTTTTTTTTTTTTAAGATGGACAAAGAAGTACAATAAAAGCTATTATAGCAAAATAAAAAAAAATTATAGCGAAATGTTGGCAAAAAAAACATTACTCGGGATTTTAGTGTAGAGAACGGCTCTCTAAAAAAGGACAGTATTTACATATAAGTTTCGTGAACCTCTTGGTCAACCGGATTATTGGAGGAATTACTTAAGAATGGATTAATTCATATAGTGCATTAAGAACATACATTAAGAAAACTGATACTATTTTTCTAGAACATGGGCGTATATAGAAAATAGTTTCGGAGGGGGCTGGGAAAATTTCGGGGGGGCTGAGACCATTTCCGGTGTACGGAATACTAACAATTTAGAGCTTGGAAGAGTTTTAGCCAACATAAACGCTACTACACCCAAAATATAATATGTTTTATGAACTAAATGATCTTATTTAATTTATTTTTGAGGGTTTTATGAAATTTTTACCAATCAAACCAAAATTTCGGGGGGGAGGGCTCAGCCCCCCCTTATATACGCCAATGTTCTAGAAAGGCTAAGCGAACGGTAACCTGCTGCATTAAGTCCTAACTACTTGGCGATGTTGCAATTGTAGTACTCAAAGCATGAGCGAAAAACAACGATTTGTCACGGCTGTTTTTATATGCTACGTTTCAGGGTCGCCACATCTCAGAGCCGGGCCCGGGACCAGATTACGGGCCCCCACTTCTCACAGCCGGGCCCCCAGTTCTTAGTGCTCGAATGAAAATTCTGGTACTTTTTTTTTATAGGACTTTGGGCATTTTCAAATTATTTTCATCTTGAGTCTTGAGCAAAATGAGAATAAAAGCCAACAATCGGTGCTGCAAAGGTCACTTTAGCGTACTTTTTTCCAATTAGCGAGGATCGGCCCGGGCCCCCACGATGCCCGGGACAACTGTACCCGGTTGTCCCCCCATGTGGAGGCCCTGCTACGTTTTGTCAGAAAGATTTCCATAAATTGAGTCCGCACGGTTTTATCATTCGATTCAATCGTGGATTTCGACAAGAAGAACGATTTGGGTATACACTCTTGGTTGTAATTGAACCGAATTTTATTGCAGACAAATCTTACTTTGTAAGGATAAGAGGCGAAAGAGTGTACTGTTTAAATAGACTTTAAAGTAACAACAATGAGAAGAGCTTTTTTTTTTTTTTTTTTTGTTTTTTTTTTTATCTGTAGGATAGGATATGCGTTTAGGGGTGATACGCATATAGGATATCTGTTATTACTCCCTTTTCTTTAATCTCTAACTACTTTTTGGTTTAAACAATAGTGCGAGAAGGTACGCATAAGGTTATTATTGTACACTTACACAGAGATCGGCAAGCTCAGGAAACCAAAGAAGAAAAAATAGTTGTAAAACTTACAAAAACTGCGTCATCCCATATCCCTGCGTGAAGCCATATATTGCGTATATTTGGTATGATATGAAAAGCTTAGAATAGGAAGTTTTAATATTCCGCCTTCAATGAAACGAATCTAACAGATCTGACACTTCAAACACAAGTTTTAGACTTTCATATTTACACCTGAACCTTTTTTGTAAAAAATTAATTTGGCTCACGAAAGGTAGCTTTCCGCTTACCACCGATTTGTAATCCGTTTACCAGGTATTTAAGAAAATGTACGAAAGGTACAAAACTCATATCTGTTGATAAAATATTTTCTTTGTATTACTTCCCCTAAGTGTCCAAAATTTATGTATTTTCGGTAAATGTCAAAAGTGTGAAAAAAAAAATCAAAGGTCGCAAAATACATAGAAGTGCTGACTTTTTAACCTTTTATATATCTTTATTTGTCAATTATACAATACATACAGTATTTTTTATAATTCGTTTATTTATGAATTAAAGTCATGATTTATCATTATTTATTAATAGGGGGAAAAAGAGCCCATTGGCCAAAACCTATTAGCATGAAGTGTTAACAAATGTTTACAACTTGTTTATGTGTGACTATTTACAATATTTACATTTATAATATTAACATTTTACAGTAGATCTCTTGGCCATTTGCGCTTAAGGCGACGGTGAGGGTTACCGGGAATGGAGGATGAAGATAAGTTATTGATTAGGGGATTGTCGTGACCAGGCAAGCTGGAGTGGAAGTTAAGGTATCGGGTTTTGGATAGGGTTTAGACAAAGGGGATTTCTAGGTCATTATGGAAGTTTGAGACATAGAACGGAGCATTGACTATTTTACGGTGTATTTTGGATTGGAGAGATAGGATTCTGAGGATATTGGATCGCTTGGCACACCCCCAAACTTCCAAGCCATACGTCCAGGTGGGTTGAAGTATTGCAGTATATATCCGTCTCTTGTTCTGTAAAGATTGTTTGGAGCGAGAATCTAGTAGTCTAGTTAGTAGTCTAAAACGTCTGTTTGTTTCCTGTCTTTTCTTTTGTATGTGTTGGCTCCAGGTAAGTCGTTTGTCAAGGGTAAGGCCGAGGTAGGTAACTTGGGTTTTTTCACAGATTTCTCTTTGGAAAAAATTGACGGAAGGGCATTTGGATCTTCGAAGAGTGAATGTTATGTGCGAGGATTTTTCAGGGTTGACTTTAATCCGCCATTTTATGAACCATGGTTCAAGCAGTTGGAGATGGGACTGAAGGTGTTTGGAACCTAGTATATGATCTGAATTGGATGAAAGGATGGCTGCATCATCAGCAAAAGTAAAGAGGGTTGTGGAATGATGGATGGGCATGTCAGCAGAGTACACGAGGAATAAGATAGGGCTTAGGATGCCGCCTTGTGGAACACCAGCAAGCTGAGGAAAGGAAGAGGACACAGATGATCCGAACGAGACATTGAAGGATCTGTCAGAAAGATAGGAATTTATTATAAGGTAATAGGTTGAGGGAAGGATTTTTTTGAGTTTAAAAAGCAAGCCCTGGTGCCATACCCGATCAAATGCTTGAGCGATATCAAGAAATACACCAGAGCAATACTTCTTTTGCTCAAAGGAAGAGGAGATTGAGTCAACTAATCTGTGGCATTGGTGAATCCTGGAATGGGATATTCGAAAACCAAATTGGTGGGGAGGGAGGCAGGGTTCAAGAATGGGGATTAGACGTTTAAGGAGAAGCTTTTCGAGGATTTTTCCCATAATGGGAAGGAGGGAGATAGGGTGATAAGACGAAGGATAATTTACAGGTTTTTTGGGTTTGTGGATCATTTTGATGGTAGATAATTTCCAGGAGTTGGGAAAGTATGTTGTTCTTAGGACTGCATTATATACATAGGTTAGGAATAGGATAGCTGTTTTAGGTAGGCGTTTGAGGATTAAGGGAGTGATAAGATCGGGTCCAGGTGCCTTACAGTTTTTTAGTCTGTGGACAGCTAAGGAAACTTCATGAGGATGAAAAGAAGAAGGAGGAGGAGAAAGCGGCAGAGCTGAGTCTAGGAATTCGTTTACATTTGAAGAATGGATAGGGTTGTGGATGGATTCGTGGGGACGGAATACTTGGGAAAGGTGGGATGCAAATGTTTCGGAAATTTCGGTGTCTGTTTTAGCCCAGCTGATATCATCTCAACGGAGAGGTGAGATGGATTAGGATGGGATAGGATTCGTTTAGTGGCTGTCCATAGGGATTTGTCTCCGGGAGTAAGTTTGTGAGTGTATTCAGCAAATTTGTTGTTAAAGTGTTTGTGTAGGTCGTATTGTAGTTGTCTAGTCAGTTGGTTGAGGCGTGTCTTGTCTGATGGGTATCGTGTGGTTTGCCATATTCTTTTGGCTCTGTTTTTTTTTTTCGCTCGAAGGAATTGTATATGATCCGGGAAGTAGGTTACTGAAGGTGATTTATGGGAAACTTTTTTAGTGGAAATAAGTAGTCCACTCTGGATGTCAGTAGTCAGTTTGTTAATGGCTGTGTCTATGTCATCCTTAGTCTAAAGAGGGATGTTTAGGTTTAAAGAGGAATCTAGGGAAGATTGAAATGAGCACCAATCAACTGGGCCGTTGATGAGGGTTGGGCGGTGAGGACGAGTGTAAAGATTAGGAACGATGTTAAAGGAAAACAATATAGGGCTGTGATCAGAGGATAAATCAAATAGGTTGGAAATATGGAAAGGAACATGTCTGACACCATGAGTTACAAAATAATCCACTATGTCTGGAGATTTGGATCTGGAAGTAGGCCAGTAGGATGGATTGGGAGGAGAAATGATATTCAGATGGTGGGAGTGGATGGTATGGTGGAAAAGGTTACCTCGGGAGTTGGAGGTTCGACATCCAAATTCGGGATGTTTAGCATTGTAATCCCCTCCTGCAATAAATCTGGGTCCTAAAGAGGAGAAGAAGGAATTGAGGACGGAAGAAGAGACTGCTTTATTGATTGGGCAATAAGCAGATGAAATGGTTATTGGGATATGGGAAGAGGATCAGGATAGTGGGAAATGGAGGATTTGATTAGGATGGCAGTAGCTCCGTGGGCAGTCCCGTCTGGGTGGTCCGTTCTGTATGTCCTATATCCAGTAATATAGAAATGTAGTCGGTCAGTCAGGTGAGTTTCCGTAATCAGGGCTATGTCAATGTTTTTGTACTGAAGTAAGTGGGTCAGTTCGTCTTTGTGGGCTGGGAGTCCATTGGCGTTCCAAAGGAGGATTGAGAGGGATTTGAAGGAAGGGGCAGTCATGGATGGAGGAAAGACAGGATGCTGGTCACTTTGTGGAGAAGGTCAGTGAGAGGGGATATTAGGGCTTGAAGGTTTTGAATTATTTGATTTAAGTTTACAAGGGCAGTTGTGATTGAGGAGGAGTCAGGGGAGGATTTGGGTTGAGGAATGGTAACCCTTGAGGAAGGCGGGAAATGGGAGACAGGGGTGGGAGCAGAGGTGGTTGTTGATGGCTTGGGAAGATTTGCCCGGAACGCAGAAGCGTAGGTTGTTCTTCCTGGATTTGGTTGGCCGGAGGGCTGAGGCTGGTAGTCCACTGGAGGCTTCGGCAGAGGTGAAAAGGTTGAAGTATCCTGGCTGGGTGCTGCTTAGGAAGTAGTTCTAGCAGGGCCACGTTGTCCACTCCTAGATCTTCTCCGCTTGACCAACTCCTGGTAGGCGCTACAACCGCGGTAGTTTGCTGGATGGGCTTGATGGCAGTTTATGCACGTAGCTGGAGTATCTCTAGTCTTCGAACACTCATTCGATGGATTTCTTAGTGTGATTGAAGCTCTGGCATCTTGTGCACTGTGGGATCTCCTCTTTTTTATGTGGTTCTTCCACTTTTATTGCTGTAAACAATGAAAATATCTCTCGATTATTTGGTGCAGGTTTTAGGTTGATGAAGAATAGCGGGAGTGGAGTTCTTGTGGTTTTCTGTAATGCATTACAGGCATCTAGAACCTGTAATCCTAGTTTTGCCAGTTCCGAAATTATCATGTCTTTTGGCGTTGTAGGATGTAGGTGCCTTATGACCACCCTGTATGGTTTATCTTCCTTAAATTGGTAGGTGTAGTATTCCAAATTTTTGGCTTGGAGGAGTCTGACTATTTTTCTGTAAGTTTCGGGATTTTTTGCCTGAATTGAAAATGCGTTCGTTTTTTATTTGCAAGTGAATGTTGTTTGGCCGACTTCTGTTGCAATTGTGTTGCAGATGGCGAGGAAATCAATGTCCGGCTTTAAATTTATAGGTGGTGGTTCACAGGAGTCATTGAAGTCTTCTTGGTCCGGTTCGATATCGTCATCTTGGTCTTGTGGAGCTAATAGTTGAAACGAGTTGGGTGAGGTGAAGTCTGGCTGGTATTGTACAGGTGGAGGTTGGCGGTAGGTCTGGCGGGTTGATGAAACACTTGATGAAGAGCCGTCCGTCTTGGCTTGCTTCTTTTTTTCTGGCGACACATATTCGGTGAGTAGGCTGGACTGTATGGATTTTTTTCTGGAATGGGATGCTTCCATATTTTTATTGTCCATTTTTGTATATATATATTTTTTTTTAGTTAAAAATATATATATATATATATATATATATATATATATATATATATATATATTAAATATTTAGCCAAAAAAACTTCTAGCTAAATGTATTATTTAAAATAAAATTCCTTGAGATGAATATTTAACAAAAAAAAAGATAGGTGGTAATGCAAGCTACTATCTAGTTACTTTTGACGTGAGAGTAGAGAGCGCTACCCCAGAGCCAGGGAGTAGTAGGCTGAAGTAAGCCGGGCCCTTGGACAGAAGCCTCTCAGCTGGGGCAGAGGGTAGTCCCTAGGCTGGCAGCGGCAGGAATCCCCCACTCCTGGGGCACAGCGTAAATCACTTCGAAAATTATAAGATTTTACTTACAGTTTTTCCAGTGAATTGATGAACTAAAGGCTGTAAAACTTTAAACACAGAATGTTCATAATTATGGCAGGTTCTCTGCAATTTTTTACGAACTAAAACGGATTATAACCACTGTTTTGAGGTAAAAATAAAAGAGCACTTATAAACGCTGTGACACTTGCAATGGCTTGGACACGACCAAGTGCTGACGTAAGATAACAAACTGATCAAAAACATCGACTGTATATATTTTTTAATAACAGAACGTTTTCGGTGTCCCCACCTCATCCTCGGGATTAAAACCATCCTTATTATATCAGTCAACAAAAATAAAAGTCAAAAGTCCGTCACGCAGGAGCTGCATAACTAAGCACTTTCCTCAGAATTTGGGTAGTGTAGACTGCTTTCCAGAACAATTTGCTTAAAATATCCTACATAAATAAAATAAAAACATGAATACTTCTCTTTTAAATTTGTAATGAGTAACTGATCAATTATTAATTTGCTTCCAGAGTTATGTTTACACATGGTACCTATTACACTACGTAATAAATACAAAAAACCTCATATTAACGTATTTTGATCTAACGCAGGAACAGGATACAGTCACTCTATTGGTAGAAAGAGCCTTGCGGCGGCTTTGTGAACCTATGTCTCGCGGGCTTTTCTATTGAAATATATTACAAATTAAACCCCCGCTTTCCGATTGACCGATTCAGCTCATTTTTACAACACTTCTTTCTCATGGGTTACCCACTACGTATACCGCGTTTCGTTACAATACAGCAGAAATTACGACCGGTATGAGTATATTAGGAATTTGGGTCCGGAGTAAACCCCCCCCCCTTCTAATGAACCGATTTAGTTTATTTTTAGAACACATATTTACCTGTAGATTACCACTACGAATACCGAGTTTCGTCGAAATATACCAAAAATCACGGCTGGTAGTGGCGAATTGGTATTGTGGGTCCAGAGTAAACCCCCCCCCCCCTCCTAATGAACCGATTTAGTTTATTTTTACAACACATATTTACCTGTGGATTACCACTACGAATACCGAGTTTCGTCGAAATATACCAAAAATCACGGCTGGTAGTGGCGAATTGGTATTGTGGGTCCGGAGTAAACCCCCCCTTCTAATGAACTAATTTAGTTAATTTTTATATCTCACTTTTCTCTCTATATTACCACTACGAATACCCAGTTTCGTTGAAATATAACAAATATTACGGCTGACATAGTCAAATTAGTGTTTTGGGTTCGGGGTAAACCCCCCCTTCCGGTGGACCGACTTTGGTGGTTAACGAACTCGTTCAATCGTTTCCTAATTGAATGCTATATACCAAGTTTCGTGACGAAAAAACAAAAACTCTGGCCGCTATCGTGTTAACAGACATATATATATATATATATATATATATATATATATATATATATATATATATATATATATATATCATGATGATTAGATAGTTAGCCGTCGAGGTGATAAGTACAGATGGAATGGTTGGGATTCGGCTAAATAAACCTCAATATGATTTTGTTTTAAAAAAATCTATATTTCGGACGTTTCGGAGGCCTATGGCCTCCCCAAAATCCACAAACCTGGTAATCCCCTTCGTCCCATCATTGCCAATATAGATTCTCCCTCTTCCAGCCTCAGTAAATTTCTTCTTCCCTCATTACAAATACTTAGCCATAATAATCCCTATGATATAAAAAATTCTTTTGACCTAATTTCTAAATTATCCAACCTAACCATTCCCCACGGCCAAATTTTTGTTTCCATTGATGCCACATCCTTATTCACTAACGTCCCACTAGCCAAAACGCTAGAAATTATCGAAAACCATTGGCCCACCCTCCACCTCCATAGCCCTCTATCCTTTGATCTGTTTATAGAAAGTCTAAAACTTTGTGTTAACAGCGGTTTTTTTAAATATGATGGGAAATTCTATAAACAAATTGAAGGTCTAGCCATGGGCAACTGTCTTGCACCCGATTTATCCTCAATCCTTCTCAACGATCTTCTCAACTCCCTCGTCCCACAGTTTCCCCATGACATCTCATTCATCTGCAAATACGTAGACGATCTTTTGCTGATGATTAACCCAAACAGACTAACAGACATACTTACCTGTTTCAATTCCTTTTACCCTAGGCTTCAATTTACAGTCGAAATAGAACAGGACAGACAGCTCCCATACTTGGACATCTTACTAATTAGACAGACTGACGGTACTATTATTACTGACTGGTACACAAAACCCACATACTCGGGACGGTTACTTAATTTTCATTCATCCCAACCTTACCACCTCAAGATTAATGTAGCCAGTAATCTCCTTCGCCGAGTCCTCTCCCTATCCCATGCTTCCTTCCACAATAAAAATATTAATATCGCCTCAGATATATTGGCACGCAACCAATTTCCCCCCAACCTCATAAAATCCCTTGTTAAAAAAGTAAAATCCCAACCTTCCAGCACTATCTCTCCCAATTCTTCCCTAACTCCCAGTTCCCAAATGTTCCGATCTCTACCATTTACACCTGGACTGACTGATAAACTTACAAAGACAATTAAAAAATCCTACCCTTCCCTAAACTTTGGTTTGAAAACTACCAACAAACTCAAAACCCTCTACACCAAACTCAAAGATCCCATCCCTTTTGAACATACAACCCGATGTGTTTACCAAGTCCCTTGCCAAACCCCTTCCTGTAATGGTGTATACATAGGAGAAACCATAAATGACATTCACTCACGTCTTACACAACATAAACGAACCATCACTAATAAAGAAATAGATAAATCTGCACTTGCAAAACACGCCATTACACAAAAACACACTTTTAACTTCGACGACACGAAAATTCTTTCTACACAACGTAACAAAAAAAGACTACAGATCTCGGAATGTGTACACATAAACTTAAACAAAAACAATATAAATTACAAAACTGACCAACAAGGCATTTCTCCTATGTACGCTAATATTTTCCAAATACTCGCCCGACCACCTACCTAGATTTTTACCTTGCCCCTTGGGTATCCTTCCATTAACACCTTTTCTCCTTTCCTGTCATAAAATGTCATAAACATCTGTTTGATCCTACCGCCCGTTTTCCCCCACCTCTTGCTGTTTCCAGTTACATATACCCCTTGCAGATTCCTTTTTTCCTTAGACACTTTCACAATGGTTACTTAATTGCCAACCTTGGTCTTCCTCTGCCGCTCGGCATTTCCATTGGTATGTAGTATCTTATTTCTTTGTAAAATTAATTAATGTTACTATTAGCTACTATATTTGTCATTGGTATATAGTTCTCTTATTTCTTTGTAAAATCAATTAATGTTACTAATTACTATTAAAATCAATTACTGTACCTATTTTCTTTTTCATTCTACTCATTCTAAGAATTTTAAGACGATATGTTCTGTTATAAGTTAAACTGTATCTATAGTTCTGTTACCTATCACAATTATAAATTTTTCTTGATTGTTTCTGTATTAATTTCTTTTTTTTGTCATTTTAGCTGACGAAGGCTACCAATGAGTAGCCGAAACGTCCGAAATATAGATTTTTTTAAAACAAAATCATATTGAGGTTTATTTAGCCGAATCCCAACCATTCCATCTGTACTTATATATATATATATATATATATATATATATATATATATATATATATATATAAATTTTAACGGGGGTCATTTTCGGTGTCTACTAGGTAGGATCGATAAAGATTTGAAGAAATTTTTCAAAAATTCCGTCATGAGTCCAACCTCAATAGCTACTTTCCTTCGGAGGAAAGTGCTAACAATTAAAAACAACAACTCCAAAAGAAAATAATGTACAATAATAAACTAGTGTAGCGGATGGGTGTCGCTACTAAAGGTAGGCTAGGAAGGGTAGGAAGGATGTGTCGGGAGAAGGTAACCAGGTAAGTACTGTGTCCCGGTTAAGGGCGCTTCCTTGAACCTGGGGGATACCGACTAGGTACTAGGCCTTAGCTGTTCCACTGAGTCGGGGAGAAGGTGTCCGGTACTGAGCCGTAGCCGTTTCTCGAAGCAGGAGTGAGAGGGGTAAGGAAGTAAATAAATAAGCCAGGTATTGACTAGAGTTGGGGAAAGTAGGAGTCGGGAGTGTAATGACTGGAGCCTGGCTTGACCACTGGGTACATCGAGACGGCGGCTTCGTACTTTGTCCAGAGATAGAGGTCGAGCAGGTAGCTAGGTCCTTGATCCTGAGTGCATGGCTGGCTGGAGTCTGGTCTTGAGAGAGCTGAAGTGTCCTGGAGAGAGCGCCGGATCGGAATGTGTTCTGGCCTTTTTTTTTTTTTTTTTTTTTTTTTTCCCACCCTCCAAATTTATTTCTATGTACATAAAGAACCCCAGGCCCAACGGTTTGGAACCTGGGGCTGGACTTAAAACTACACCTTATGCTACGCTTACGTACTAGAAAAGACTGTGACAATTTACAAATGGGAGACTTAAGCCTACTTAGTCTAAAGAAGTAAATCTAGGGGGGGTTCAGGGTTGTCTAGGGAGGGACTAGTCAAGGATGTATCTTAACCTAACTTAATACTAACTTACAACTAACTTAATCTAATATTTACATTTATTTACAATATATACAATATACAGCTGCTACTACGCAGCATCCTCTCCAAGATCCAAGATTCTCCTGGTGCTGCCCTGCCACCTCTGGGGGAGAGGAGGTGGTGTCAAGTCCCTAAATAGGGGGTTGACACAGTTCTGGAGGCCGTCATAGAACTTGATATGACGCCTCCGTATAAACTCTTGTACTGAGGGCAGCATCAGTTCGTCGTGGAGGATGACCGGCTTCGTTTTCCGGAGGCTTGTGTGCTGCACGGCCCGTGGCAGGACCCCGTTCTGGAAACGCTATAGCCGCTTCAGCACACTGGGGTACATGTACCTCAGGGCGGGTGCCCCGTGCAGAAGGGTAGGCCTGATGATCGCCTTATAAATCTGCAGCTTTAGCCGAAGCGACAGCTGGGCAGATCGTAGAAGGTGATTCAGGCGAAACGTCTTCTGCCGGGCTTCCTTCAAGCGGCTGTTGACATGCGGCGTCACGGACAGGTGCCGGTGTATGTGCACTCCCAGGTAATTTATTTTAGTGGACAGCTTGATCCGCCGACCCCTGACCTCAAAGTGTGAGGGCAGGGCTCCTCGGGGTCGGCCTCCTTTATTTCCCTAGAAGGAACATACCACGTCATCTGTCTTCGACGGGTTGACGTCTATTCCTACATCTCCAAGTGCGTCTACGATTTTATCGCAGGCGGACTGGGCCCTCATAAGAGCGACTCCGGCGTTGAAGCTGGATGAGTAGACGCCAATGTCGTCAGCGTAGGCAGCTAAGGCGACTTGAGGGAACTGCATCCTCACGATGTGGGCGGTGTAGATGGTGAACAGCACTGGACCCAACACCGATCCCTGTGGGACTCCACACGCAGACGGTCGACTGCTGGATAGATCACCACCAGTCCTGACGGCGAACGTTCTTCTCGACAAGTAGCTCTCAAGAATCTTGACAAGCTGTGCCGGGAATCCGTAGCACCGCAGCTGATGCAGAAGCACCTGGTGGGATACGCAGTCGAACGCCTGCGTGCAGTCCAAGAAGATGAAGGCCGTTGCTCTGTTCTTGTTGAGCTCTGCGGCCACGGTGTTCTGGAGCTTCGCGACATGGTGATCGCAGGAGAGCCCGGGCCGAAAGCCAGTCTGTTCCGGGGGGGTTACATCCGCTTCCGCGCAGTGCTTCAACACATGAGCAAGGATCAACTTTTCGAAGATCTTGCTCATGTGACTCAGCAGGCTTATCGGCCGGTAGTGCTCGGGCTTGTCTCCTGGCTTCTTTGGTTTTCGAAGAGGGACCACCACGGCGTGCTTCCATGCCTCGGGGAAGTGTCCAGTGCGATAGGCTGCATTGAAGATGTTCAGTAGGTAGGCCTTCTCTTTCCTAGGGAGCATCTTCAGCATCACATACGGTACACCGTCCAGTCCGGAGGATTTGTTTCCCTTTGTCCGCCTCAGCGCCGATTCCAGTTGCCTGTAGGTGAAGTGCAACGGGATCCTGGGGAGGTCTTGGGGATCACCGTCAAGCCTCGGCAACGTCTCGGTTCTCCGACGGCCGTTCTCCTCGTAGTAATCGGCGAGGGCTTCAGCTTGCTCTGCCGGTGACAGGAGGTGATCGCCGTCGGAGAGGATGACCTCACGCCGCTTGGTAACCGTGCAGCGAAGGAGCCGCCAAAACTGCCTAGTGTCCTCGTGGGTCCGCCGGAGCTGCTCGTGCCAGAGGGCCGTCTTCCATTGCGCAGACAGCTGCGCAATTTGCCGGGTCATAGCATTGATAGAGGCCCTCAGGTTTCCATCCTTCGTCCGCGCCCAGATATTCTTAAGGTTGTTTCGCATCCCGATCAGCCTGGTGATGTGGGCTGGTGGCTTACGCTGGTTGATGGGCTTCGGAACAAACTTAGGAATCCTTCTGTCGGCGGCGGACTGGATGACTTCGGTGAAACTTGTGACGGCTTCGTCGAGGTCAGCAGCAGCTCCGTAGGTCCCAATGGGGGGCAGGTCGGAGAGGATATCCACCTGGTATCCCTTCCAATCTGCCTTGTGGAGGATGTACTTCGTGGGCAGCGGCGTTGGCGGGTCTCCTTCCATCTCGTACAGGACCGGGCGGTGGTCTGAAGGACCGTAGTCCAGGGCACTGCATCTCGTCGCCGCATGCAGATCCTTAGTGAGGAGCAGGTCTAGGGTGTTCTGGCCAGCAGGAACGCCCCTATTCATAGGCCGAGGTCGGGGTGCCTCGGTCAAAGTCGGGAGTGCTCGGCCAAGCGCTCGTTCCTATTGGCTGGCCCGGATGCTTCTCATTGGTCCACCAGTGGTCGCTTGTCCAGTCATTACATCTCCACACTAGGCTAAAATAGTCCATCTAGTCTCGGAATACATCCGCCTTAGCACTCAGTGAGTTAAAATTAAAACGGTCTGCTGAATTTACTTCAAATATATATCAAATGAAAGTGATATAGTAAGCCTAAGCTCAAACAAAGAAATATAGAATTATAAAATTTATCTCGTAGGATTACTCTGAATTTGGTTAAAAAAAGGTAGAATTAATAACAAGTAAAAACTGGCGTGAATAATAATTAGGGGCTTGTAAATGACATCAAACATCTTGGAGTGCCCCTCACTACTACCAGGCCTCCATGATGTTTGATGTGATTTACAAGTGCCTAATTATTACTGACGCCAGTTTTTACTTGTTATTCATTTTACAATTCTATATAGAAGAATTATATATTTCTTTGTTTGAGCTTAGGCTTACTCTATCACTTTCATTTGATATATATTTGAAGTAAATTCTGCAGAACGTTTTAATTTTAACTTTTGGTGAACATTCATTGGTGATTGGAGAATTGGTAAGGTTTTCAATTTGGGAGTAAGAACTCTAGAGGGATGACTTTTAAGATTTCGACTCGTAGAGGTAGAAATCCTAAAAATCCCCTCCCGATGCCTATTTTCAGTTCGACGTATTTACACAATTATGTTCTGAAATCGACTTATTGAAGTTAAATTTACGTGTAATGACTTGGGACCACAGATCCTGTTCAACTTATGTATTAAAGTTCGGCACATCGAGAGATGACTGTATACTCATACAATAATATAAATATATATATATATATATATATATATATATATATATATATATATATATATATATATATATATATATATATATTAATCAATCAAAGTAAATGATTAGTATTTTTTTAGGTGTTGGGAACCCTGAACAACCCTAGGATTTTTCCATTTAAACACCAAATTACGTCAGTGGACGTATTTTCTTTGTGGGAAAAGTAATATTTATGACGCAAACTATTGTTCTTCTATGTATTTACGAGAAGGTTACAATACTGTTACTGCAGTCATCTGGTTTCCTAAGAATCGGTCAGTCTGATAATAGCTATGTTTGGAGCTTATTTTCACGTAAGATATGTTCTAAAAAAATTTTAAAGTAACAAATACTTTGTGTATTTATAAATGGCTTTCTTACATATGTCTTTTACTTCATATTAGATTATAGTATCCCTTTGTTTACATATTTTTGTTATCGGGAATCTTTTTCGTTTTGTCCTTTTTTTCTGGAGTCTCTTCACTTATCTTAGATATCGTTTGACTCTTATCACGGCAGTTCAAAATAATGGCTATACTATTGGACTAAAACAAAACAAAAAATAAAAATTGATAATTTATATTACAAATGTATCTACTACTGCAATGATTTATAGAAATAAATAGGTCAAAACTCTCTTAAGATGTATTCGTTTGCTGAAATAATGTTATGTTATGTATTTGTTCCCAACAGAGTATTTTAAGACTATACACAATGCCTGATTAGGAAACCATATAAGTGCAGTTTGAGATGTTGGTTTCTGTTATTAATAACCATCTATATTAAAATTGTAATATTGTTATCAATATATTCATATTATTTCTATCTCCAGTTAATTATTTAAAAAAATGGGTTTAAATTATTAACATTTCTCTGATAAAACATTGAATTGATTGATTAAGACTATTATTTTAAAAGAATGCTCTTCTGGCTCTCCTGCAATTTGTCTCCTCAAAATCCTTTATTGGGGAATGTTCTTAGCAATTTAATGAAATTAGTACGTTTCTTAATAAGCATTTGACATCAAAACAAATTTCCTCTGATAAAATAATCTACAGTGTTTTTTTTTTTTTTTTTTTTTTTTTTTTTTTTTTTTTATCTCGGTAATTTTTCTTTTATATCCATTGTCGATCTACAATCAGTTCCACTAATAATCACATTTGGGCCTCCCTTTTCTTTTGTTTCAGCAGGTACTTAAATTTGTTAAACCTTAAAATAAATTATAAATGTATATAGGGGTCGAGAGCAAAATATTAAGGATTTCTGTTCTAGGATTTTCTAATCACACTGGAAAAAACGATTATATGAAGGTGATGCAATTCCTTAGAGTTGGTCTTTTAGAAAAAAATAATGTATGTTTTTAGAACTTGTAGTGGCTAAACTTGTGGTTATTGTATTTTATATTTTATTTAATAGCAATGTGTTGTTCCATTAATATTTATTGGTGAGAAATGGGCAAGGGTGATGTGTCTACTGTCAAACCTAGTATAATTTTTTTGTTGAAACCAAATTATCCATGTTAAATGTAAATTATTATTGCATTTGGGTGAGCTGTTCTCCTAGTCACTGCACCGCTCATGGATTTTTTGCGACTTATTCTCCCTTAGAAGAAAAAATAAATTACTTCGAATTTTTACATATAAAACTGTGAACGTTTTCACTTTATGTTATATTGTAGGATAAAACCAGCCTATGTAAGTATCACAGATTATCATACATTTTGCTAATAAACGTTTGATACTGATAATTTTCTGCCCATTTTGATTTAATTCTTTCAGCCCAGAAGTATGCCTTGACTTTCGATTTCATGGTTGTCATGACTCTTTTCTTTTTTAATATGAGGTAGAACCTAACCCAAGCTCAATTTCAAGTAGGAACACATTTTTTGGAGGCTTATGTTACATTCTTAAACTGGGAGATCACATTTGCTCTGCTTTTGGTATTGTGAACTATTTACCCCCAATCCATTTTGTTGAAGATTGAAACTTCCTTCTCATAAAAATATTCATTTATTGTATGAAATATTTCGAACATCTTTGAAACTGTAGTACTATTTAGTAACAGAACACCAGCACTAATATGCTTTGATGTCAGCGGACAAGAGAAACAATGTACCTATATTCCACCCATACTCACTAAATGAACAATCATAGTTCAGAACATATAAATTCGATGCAAAGGCAGTTTTCAAAAAATCATCAAGGAAACAGCTTCAATTGCTAAAT
This sequence comes from Gonocerus acuteangulatus, assembly GCA_946811695.1. NCBI lineage: Eukaryota > Metazoa > Arthropoda > Insecta > Hemiptera > Coreidae > Gonocerus > Gonocerus acuteangulatus. The sequence continues at coordinate 53,055,809 of OX328128.1, forward strand.
TGAAAATAAAAACATTACGAGGGGTCACCCGTGGTCTAATGGCTAGCGCCTTGGATTCATAAGCGGGAGATGGTGATGGTGGGTTCGATTCCCAACCTCCGGCAGGAATTTTATCATCCCACGGCTCGCTGGTAAAATTCCTCGCTGCACCCTGGATGTCGGCGCTTATGACCTAGATGTATATGTGCCGTAAAAAAAAAAAATAAAAAAAAAAAAAAAAAATAAAATAAAAAAAAAAAAAACATTATGACTCAAGACTGTACAAGTCATATCGTATTAGTTATATTATATACCTTGGCTATATATTTAATGAAGGCTGTAGAGAGTTCCTGCTGGAATATTATGGGCCTCATATTGAGAAGATATATATAATTGAACTCAAAACCTGCTCTTTCAGTGGAACGTGATCTGTGTTACTTTTCCCTCGATTACCTCTTCCTGGACTTGTAATACCTATCACCTTATCGATGGCCTAGAATGAAAACCTCGTATCTCAAAAATAAAAATAATCAACTTTTATACCTGATTAGATGGATATTATGGTTACTGAGAAGCCCGCAAGGCTTGCTTCTTCGTCGATATAGTCCAGGACGCGTAAGAAAGAATTTCTTTGACTCTCAAGGATTGTCAAATAGAATCTTATCCATCTAATAACGTATAAAAGTTATTAAAGTTTTTTTTTAGATACGAGGTTTTCATTCTAGGCCATCGTTATATTAAATATTGTATTTGCAATTGAAGTGTATAATTACTTTCCTGATAATAGATAATAATAATTTTTTGACTTATTATATGTCTTTTCTTCTCCAGCTTTATTATATTGGATGGGTGAATATTTTATCTGACTGTCAGGTGTGCCTCATTGTGAATACTATAAATACTCTACTAATTATTCAATGTGAAACTCATTACATTTAATGTCCAACTAATGAGAAATATGGTTTGCAAAAGAAGCAAAATCGACCAATTAGGAGTGACTGTATACCCAGAACAAAATTTTTAATTTTCCCGTTACTGGTTGTAATTTTTGCTTCCTTTAAAGAGAATCTCTGTATATCTCATGCCTGATTAATGAGAAAGATGTGTTTAGAAAATAAATAAAATCTGCCTATTCGGAATTGAGATTTACTCCAAAACGAAATTATTAATTTGCCTGAACCAGTTGATATTTTTTCTTCCTTGCCACTAAGCTGGGTCTACATCACGCCTGACTAAAAAGATGCTTTGTGTGAATAAGCAAAATTGATCCAGTACGAATAAGTGTGACCTGAACCATACTCAACGCTAAAATGTAAATGTACACCTTCAGAGCATATTGTTCTCTATAGCAATCTGAACTAATAAGTAAAAGTCCCTCATGCAGGAGCTGCATAAATAAGCACTTTCCTCAAAAGGTTGATAGTGTACACTGACTTTCTAAATAATTGGTGTAAAATAATTGTGATAAATAAATATAAAAAAACATTAAAAGTTTTGCTCTTTTATATTATTCATAAACAGCAGAAACCATCGCCCATGTTCAGCACCTCTAGTGGTAGAAATAACAACCAATGCCCGAATCAGTTTGGCAGCTTAATTTAATTTAAACATAAAACAGAGTAAACCACAACTTCTCATGAACAGATCTAGTTTATTTTTAAAACATATCTTTGTCTTTAGATACCCATGACACATACAGAGTTTTGTTATAGTATAATGCAACAACAATTACGACCTGTATGAGCAAATTAGTGATTTGAGTCTGGAGTAAACCTCCGTTTCAGATGAACTGATTAAGATTATTTTGGAATAAATTTTTCACTTGAGATGCCCACTACGTTTACTAAGTTTTGTTGCATTATAATAAAAATTACGGTCGGTATGAGCAAATTAGTAATTTGAGTCTGGAGTACCCCCCCCCCCCTCCTGGTGGACCAATTTTGTATTGAGGTCATTTTTGGTATCTAGTAAGTAGAATTGGTGGAGATTTTAAGAAATTATTTTCATGAGTGCAACTTCATTAGCTACATTCAACTTCAAGTGCTAAAAGGAAGTATTTATCAGAAAAGTATTCTTTTTTAACTTTTGATACTTGGAAACAAACAAATATTATAAAAATTAAATTTTATTTATTTTATCTGTATCTTTAAGCACATTCCTCAGCAGTATGGAATATTTAACAAACTCGCGAGTGAGACGTTCTTATTTCTGTTTTAGAAGGCCTGTGTCGGAGAGAAACGGAGAGGCGGAAGGCTGCCCTGAGATGTGCTACAAACTCCTCATCATCCTGCTCCTCTCCCTGATCCTCCTCCAATACCTCTACAGCACGTTCCCTTCCTCCGAACCTCTCCTCCCCGAGCAGCCGTATAATGCAACCAAGCACGCACCTTTATTCTCATCTGCGTCCTCCGAGAGCAGTCAAGGTGATGTCAGGAACCTCTCAGCATGGATATTTTTACAGGTTTCACATTCAGAATTACTATTTTTTTCTTATTCCTATGAAAATCCATTGTTCAAACGAGCGTTTGCCACTTTATAATGTGCTGGACGGTGAAGGTCCACATTGGTTAGTAGAATTGATGTTCCCTGCATTTTTTTTACGCACAGAACACTTTTAAAATCACTGCCTCAACAACAGCGCTCTGTTATGTAGTGTCATTTTGAAAATCCAGACCACCAGATGAGCATTTTTCACTTTTATCATGTACTGGATGATGAAGGTCCATATTGAGGAGTTACAAAAATTGAAATAATCTCCTTTTTTTTTAAACTTTATTCTTAATCTAATCTCATTAGGCGGTTTAATTTTTTTTTTTAACCCTTTCCGTACGAAGAGAGAGGCATGGTGAAGGGTACTCCTGTACTGCATACTCACAGCAGCCTCAAGCTCCCTATATGGGATAATTTTCTTACTCATAGCGCCTAGACTTTGAGCGATCTCCTAGCTCAATTAAAACTCGTCTATTATGATTCTAAATTTTGATTTGTTTACTGTCATTATACATTTTTATTTAACTTTAATTGATTTTGAGTTTGAATTATATTTTACTTGAATAATTTATTAATTTTAAAGAATGTTATAAAAAAGTTATATTGTTGGGATGGGCAAGGCTGAGTGTGTAACCAGTTGTATTACGCCTGAATAGCTCACACGGGCAAAAAACATAATTCAAATACCGTTTAGTAATGGGCAGGAATACTGGAAGTACGCTACGTTAATGCTAGATTGCTCCTAAGTCGATAAAGGAGAATAGAAAGTCAGTAAAAAATATGATGAGCTCTTGACTGCTGGACTAGTCAACGGTATGTGGGGAAAGATGTTTCCTAAGACTTTTACACAAGTCAACAATACACAGGGCCCACCGATAAAGAGGCAATGACCACAAGAGCGCTTTGTGCTTAAAAAAAAAAAGTTTTAAAATCTGCGACTTCAATTCTTGTAACTGCACATGGAATATTAGCTTTCAATTATATGAATAATTTGAATGCAAAACACTTGGCATTTTTGTCAGCTCCAGAAAACGTGTGGTAAAGTTCAAACTTCAGAGTTCAACCCACACAAACAAAAAAAAAATCTAAAACAAATGGTAGATTTGGTTCCAATTCCTTTATATAAAATAAGAAAGTTCAAGCTATTTTTTTTTTGTTATAGTAATAACTTTATTGAATACTAATATTATTTTAATTGTTTTCACAATTGCTTTAAAAATATAAAAAATGTTAGATAATTACCTGCCAATGCTGAATCTGGTAGATTCTTTTACAAATTCTCAGGTATCCACTAATGAAATATTATCAACATGCTCTTAACAATTAATAAATTGTGTTTGTTTTTCATTAAAAGTTACCCATAAAACTAATAAATCTGAGCCCTCTTGAGGTTTGGGAAGTAATACAGCTCCACAGCACAGATATGTATATTTTATTCTATTATGCCAAAATTATGAACATGGTTATTATTGTTATTTCAGATAACACCTGCGAGTACAGGGGAAACACAGCCTCTCTGTCCGCTTATTCCACCCAATCTTTGTAAGTATTGTTGGTAATTGTTTTCTTGTTGCTCAAAACAACTTCAAAATTATTCTCAGGCAATTGTATTAAACTTTTAGCGTGTAGCCTTTTTTTGGTATTTATGCATGAGAAATTGAATGAAACACATTTTAAAGCAATATTTTTAACTATTTTTGTGATAAAACATACACCATACTTCCAACAATGATAAAAACAAACGTTTAGGTGACAACACTTTTTTAAATTTCACTGTGTTAAATAGTTTTGTTGAATTTGAAGGTGTAAACTCCCATTCATTAAAACTATTTATGCTGTACGAAAATAATGGAGTAGCTAACTACGCAGCTGTATGATCTGTCCAAGGATATAGATCTTTCTGGCTTCTTAGGCTTCATTCATAGGGTGATGCCTGGCGATTTGGAAAATAGTTTATTATCCTTCATGATTTTCATATTCATAATATTTAACTTTTGAGTAAGTATGGAGTAGTGATATTATTACAAAGAAAAACGTTTTAATAGACGTGAGCTTTTTTGGACTGTTTATATATTTTTACATCTTAAAAATAGTTTTGAAATCTTGGCTTGTAGTTTGGGAAGCATGGATTTTGTTTTTCTAAGCTTTCCAAATCACATCAAATATAAGGATTGTATGTTAGTTTTTTTTTTTTTTTTTTTTTTTTTCTTTTTTTCGAGTTCAAACTTGGTCATTATAAATGAGCTAGTTTCACAGAGTATCAATCATCAGATCTGGGAGTTATTTTACTCAAATACGTCTTAATACACTATTCTTGGGTACTGATAAAACTTTCAGTATAATAATTTTTTATAATATTTAATTTATATTTTTCTTGTACTAGTGGGTCCACTTGGTGAAGTTCCAGCATCGAAGCCACCTCCTGAGATCCGCGTCCTACCTGGAGGACAATGGAGACCCGAGCATTGCCGTTCTAGGGATCGGGTGGCTCTAGTGGTCCCCTATAGAGACAGGAAGCCTCACCTCACTACATTCCTCACTCACATTCATCCATTCCTCCAGCGGCAGCTATTGGACTATGGCCTTTTTGTCATCGAGCAAGCAGGTAATAAATTAACTTATTAAAAATTCAGCCCTCACTACTATTCTCTTGTGTTCGTGTTCATCATTATTATATCATGAACAAAGACACCTTTGACTCAAGGTAGCTGACATAATGGAACACATAATAAAACAACATACAAACCACTAACGCCAACAATGAACACAAAACTAGTTTAAAGACCTGACTTCAAGACCAATTACTAATACTTATCAAAGCAGACAAAGAAAACATTTCTGTGGTAATAACAAAACAGCACTGCAACACTAAACAACAAACATTCATCATCTATAAACGCTGCATAAAATGAATCACAGATTCCAAGAGACAAATACCAGAGACAGATGTGTGACACACTTAAATAAAACCCACACATTGTTAACGGACTACAATACCAATACAATCACGTGAACCTATATCCAATGACCATGAGAGCACAAACAAAAATAGATAAACCAGACATATCTACCAAACCCATCATTAACTACAGACTGGCACCTGCTTAGAAACTTGCCAACTACAGCACCAACATTCCTAAGAAACTACCAACTTACTCAACTCGAATTGAGCCTTTATTGACCTTTCAAATTTGGTTTGAATGGGGTAAATGTTTTTTGAAATGACAGATATTATTATTTTTGATGATAAATCTTCCTTTCAATGATATCTAGGGGTGCTGATTTTACAGCTGCTATTATTATTGGTGTGAAAAAAATTATATTGCTAGTTTACTCAAAAACGTAAACTTATTTTGAAGTGTGCTTGACAAAGTATAAATTATTGTTTAACGATTGTATTCTTCCTTTAATATACTCTCTAACACAAATGAACTGGTGAAAGAGTCATGTTCATATCATTTTCCAAACTAAAGAAATAATATAAAGCATATTCAACCTATTTTATTTTATTTCTCGGCTCCTAAGGTGCATTGGACAAAACGCTCAGATTCATGTAGACTACTTTTTGATGCAGAATCACCAGGAAAAATAATAGACTAGATCGGAGACCAAATCGCGATATACTCCCCTTGTCATTGCAATCATAACTGTGGTTTCATATTGGCATGCTTTTGTTGAGAAAATTTTAATTTTTAACCTATGTGTTCTAGGAACTGATGACTTCAACCGTGCTATGCTGCTGAACGTTGGTTTTGTTGAAGCACTAGGCATGAGAGAGTTTGACTGTTTTATATTCCATGATGTCGATCTCCTTCCCGAGGACGATAGAAACCTCTATACCTGCCCTCATCAGCCACGACACATGTCTGTTGCTGTTGATGTATTTAATTATAGGTAATAATTCATTTTTCTTTGTTGCACATACATTATCAATATTATTATTTTTTTTTGTATATATATGGCGTAGGTCAAAAAATAGTACTCATTTTTATTTTGTACTACTTTATTCTTGGGTCACCCTACAAGTTTTGTGGCCTTCATGCCACCTCCCCAGGGACCATTAAATCCTAAACATTTTCGTTATCCAGTAAAATTACTTATCATTAATATATTATACAAAGAGTAGCTTTGAACCCTCATCTAAAATCCTTAACTTAAAATGAAAATATTTTGGGGAAGCAAATTGGAACTGTTCATTAAACCAGATATTGTTATCGTTGATAAGAGGAATATGACAGCTGATATTGTAATTGAAGTCCTTGATGTTGAGAATTTACAGAATTTGCCAAAATATACATACTTGGCCACAGAGCTGAAAGATTTGTATAAACTAGATTTTTTCTCGACCTATAGGCTCATTCCAAAAATGATGCAATTGAGCTATGAACTATTGGAGGAACTGATTAAATACGCTCAATAAATGGTATTGCTTGATACCACCAGAATCGTAAGGGCATTTTTAAAGGAATACCCTTAATTAGACAAAATCAATATATTAATTAAAAAACAAGTAACAATACTTTTTTCGGTTGGCTTCTTTCATGTTATTAAATTTGTTGTAGTTGAAATATTTACAGTTTTATTCATCCACTATGAATACAAGTACAAAAAGTATTTATGATTAATAATATTACTCAAAAGAAACTAAATATATTTTTAAGCTCTAGTACAATTTTTGCCAAATATTTCCCAACTGAGAATATTGGTATCTTTTCTACAGGGATGTTTTAAGATGCTAAAATGTGGCTTTATACAATGTGACCTTACGCTGAGCCTCGAGTATCTCCTCTAGATGTTCTTATTTTGTTTAGGCTTCCATATCCCGATATTTTTGGAGGAGTTTCTGCAATGTCGAGAGCCCATTTCGAAGCTGTGAATGGTTTTTCGAATGTGTTTTGGGGCTGGGGAGGTGAAGATGATGACATGGCTGCTAGAATCAAGGCTGCAGGTCTGCAGATCACAAGGTATCCACCAGCTATAGCTCGTTATACCATGCTTCCTCATGTCAAGCAGAGAGCTAGTCCCAAAAGGTAATGCAACTATACTATTAAAAGGTAATGCAACTATATTATTAAAATGTAATTTGTTATTTAGCAAAACTATGAATGGTAATTTTGCCATATTTAAAGCTAAAATATTTGCAAATTAAATAGTAAAGAATACCATGTTTAGCCTTTCATTCCACAGATTAATGCTAAAGAAGACTGCTAGTGATTATGCTGAAACTGTTTATTCACAATTTCTCTTCCTAATGTCCAGTACCTCCTTCCATTCTAGGAGATTGCTAGCAAATATACCAAAGCTGGTTATTAAAAATATTTCTCCCTAAGTTACTATCCCAGGTTGGATGATGTATAAAGCTACCAGGGAAGAAGCTGATGTTACTCATTGAGGATTTTTATCCCAAAACTTTCTTCTTTGCCAAAAATTAACTATATCCCCTAGAACATTTAACATTATTACTGATTTTAGCCTGTTCAGATAAGCCCAGGAGTTCAGTTGCGCATTGACGAACGTTGGGGGTAATTTCCTCCTTACACTCTCCCTTCTCTTCCGCCATTTGCAAAGTGTCTTAATGGTCAAACACTTAACGTGAATCACTATAAAAACTGATCATGTCTTGTATAAGACAAGGGAACGCTTTGAGAGGTTAGATGAGGGAGATATATTTAATATTGATCAATACTTAGCCAAAGCTAAGGCTAAAAACGATTTATATTTCATAGTGATAAGGTTATGTCTGAGAGAATTTTTACTCCCAATTATCTACCGTGAATATAGGCCATGCCCATTTCTCTCCATCTAACCATATATTTGAACAGGCAACGTTATGGTCTTAAATTATTTTTAGCCTTAGCTTTTACCAAGAATTGATATATATTAAATATTAAACACCATGTCCCTGGTCTCACCTCTCATAGCCTTCCCTAGTCCTAAACGAGACATAATCAGTATTTATTGAGTTTCACGTAGCGTGTTGTTCATTGAAATAGTAATGCAAATGGCGTACCCATCGGGAATAATTCCCGCAGAATTTCGCACATGCGGGATTTGAACTATTCCATCTAACTGAACGGGCTAGAATTACAGTACAAATGTATTTTATAACCAAAAAAGTTATTCTTGGTGGCATGAAAATACACGAATTTGTGATTTAAATCATATTTTTTACATTATTACTACTTAATTTCAGATTTGAAAACCTTTATAATGGGCCGAAAAGAATCAAGACCGATGGCCTGAACAGCCTCCAGTACCGACGCCTCGAAGTGAGGCTGAGCAAACTCTTCACTTGGGTCCTCGTGGAGCTGACGAGGCCTACTCCGTAATTCTAGTCTCTAACCAATTTTACTATTACTCTAGTCATTGTGAATATCAAAAAAATGTGAGATTTCAGCTGTGAGACTTTCGAGTATTTCGAAAATACTTAATATTATATGTGATCTTCATATGTGCTCATATTCATAGATCTCACTTTTCTGGCTTGAAAGGAAATGGTAGTTCTCTTACTATTATATTTATTAATTTCTTTATAATGTGCATGAATTGCAACGGTTTTCACTAAGAGCACGTTCGTTTGTGACTAAGAGCACCACAATACTCTTTCCTGATCGTTCCATTGATGTCTTCTTTGATAATCACTCGGTGGAATTTGTGTAGCTTCTGTGATGGGTAAAATTAATGATAACAAAAAAGTTCTCTAAGTTAGGAAAGTCATGTCAAAATATAAACCCATCAGTTGCGATTGTTACATTTATAAACCTCTTCCATTGAACTCAAACAAATTTATATGGCTTCCTGTTCATCAAGAAAATATTGTAAGTAGGTGATATATTTTAGGATAAATTATTAATGGCACTAATTCACTTAATTATACTTAAATTTAATCACAAAATATATCTAGTTTAATTGAAGTGCGTGCACTGTTCTGCATGTTTGGAATGAGTGGGTTTTACCTGAGAATGACCATTGTCTTGTAAGCCAGAAAATTTATATTCCCCCAAAAAATGAAGAGCAATTTTATTGTTGTCAAAATATTGCACTTTATTTTTAATTTAACGTTTCTATAAATTAAACATAATTTATGCTATGTACATCTAGGCCTGTATATTTATTAACAATCAAATGCTTTAATTTTGGAGTTCCTCTTCTGTGAATATACTCTCTATATATGAAGTAATTCTGTAAAGAAAATATTTTTGATACAAATTTTTGTTTTTTTATTTTATTTTGTTAAATAGTCACTGTTATTGATCTAGAGATATGGACAAATCAAAGTTTTAGATTTGAATGATTTAAGTCAAGAACATGTTTTGAGTTTCTATTTCTTCTTACAATGATATTTATAGTAAGGGAGAAAAAAATTGTTTTTTATTTTATGAGGCGGCCATTGATTTTAACCTTTTCTATACTATTCATTCTCAAATATTCCAGCAGAGAATAAATTATACTTACTTTTGTCTCTTAGTATTTAAGATTTAAAATATTGTAAAAAATTTTAGCCACCTTAGTAATATGAAATCAGGATATTTGAGGGGGTTGGGGGGAGTTGCCTCTACAGAAAAAATACTACAGAAATTTTTGAAGAACCTCCTAATTTATTCTACTGTTATTTCTCTAATCATTTCAGCTGGCACCTAACCAAAACCCAGACTATGTGTTAATAGGATTCAAAAAATTGTTGTTCTCATCATAAGTTTTTGCTAAGAAGATTACAGGAATTTTAGACGGATCATTCAATTGCATCGATAATAGATACTGTTCTATCAATTAACAATTCAAATTCCTATTAGATCCCAAAAATTCCAGACTTAGTGTTGATAATAAGATCCAAAATATTGTGATTTTTCATTAGCCTTCTTCTGAGTAATAAAAAGTCTGTTTTATTTTAAGGGTTTTGCGGAGAAGGCTAAATCAGTTTGAGAACAATCTTTTAATGTAGATATCTAGATATATACTTACATATTTATGCAATCTCTAAATCGTCTGTTAAAAATACAAGCCAAACACTTTTGAAGATAGGATATTCATGACAAAAATTCGTCAACAAAATACGATTAGTGCTGTGATCGAATTTTAATCAGTGGTTTTCTAGTCTTATTGATCTGCTTCAATTCTGTCATGATTTTAAAATAATCAGATGATGATAATAAAATCTCTTCCTCGGTCAATGTTATTCAGTCTCCTTAGGCCAACAATGTTTCAGGATTAAAATTGAATAACGTTTCTCCACGTTATTATGGTATTAGCCATTTTTTGTTGTGAGCCTTTCTTCGTTGTTTTTTTTTTTTTTTTTTTTTTTTACGGCGCATCTACAACTTGGCCATTAGCGCCCTTTCTTCATTGTTATTGTTATATATGTAAATTAAAGTGAAGGTGGGGTAGGATCAGTGGATTCTTAAAGAAAGTGGCAGGAATTGCTCTGCAAAATTGTTTAAAACATTGAGGTTCTCGTGCACTCGGACCGAGAAGCTGCGAACTGCGAAACAACGAATTCGGGCGAATGGCGATTGTACCAAATAGTGCGAATGCCTCTCATCCATTGCCTCAGTATTAGTCCGGATTCGCAGTAGATGTGATGGCTCTTCTGAAAGGTTTTTCTCATGATTCTGTTGAAGAATGTTTCGCTTTGGAATTATCATATTTGATACATCGACGGCTCAGGTGAAATAAACAAAGATGAGAATGTAGGTGAGTCACATTTACGCCAAAATAAACAATTTCGGTGAATTTTCTCATTTGTGGAACGATCTTCAAATTGACAATAGCCACCACTTTTCCCATTTTCAAATAAGAAAGGATACGTTTCAATAAATTCTTGACAACATTTATTCTAAAATCAAAATCTCCTCCTACAATTGTTTTTGTACATTCCACATGTGATATTTCGTTTCCCATTGGTCCCACAGATATTTCTTTTCCTGAAGAACCAAAATTAACTTCTCACAGTCCATTTTTCACTCTCACTTTTCGCACTTGTTCACAACTAAATCCCAGCAGAACGGGGTCAATTCGTACTTCGCACATGTTTGGACAAAAATCTACGAACGATAGGGGCCCAGAGGATGCAGTCCATGTTTGGATTCTTCGTGCGTTTTCAGGCGAATTCATTTTGCAGCATTTAGGTCCCAATGAACGAGAAGCCTAACTTATATTAGTGGCATTTCAAACCTGTTCAGATTCACCATCAGGCATTTTATATTACGTTGTGTTAAGGTCTATTGTAATTTTTAAATTTCATTTTAAAGCCCACAAATATTGAAATATGAGAGTTAACGTTAAATCCTTGTAAGAATCTTCATGATTTGTTGAGTGGCTAAGTTCACACTTGTCTGTATATCAAGTTATATTGACTATGAGTGTGAATAAAACATGTCCATTCAACAAATCATGAACATTCTTACCTGGATTTAATGTTCACTTTCAAAAAAACACAACTTAATATAAGATGCCTGATGATGAAAATGAACAGGTTCGAAACATTGCATATATAAATTAATGTTTTAAGCAATTTTGGGGAGCAACTCCTGCCAGTTTCTTCAAGTTATTGTTATATTTTGCATTGGATAGCTACCTTCAGAGAGCCCTGCCTGTAAAAAAATATTTTAAATTATAACAATGGATGCTGACTGAAACTTGTTTCTCGTAGATATTCTTGAAGTAGAATAAGGTCAAAACCTTTAATAAGGTAGATCTTCTGTTGCTGAATTAGATTGAGAAGATGAATCTGCTGTACTTATAGCTACGAACGGTGACAGAATCTTGTTAGCCATATGTCTCTGATGTAAGTAAGTAAGATTGGTATTCACGTTCTGAACTTTTTTTATTATATTTAGCCAAAAATACTATAAAAAGTTCTACTCGTACGATCTGTGTCATCTCTGTATCCTGCTTATCTCTTTTGCTGGTATTATTATTTTACTGTAAAAGAAATTTGTATGCTTGCTGTCATGAAATCTCCAAGAAAAGGGAAATTTTGGCATTCAGTTAGGGGAGAGGCAGAGGGATTTTGTAGTCACTGAGTAGACACGTTTTAACAACTGTCTTCTTCAGTGCTCTGGCGAGAACTCATTTTCTCCACCTCTGTTTCTCTATCATCTGTCATTGAAGTAATATATATATATATATATATATATATATATATATATATATATATATATATATTAATTCTTGTGAAAGATGACCCGATATATATTTTCCACTTTTTCTTGTTAGTTTTTCTGGCAGGGGGTCGATAAAGCAGTACACTCTTTGTTCACATTAACTGCTTTATTTGTTATATTTCGCCCGACATGTTTCGTGCCTTTTCGCACCTCTTCAGGGGCTTTCCTTATCAGGAAGTCCTCTCGTCATGTTGTCTAGCTTGACAACATGAAGCTAGACAACATGACGAGAGGACTTCCTGATAAGGAAAGCCCCTGAAGAGGTGCGAAAAGGCACGAAACATGTCGGGCGAAATATAACAAATAAAGCAGTTAATGTGAACAAAGAGTGTACTGCTTTATCGACCCCCTGCCAGAAAAACAAACAAGAAAAAGTGGAATATATATATATATATATATATATATATACACACACACACACACACATAGCGGTGCTCCGATGCCATGATATCCTGTAAGATCATGGATATTTAAGAAGTATAAAATCAAGCTCTTGTCTTGAGCTTTGGGGAAAGTGATCCTTCTCCCTTATCTGTCGAACAGTAGCCAAGAAATATACAAAAATGTGTACAATTGATTGGATACATGCACAGCATAGTTGTACAAGTTTACTAGGAAGTACAAAATTTATTTAGCATTTAGCGAAGGAAAATAATTATCTGATGAAACATGGTAGCAACAAATGGTACAATACCATACCTAATGAATGTTTATTGATGACTGAATTTCTTTTATATGTTCTTATGGCTTTTTTTGGGTGAGGGGGGATATTGACCTTTAAAAGGCTATCTCCAATCAAATATCCAATTAAAATGGAAATTGCCTTTGGCACTGCAATAAGAAAATATTTGTGAGATTTAATTTAATTTTACCTTGTTAGTGAATTATTTTTATTAGATGTAAATATGATTTCTTATAATTAAAAGAAAGAATCTAACATTCTATGTATATTTTCGGTGCTTCAACTGCTGAGGTCATTAGCACTATATGTAATATTGAGTGGAATTTGATTTATAACTCATAAGAAACAGAAGAGATTGAATTTTTGAGTGATTACAATTATAAAAATAGTAGTTTTAATAAATTAATTATGACTTTTGTAGGTAAAAAATGGTTGTTTCTTCGATTGATATTATTTGATCTCTTATTTCTCCGTTTTATTATATTGTTTTAAACTGCTCCACAGAACCGTATTAAATACTTCAGGTATTTAATTAGTCTCCTTCATTCACTGCCAGTTGAGCTAGAACCATTAGTGTAAGTATTCGTATTTTTCATTTTTCAGTTATATATACTGACATATTAGAGATATTTCTCCGACGTTCAACAATAGTTTTTCTTTTTCTTTTTTTTCCCCCCTTTTTTACGACTCTTCGACATCTAGGCCAGTGGGAGATAAATCGGTGGAATTGAAACTACAGGAGTTGTTTGGACCTAATCAGTTATTTTACTGTTCTATAACATCTCTAGTTGCAGCTTTAGTTGATTTTAATATATACCAAAGACTTTTTCAGTCATTTTTAGTTATTATTAGCTTGTTGTGTTCTCAAATACTAAGTTACCTCGTTCAATAATTTTACCTCATGTACCAATTTCATTATTTTCCAATTCATTATTTTGGTAGGTATTAACGTAGACGACAACTTGCCTTTAAACCTTGGCCAAGACAATTTTTTAATAGCCTCATATTTAAGTGATAGAACCCACTTTAATTACTGTTTCATATAGTAAATATACATAATTGCTCATTGAAATGATCAAAATGGCTTACATATCCTCAGTTTACAAGTGAAAAACATTAATTCTAGGTTTTGTGTACTCGGTTTTTCCTCTCGAAGATATTCAAATTTCTAGACTAGTAAAACTCGCTGACATATTTTGGGTTTATTGGGAATACATTACAAAAATCGCCTCTTATTTTCCATATAACAAAAACTTTTTTTTTATCTTCAAACATAATAAAACTTGAATCTTCGACATAGTGAATTTCATATGTAAACAAACAACATTTTCCAAGCTTGTAACATTGTTCCAAGCTTGAGTTTACTTCCACCAGTCCCTTCAATTAATCTTTTGAAATACTTATATATAAATTAATCCAATTTACTCGTGGCTTATAAAAAGTATACGTACGTAAATAGATGAGATCAAAATACAGAGATAAAATAATGATGGTATTAATATAAATAATATTCCAATATATCTGCAGAGCTTATGACAGATATTGTAGTTATTAACAGTTAGTAAGATCACTATTTTTTTTCTTTTTTTAATAATTTATAAAAAAAAAATATTTGATTTTTGTTGTCCCTGTTTAACCCACTGTCAGTGCCTTAATTTTTGCCTCTATTAGTAGGCAAGCATTTGTCTCAATAATATTACAATGTCAATGTTAGTTTTAATGTATTTTATTCATTGAGTCACAAACTTACAATTAAATATGAATAGTGCTGATACAATTTTCTTTTTTTAATTGTTTTATTCAAGCGTCTAATAGTGCTACTCAAACAGGATTTAAACATTTTTTGTCTTATGATTGGTGTTGCTCTTAATTTCAACACCCCAGAAAAGGGGGGGGCTTATTTTCTCACTTCAGGAGAAGAAACTCTGTAAAAAAAAGTGGTTTTGTAATCTTCTTGTTTCTGCTTCATTTTTTACTATATAAAAAAATGTTGTTAAAAATTAAATTAAAATTAAATATGTAAGCAAGATTGAAGGTTAGTATAAACTGTCAATTTATTTGTTGACATGATGATTGCAATACTTTTCAGGATTCCCATGTTGAACGAATTGATGTTCTGAGTCAAGCATTGGCTTTCTCAGTAATAACATAGCAAACTGAGAGTTTTCTCATAGACCAAAGTCCAGTACAGTTACTGGAAGTTGGAATTTTGTGTGTTATTAAACAAACTATGAGTTCTCCTATGACTAGGCTGTATTATTATAATAGTCAGCTCTTGCAGAGGTGTCTAAAAGGATGTAGAACTAATTTAATAAATGAACTGACCTTGTTAATTCAGTTTTTAAGCATCTTTAACCTTGCTTATATAGCTGTACCCCGGAGGTAATGGACACCATGTTACATATTTGTAATTGTTCAGGGGGGGGGGACAACTTTCCATAACTTTGAACTATTAAAACTTGTTTCTTTGTTACTTATAGAAACAGTTTAAAGAAAATTGGTCACATTGTTTTTGGCATAGGTAGGCAATGGGAAGTATCAATCATAGTCTAACAATACCAAGTCCTCCACATGGTGTCTTTTACCACTAATGAAAACGGATATGATTTTATTTTTCACTGTTTTATCTTCATTATTTATGGGAACAGGACATAGTCTCCTATACCATTATATGGATCAAAAAATCCACATTAAGAAAATTTTGTCAATTTAATAAAGAAATGGACATGGTGTCCTTTACCTCCGGGGTACAGATATATAGATTAAGAGATTTGGGTCTCTACAAAACATTTAAAAGAAATGATTGAAGTTTAAGCTGAAGAAAAGCCAAATGTTTTCTTCAAATTGTTTTTTTTTTTCTGAGCAATATGAAACAGAAATATTATGATAGGAAAGTAAGATTGGTTAGCCAGTCCTTCGCACTTTTAGAAACGTAATTTATGACCAGACTATCTCCCATCCCTTCTCTTTGACAGGCACTTTGGAGGTTAAATGATTCATGCAAATTTCTATTTACCTTTTTGTTTATTTATTTATATTGATAATTGAGTTCCCATAGGTAGTTAGCGATTCGCTCTTTTTGAATGTTTGTGGTAGAAATCGCTCTCAAACAAAAACTCATACAGAATTTAGTCCATGAAAAATTACAGACATTTTTCAAGGGCCTCCTTGTTTAAAATGTGGCCATTGTAATCCAATGCTCTTTTTTCGTATCCAGCTAATTGAAGTAATTAATTTCCAAGCTTACTTTTACACAGATATCTCTTTTCAATAAAAAGTAAAAGAAATTTGTTTACAGACGTTTGAGTAACACTATTTTAGATTGCTAACGCCCACATGTAAATTGTGAATTAATGTTTAAAATATTATACTTTAGTAATATAAATGGTAATTATAACACAGCAATAGCACTGTGTTCATGCTGTTAAGAGGCCTTCAATTTGCTATGTACATTTATTAATACAGGCATAATGTATTCATTGCTCCAATTTCATTTATTTTTTTGTTAAATTTATAAATGGACAGATTTCTAGTTTAATCAACTTATGAATTGATCAGATTTATGAAAAAAAGATTAGATTCTTTTACTTTTAAGATCAAAATTCCTCAGTAAATTTTGAACTAAGAAATCCGCCCATTAAATTTTGAATTATTATAGTTTGATGAAACTTATTGTAGTATATTTAGTCAAGTCTAAATCTTAGGTTAATTTATATTTATTGATTCTTAAATTTAATAAAATAAGAAAAATTAAACTTAATCAATAGATGTAATATAAACACAGAGTAATTTCTATTGTAATTACTTCTCTCTTTCCTCGATTCAATAGAACTTGACTAGATCAAGTGTATTTTTCTTTAAAATAAAACAAAAATTAAGAAGACTATTTATTTTTATTCCTGGCCTTTGTAAAATGTGTGATTTATTATTTATCCTAAAATCAGATATGAGACAAATGATTCAATGGAGGCAGAGGCAATTGACAGAAAAAAAAAATGCCAAACACATGAAATGTATAAAGACATACAAAGAGAAATTTGAAGAAGTGTATGGAAGTAGGACTTCATTGTGCAAGGCCTGTGTTTCGGCGCAAGAGGAAGTATCCCTCCTAGTGACTTCCTTAAAAATCTGGTACTTGATACTTTCGTATCCCTAGTGTCACAAGTAGCAGTTATTGGTATAACACAACTTTAATCTTCATGAAAAATATAGTATAAAAAAAAAAAGAAAAAAAAAGTGTTTTCTTTGTATTAAGAAATACATAGACTGTATTTTTTAAGAAATACAGTCTATAAAAAAATATAGTCTTGAAGAACTGCCTGCAATAATATAGAAATGGACTTGTAACTGTAGGTAGGAAAAATGAACAACAGATTAAATAAATATACAGGTATTTATTTGAAACTTCTTTACAGAAAAAATGACTACAACAGATCACTGCCCTCCTAAATAAAATCACATATGTTGAGAAGACAATTGCAAGAACTAGGTCGTAACAGCATCAAAAATACAATTTGTTCGTCAAGCTCTATTTGAATTATTTTGTACATATAGCAACTCTAAGGTGTAATCAATATCTAGTTTCATCATTTTAAAATAAAATAGAGCTTGACGAACAAACGGTAACATTCATTACCTAATTTACAAAATAATAATGCTGGCTTTGGCCACAAAATATCACCTTGACTTCAAAATAATCAAAAACATCTTCCAATTATTGCTTCTTTCAAAAGCCTTAAGAAAATTTAGGAAACTAAAGTACAGCTGTAAAAATATACATAACAATGAACAGAATGCATCATTCAGAAATTTAATTACAATTCAATTTTTTTTTTTTACTGCACAGTAAATTCATAAAAACTGAACTGTAAAAATAGGATTATTTTTATGAAGTTTAATATATTTATATTTAACACATAACATGCTTTTCTAATACTAAGATACGCTTCCATATTGATACACTGTTTCATAAACAAGTATTATAATTTTTCTTTGATTTAAAAATGTGTTATTTAAAATCCAAGCAAAGATTAATTTTGCTCTCCTCGTGTAATAAATGAAAAATAAATAAATCTGAAACACATTCGATTATTATTGCCAAAGCTAAAAAATATTGTCTACTAGTCCTAGGGGAAGAGTTAATTTGATTTTACCATTAATATCTATTGAATTACTTATTAATGAGGACGTAAGCCACACAGCCAAAAACTCATTGCAGAGAGGGGGAGGGTTACAATCATAAATAGAAATGAAATTTCAAGACTTGAGATTGCGCTGAGCCTGATTCAAATTCTTTGAACGAAAAGATTAAAGATGTTGGATATAGGGAGAGGAGGTGAGAATGAAACATCAAAAATCTCATTAGAAATTTGTAACACAGACGAGAAAAATGTAAATAAAGAATAATTGAGGAAAAAGTAAGTAGAGGATTTGTGCATATAAACATGAACCCTTTATAAATAAAAACACCTCAATCATAGATAGACTGGTAGGTGAGAACGTCATTTTTTTAAGCTCCTCCTGAGCTCAAGAATTGGTGACCTAGGTATTAACGCAGCTAACTTCGATTTATGTCATAGTCCAGAGTCAAGTGAAATAAATGAAGTTGGCATCTTCGTCAATTGCAGAAACTAGGAGTTATCTCTTAGTTCGAAGGCAATTTGTTAATTCAATGAGGAAAAGGGGTAAACAAATATTTTGGAAGTTTGGCTAAAGTAAGGAAGATAAAGCAATTTATGTTCAGAAGCCCTCCACGGCCTAATGCCATTTGGCAGAGACATTAAAATAATATGTTGGATTTTATTATCATTAGTCGGCTTTAATGATGTTGGCATCTACCCAGATTTATTTCAAAAGGTTTTAAATTTCATGCCAAACTATAATATTTCTACTAAACCTATGAAGACCCTGACACAACTTAAGACCTTTCAGCTGTGAAAATCTTAGCTTAAAAAATTACCAAGCGAGGAGTGAAATATATATATATTTACAAAATGAAAAAAGATTCACTGATTTCACAGGCAAGGGTAGACTATTGAAAAGTTAAATCCGAATTCAATTTAGCATTACTAATCTATGAATACTTTATGTTAACTTATTCCTCAGTTTAGGAGGAAATCTAAAGCACACCTAGGTAGCCCTTAAATTACATAAAATAAAACAGTAAATTATTTACAATAAAATATATACAAAAATTATCTTTAACATAAATAGCAAAGATTCTTAAAATTCTCCTTAGGTACTTTTTTAATCCTTTTTATTTTATTTTGTTTTAAAATTAGTTGCTTAAACATTCTAAATGGAAAATTTACCAACAAAACAAAATTAAGATAATAGACATCACTGATTATAAACAAATTCATACAACGGAAGAAACTTCTTTTACGATATAAATGTTTGAATGTTCAAAACATAACTTAGACTATTATTTTTACAACATAATTAATTCAATAATAGAACAGAAATGTATAAGTTGAACTTTTCATAGTAATGAAATATTTACAGGCACAATTTTTTTATTATAAAGATTTACTAAAATATATTTGCAGGTCTGCATAAAATATTGAGTAACAGTTGGCTAGTAACAATTAATGTTTATGGATTTATTTCTTGTCTCCGATCATTTAAATTTAATTTTTTTTTTTTGTAAGAAAAAATTCATCAGAGATTCATTATGAAGCTTAACCAGACTTCATTAAATACAGGAATAATTTAAAATGTATTCAATTTTTTATTGAACAGCTATTTACAGAAACACAATAACATTTATCTCTTAGGCTCTTGCATTTATTCCTCTTCCAAAAAATAATAATGCCTCAGTATTTTAATCTGAACTTTATATTTAATGTCCTAAAAAATACCTTGGCCATTCCCTTAGAAATTATTATTCTCTTGAACATTGACGAATTCTGATCATTTTGGAAGAGGAAAGATTCGGCCTTGTTAATATTTTGGTTACCGACGTTCCTCCATGTTGAATGCTTTGTTGCTATATGCTCCACCATTAGCTCCTTGGTAGTTGTTCGTTACTGAGATCACACTCCCCATTGGCATTTTCTCTCCACTCTCTTTCTTTGATGCTTTCTTGTTATTTTCCTTACCTTCTTCCTTTTTTTCCGGCTCCTTTTTGAAGTCATTCGTCTGTGAAAGGAAGCATAGATTATTATCTCTGCTCTATTTAAAAAAAAGAAGAAAAAAAACACAATTTAGAATGAGATGCAGATAGTTAGCCATCGAGGGGATAAGAAGTTTAGGAATAGTTGGGATTCGGCTAAGATCAATGGTCAGATTTTCGGAAAAATCTACATTTTAGCGTGCTCTTTCTGCATGCAATGAATGCCTAGTTGATGGAAGAATACCAAAGATATCAGTTAGGTGGCCATAAGGAAAAAACACTATTTACTCAGATAATGCTATTCAGTGTTGGGCAAAAATCATTCAGAATAAGGAAATGGACTGGAAATGACCAGATATGACTTGTAGTGGTCAAAGCAGACTAGAAGAGGATCAATAGTGGACTGGAAGTGAACTTTGCGGTAGCATGTTCGTTAAAATGCTTTATGAATGAAGAATGAAAAATAATGGATTCTCTGGATGGAAATCAATGAATAGATTCTTATTCAATAAAAATGTATTGAATAACAAGACAACCCTATTATTCATAGAATAAAAAAAAAACAGTGAATGAATAACTTAATCAACTTATTCAATAAAAATTTGCAAAGATGTTTTTTTCAGCTAAGGGCTCACTGAAATATTTCTCTGCATGTTTGAATTATTAGTAAGTTTTGTTTTAGGAAAACAAAAAATTATTACTGTTGGGGGCGCATCTATTTTTTTGGATTAGTGGTTTAAAGAAACGCACTCAACTCAACAGCAAGAAAGGGCAAACTAGGGGCTATACCCTAGTAGGGGCTTTGCTAACTAAAATTAAAATGTTTTAAACATTTCTTATTAACAAGCCATTTGTAGCAGTTTACCTGCCGAAAAAATATCATTTAAAATATGCTATTGTACAAATATGAATTAAATTAAAGTGAAAAATATGAATAGCGCAAAATGAGAATTATTAAATAATAAATTTTGTTGTATATTCAACAAAAAATTGCCTGTTAACCAACGTTCAATCCCTTGCCGATTTAGTTAAAACTGGGGAAGCATATTCCTGGTAAAAACATAACTCTACTGACTTCATGACTAAGAAAAAATAAAATTAATCATTACCTGACCCTTTGCTGAAATTTAATAAATTATCAAAATAGACAGAAGGGCAATAATACTCCGTCTCAACGTGGCACTACTAGTGGAAGGTACTTTATGTAAAACATATTCCCCCGAAGAAGCACCAAAAGGGTTCCAAAAAATAAATATTGTGAAAGCGATATTGAAGTATTATTAAACTCCTATTCCGCCTATTTTGATAAATTACAAACATAAAAGTTTGTAAGGACTTTTAAAAACATACTGGCCCACTAAAAATGTGTTACGCTTTTTTTTTATCATCCAGTAGGAGAGGAAAACCAGACATTAGTGTTTTAAATGTAACTGCTTAAAATTTTCTTTTTCTAAGTATCAAACAATGTTTAAATTAATGTCCTTCCTAACCACGTCATGATCATCCTGACATCCAGAATATAAATGTGTAGCAAACTCATTGTTTTAAAACATT
The DNA here is from genome assembly GCA_946811695.1 of Gonocerus acuteangulatus. NCBI lineage: Eukaryota > Metazoa > Arthropoda > Insecta > Hemiptera > Coreidae > Gonocerus > Gonocerus acuteangulatus. Next base: position 53,077,791 of record OX328128.1, read on the forward strand.
CCTACTATAATAATACTTACCTCAATCACTCCAACAGATTCACTGTATGTTTCTTGTATATGTAAACCAATGAGCATTATAAGTATCGCTTGATTTATTTCTTGCTAACAATGGCTGCAATTTATTATATTTAATGAAATTATGAAGTAAATAATGCACTTATATTTATATGTTTAAAAACTCTGCAATTTACCACATTATCGAAATGTAAATTATTATGAAGAATTTATTCATTGTTGGTTAGAATATCTCACTACTATCCGCAACATAAACCATTCAAACTCTCAAATCATAATAATTTCATGATCTGGACATGAAATGTATTAATTAATTAGATACAGATTTTTTTCTGTTATAATTAATAAAATTCTTGATTGTAAAGGCTATTTGAAACAATTCAAGGAGCTGGGAAATAATTATCCTGATCTGCCTTATCAGAAGGCTCTGCAAGATATCCCCAATAGATCAGCTACAGAAAAGCTTTTATATATATATATATATATATATATATATATATATATATATATATATATATATTTATATATATATACATATATATATATATTTATATATATATACATATATATACATACATATATACATGTATAATTGTAGTAGTGGGGTCTCCTTGTAATCTAGTGACTAACGCCTTTGATTCTCATGCGGGAGATGGTGATTCCCACCAGTGACTGGAATTTTCTCATATCACGGCTCAATGAGAAAAATCCTCGCTGCACCATGGATGTTGGCGCTAATGGCCCAGAAGTCGATTTACAGTAAAAAGAAAGAAAAACAAAATTGTATTAGAGTGTACCTTGAATCATTTATAGATGCCAAGAATAACTTTACCAATAAAATAGAAAAAGGAATCCTAGCTGTTCTGAGAAGTTGTTATGGCTCAATTAAACTTTTCAAAATGAAAACAATAAATAAGGACACAAAGGCAACATTCTTCAAAAACCTGTCATGGCCATATCGACATATGGATGTGAATGTTGGGTCATTAAGACAGTGCATGAGCAGAAGACGAGCTATTTTTGATAGGAAAATACTAAGAAGAATTTATGGGCCTATGTGGGAAAATGGTATTTGGAGGATAAGATCCAACCGAGAGCTATATGAAAAATATGGAGATGTTCCAATAGTGTACTTTGTAAAGTTTAGCGGAGGACAGCACCCAAAAAAATGATGAAATATGCTCTGGTCGGAAACAGAAGACCATAGACAAAATGGTTGGATCAGGTTATCAGGGATATGAGGGAGAGAGATGAGTGAGGGCAGTTTCTTTTGGTGACCAGGGCCTGGACTGGGCTGTAGCACCGAGGATGCATGTATGAGTGTGTGTGGGTGTGTGTGTGTAGTGTTTACTGCTAACAAGTAAAAAGGTGAATCTCCTGCTACAAGGGCAACTTGAAGTCTCAGGAGTTACGTCAAATAACTCTATAGCAGTTTAACAATTGAAATCCATCCAAAAATTGAACAAAAAATTGACCCTCCTAAAATTCTGTTAGTATATAGAGATTATCACATACGATGCATATTCTGTTGGTTAGTTAGTTTAAATATCTTAAGAAATCATTACCTCTGTGACTTCTGCATGGTGTACTATATAGAATCTGTTGAAAAGGAAGTATACACAGCCAGTGAAAAGTGTTACGGCTGAGAATATCTGGTAGGTAGGCCTGGTTCCTACTGCTTCCATTAAGTATCCACCTATAAGACTTCCGGCTCCCTTACCTACAATTCAAGACAACTAGAATTATTTCTTGAAATCTATGAATATACAAAAATACATAACTGTTATAGTGAAAAAGTGTAAAGGTAACCTGCCCATAAATTTAAAATGTATACATTTTTTTTTTTTTCTTATTAGAAGAAAAGATAGAAAACATTTTTTGAGGCAGATGACAGTGAAGTTGTATTTTGGAATAAAATAAAGTCAGTTATTACATCTTGAGTCTTATTTTTTAATATTTTTTTTCTTGGGATTATTGAATAACTTTTCTACTGGTACATAAGGAAATGATAATCCACAGATAAAAAAATCTACCGTTCCTAGCTTTGTACCTAGTATATCTTATGGTTAATGCTATGTCTTGTTTAATTTCCCTAACACTTGCATCATAGTCATTATTCTATTGCAATTTCAATTAAAATAGCCAATGTTAGGATGTCCCTGGTTCATTTCTGATAGTAGTAGACTGATATATTTAGCTAAATTCATGACCATCTTCCAAGAGGAAATTCCTCAGAAAGGATGCCACTAAAAAATATTTAATATTTTCTCTTTGAGTTTATTTTGGTCTCAAGGCTATATATATGATAATATATTAATGATATTCTTGGTGCCTGGGGAAAGTTACATTAGGTTATTAATATGTATTCAGTAATGCATGTAATTTTATATAAGGCTTGTAATTTATATTATTTATTGAGATTCTTTATCCATTGTTTATGTGTGAACGATAAACTTTGATAAAAGAAACCAAATTTGTGGACATTAATCCACAAATACTATGTTTAAATAATAACTGTTTATAAATACTTACCGACTCCGAAATACAGCCCACCCAAAAGACCCTGTATACTAGAGTCAGTTGTCATTGTTGACAGCTTGGCTGCGTATGTTACAGCTGCCGTAAAGGACAACGAGGAAGTGACTGACTCCATTGCTTCAAAAATCAAGCACATCCAGGGGTTATAGATTAACGAATAACCTGCAAGAAAGAAAAACAATGAATTTTGATTATATAAAAGTTATTATTCATTATTACTCAACAATGTAATATACATTGTTTCTGGTGAATAAAATTTATTATTTTCTACTTTTACTACACATATTTATTTAAATCAAGATTTTATATAATATATTGTACAATTGTACACTATGTAGAAAGACCCTTGATAGAAGTTTGTAATTTTCATACAGTAAAACTATAATTTTCGTTATTCAGTTATCTTTGCTTTTTATTCACGTAATATTAACTAAGTAAATAGTGGTACCCTATTAAGTAACAAGTGGATCCTAGTTAAAAATTTCTATTTCAACACAGAATATTTCTATTTGACTCTATAATCATAAAAAAATATATAGAATTTATAGAAGATATATTCTTGATATTCATCGGGCTGGTTTAATTATAATTATGAGAATTTTTATATTAAAGATGTGATAGTTTTCAAATATTGTAGATTTAACAATGTGAGCATATCGCACTAGTATTTCTAAAGTGTCTCAACTCAAAATAAAACTCAACTGAAAATGTGTCACTCTTGCTTATGTAAGGGCCTTAGGATTAAGACTGGAAGGGTGCCATAAGTGCCCTCTGGTGCACAAGCTCTGAAGCTAGGTACATACCGTTTCGATGGTTGATAAAGAGATATTTACCATGTCATTCATAGTCCTAACTATAAACCCGATTTTTGAGTTGTGTCATTTTAGAAATACTAGTGTGATATGTTAAATCTATAACATTTGAAAGACCTTATCTCATATTTGATATTCATTGATAAAATTTTTGAGTTCACAAATTGTCTTCAAAATTCCGTTGTTGAGTGAGTTGGAAGACTGAGGTAATAATCAAGCAAACTAATAGTTTTCCCATAGCCTGGAGAAAATTTAATGTCAGTTGGTATCCTAACAAATCACTCAAACTACAAGTTATCTTGTAATTGGCAGTCAGTATGTTAAAAGCATAGTCACAGCAGTTGCGCAAATGTTCAAATGATTGATATATTTTTTCAATGCGTGAATACCTTTGTTGTTGTGAAGTCCAAGCAGCTAGATCTGTCTTTGGTACCATCTGGTACACTTTAGTTATTTATTTAAATTTAAATGTCCATTTATTATTGACAACAAATTGTAGGACGGGTTATCTATAGGGTACCATCCTTTTCTAGCCAGTATAGTGCTGATGTATTTTCTTTTTACTAAGAAAAAGCCATCACTCCAAGTGGGAATCGAACACTCAACCTTAGGCACGGAGTGCAAATGTCTTAGCATCATGACTACTCGGCCTCCAAAAAAGGTACATGTGCAGCAAAACTTTGTTCTGTGCTTCTCGATCTATACTTTCTTTTTTTTTATTTCTCAAAAAGCTGGAAGACTTAATCGGCTCATGGAATTTTCTCCAGATTTGACATCAAATGACTAAACATTCTTGCCCACAGAAAAAATTAATCAATTATTCTTCTCTTTAATATGGATTACATTATTAGGACGTGTTCAGCTCACCTAAAAGTCTGATGGCATAGAAAACGAATCCGATGAATAAGACATTGGCATGACCTATCCTGTCTATTATTGGCCCTGACATGACGAGAAGAGGAAGACCAGCAATCCCTCCGACAGTGATGGTAATGCCCATGAGAGATCGAGAAGCACCGAGGTCCTGGAGCAACCAAAACAGGAAACTTTCAATGTAACCCCAAGCAGTACCTGAAAATAAGTTTGTATTAAAAAAAATCTGCCACATTCCAAGAAAAGTACTTACACCAATGTATAAAAAAGTTCTATCAGCAAATATAAAAGTTCTATCTAACCAGCTGACTCAATATTCTACAATTTCTATTTTTATGGTAAATATGTGCCTACTTTGACTTCAAATAGCTAGTTTCATTGCACATTTGCATTTTAGCTTGGAGTAGAGATCAGGTAAACCCCCATTGGCCCAATCATGATGGACCAATTTTGAATATTTTCATAAGAATTATAATAATTTTCATTAATTGAAATCTTTGCATATCAAGTTTTGTTTTTTTGAAAACAAAAATTACACCAGCTAGCAGCATATTAATAAGGACGTCTGAACAGGTGAGCATCAGGTAAACTCTTGATGTACTGATTTTGCTGGTTAATGAAATCATCTAATCATGTGTTATGGGAAAGATGCACGACTAGTTTTAGGGCAAAAGAAAAATTGTGAGAAATTTTGTATACATATAAATTTTAAGAGGTAACTTTTGGAGTATATTAGATAAGATTTATGTTGATTGCATCCTTGACCTCTTCCTTCCTAGAATGCTATAGGAGTCGAGGCGTGCCCTGCTTCTCGAACGGTGGACTTGACGAGCCGTCAAGCGGCACCAGTATGGTAGACTTGTACAGCTGTCAGACCCTCCTCTCTCGTTTACAGGCTCCCTACAGCTAACTTTTCCAGAAGCGATTAAGCAAGGACTGAGGAAATCTTTAGCTATTTCTTACACCACAAGTAGTCAGGAAAATGAACTCTTTGTGACGACGGAGCTACGGATTAGGAATACCTGAGTTGGGCTCACCGGGTCTCCCTACAGCTTTGACAAATTTACCTGTTTATGGGATGGGTTTCTCATTTTATAAAAAAATAGGTTATTTATTTATCAAGCTTCATTGATTAGTACCTACATAATAAAAAAGTGTTATTTTTTGTAATACAAAAATATAGTCTATAAAAAATGCATTGGCAAGCTTTAGCTCACACCTAAATAAATAATCTTATATATATATATATATATATATATATATATATATATATATATTCGTAATAATACCTGAAAGAAATCTTTTGATCAATTTTTTGTCATTTTTATAAACAATTTTACCTAGTATAAAGCATGTGATAAAGAGAGCAACAATTTCAATCTTCTTGAGCACGGTTACAACATCGGCTACAACATTTGTAGCTGGAGCTTTAAATTCGAGGTTGATAGTCAGCATTAACATCGCGCTGAGGATTTTCAATCCAGCGTACAAATAAAATGCCGGCCTGAAATGAAATTATTATATTATTATTAATACTTCAAACATAAATTACTCATTTTCAGCCCTTTAAAGTTAACCATGAAATCATCAGCATGAGATGAATTGATTGAGACTTTGGGAATGAATTAGGTTTTTACAGTATTAAAGTGTTTCCTGCCTCCTTAACACTCTCAACATCTCCCTTTGAAAATGTGTTCTGAGGTTTTAATTGGTTAATTGTGACTATCTGTAAAAGACTAATTAACAGACTGCAGGAAACAAGAGAACTTACCACATGACATGTATTGAACTGAAAAGGATAAAGGATGGTAGCCCACACATATCCAGTAACTTACATTTTTTTCAAATTATATATATAGACAAACAAATACAAAAATAAATCAATATTTTAGTATTTCAATAATTAAATTTCCCTTATACAAAACATTTTTACTTTATTTAAAACGTTGTATTAAACGTATCCCATTTTAGTTTTTAATTTTATGCTTGTTCTTTTTTTTTTAGAGATATACAGTACACATTTATTACTTTTTTAAAAAGTATTTAAAGTTTTTTTAATTGTACATTAAAATATTTTAGTTCTTTCATAAGTTTTAGCACTTTCCTCCGAAGGAAAGTAGCTATTGAGGTTGCACTCTTGACGGAATTTTTGAAAAATTTCTTCAAATCTTTATCGATCCTACCTAGTAGACACCCCCGTTAAAATTTATATTTATATATATATATATATATATATATATATATATATATATATATATATGCTTATATATATATATATATGTCTGTTAAAACGATAGCGGCCAGAGTTTTTGTCACAAAACTTGGTATATAGCATTCAATTATCAAACGATTGAACGAGTTCGTTAACCACCAAAATCGGTCCACCGGAAGGGGGGGTTTACCCCGAACCCAAAACACTAATTTGACCATGCCAGCCGTAATATTTGTTATATTTCAACGAAACTTGGTATTCGTAGTGGTAATCTAGAGAGAAAAGTGAGATGTAAAAATAAACTAAATAGGTTCATTAGAAGGGGGGGGGGGTTTACTTCGGACCCACAATACCAATTCACCACTACCAGCCGTGATTTGTGTTATATTTTGACAAAACTCGGTATTCGTATTGGTAATCTACAGGTAAAAATAAACTAAATCGGTTCATTAGGAGGGGGGTTTACTCCTGACCCAAATTACTAATATACTCATACCGGTCGTAATTTCCGCTGTATTGTAACGAAACGCGGTATACGTCGTGGGTAACTCATGGGAAAGAAGTGTTGTAAAAATGAGCTAAATCGGTCAATCGGAAAGGAGGGTTTACTTTGTAATATATTTCAATAGAATTAGCTTGCAAGACGTAGGTTCGCAAGGCCGCCGCAAGGAGCGCTTTCTACCACTAGAGGGATTGTTCTGGAATGCAATCTAAACTACCCAAATTCTGAGGAAAGTGCTTAGTTATGCAGCTCCTGCGTGACGGACTTTTTTTTTATTTTGCTTGCATCCTACAATTATATAGAACAAATAGCTAAGTCCTTAAGAGATTTTTAGCAAAACTTAAAAAACTTTCTTTTAGCACTCATTTATAATTATTCTTGAAAACTGGCTTTATGTTCATACTTATGACGTTAAAAACCATCGAGTTATAGTTTACTTGGATGGTTTTATTTTTCCGGCCCATGAAATTTGCAGTTATAAAATAATTCCTTGTCAACCTCCGCTTAACAAAAGTTAGAGGAATCTAAAATTGCAACAGAACTCTTTAGGATTACAATCGTATCAGCTACAATGACATAAGCAGTTGTAACTTGTTTTCTCACTTTGCTTGCCGAGCATCTATCTTGGCCATTACTAAGTTCGACTGTGAAGAAGTTCATTTGGAATATATTTGGCTAATAATACAATTAAGAGCTTCTAATGAATACTTATCGCATTAGTATTTCTAAAGTGACACAACTCAAAAACGACTCAACTGAAAATGTGTCACTCTTGCCTATGTAGGAGGAATAGCATTAAGACAGGAAGAGTGACACTATTGCATACAAACTCTGAAGGTAGGTACATACAGTTTTGATGGTTAATAAAGAGATATTTACGAATGTATTTCTTAGTCGTAACAGGAAAACACTGATTTTTGAGCTGTGTCACTTTAGAAATACTAGTGCGATATTTAATTTGCCATAGCACGTAGCACATATGATGAAAGGAGGAAGAGTGCCGGAAATCCTGAGTATCTAATTGCATGCTGAAAAATTATCTTTTAATGACATCCCTTTGAAGCTGAAATTTGAGTTCCATAATATCTCAGGGACCACCCAACTATCAATTGATGTCTGAAAATGGAAGAATTAACGTACCCAACAAATTGTAAAAATCCAAGGAAGACAATATGCTCATAAATTTTTTCTTTACAAGTTCAATAAAGTATCTCAAGTTAGTAAGTAAAAGCTAATAAAACATTCAATGCAATGAAAAAAAAAAAAAAAACTTATTTCAGTACATTTCTCTATTTGATTACAATAAAACAAACTATAAAATCTCACCTGAAGTCAGTATACTGCTTGTTACGACTAGCATAATCTATCAGACATCCTGAAAGTGGGGAACTTATCATGCCACCTATGGTAGCATAAATCCTTTGCAAGCCGTAGTCAGCTTTGTGTTCCCTTAAAATAGCAATCACAGCACCTGTGAGTGAAAAACAAGATAACTAATTAAAAACATCCAAAGTGTTAACAAAATTAACTTATACTAGCAGTTTTTTTTTAAATTATTATGTAGAAAAAGAAAAAGTCTGCCATTAATTAAACTCTTAATTGCCGCATTCTATTGCCTAGCTTTCATAATTAATTTTAATAAGATATGGGGGGGGGGTCTTTCCATGGTCTAGTGGCTAACGCCTTGGATTCTCATGCAGGAGATGGGGGTTCGAGACTCTCCTGCAGAAAATTCCCAACTGCACCATGGATGTTGGCACTAATGGCCAGATGTCGGTACGAAAAAAAAATAAGATATGGGTTAACCATATCATTACTACTCAATTTAAAAAAAAAATGGTTGTTGCAAATTAAAACTTTTTACGCTCAGATTGATGTGTTAGGCCTATTACGCACCGTCGACTAGTCGCCTGCGCACTTGGTTGTCAGTTGCCCAGGCGACTCGTTGTGTAGTGGCGACTCACAAGCGACTGCCAGCACTGCTTCAAAGGTAAGCCTTCACTCTGCAAGCAACTGACATAAGGACCAGTCCTCTCTCACAAAAATGGCTCAGGTTTTCAATACTGACACATTTATATTGGAAATACAATCCCAAAAAGCTATTTAGGATTTACTGAGTGTCGAATATTCTAATCGGGAATTGAAGAAAAAGTAGTGGGAAGAAAAGTTGAGTAATTTGGAGGGGAAGGATTACCAGAAGAATATTTGAAACATCCCTTTTAATCTCCTTTCTTGTAACACAGGATGCATCCAACACTCGTTTTCTTCCTCTCTATAATTAGTAGCGCTACAATTGCCGATTCTTTGAGGTCCATACTGCACGATTGTACTTGGAATACTGTCGCTCCGCTTGGTCCCCCATGGAGTTGCCCATGTTTTAGTTGCCAGGAATAATATTGTTATACACAATACTAAAATTCATTGTTACTGGCATCCAATTATTATTCTACTGACTGAAGCTCCTGACTCTGAATATCAAAAGACACAAACATTTCACCTGGGTAAAATATGTAACAGAGACAAATAAATTACCTAGACGACCCTAGTCATGACAAGTAGAAGAGCCAAAACGACAGAAAATCTAACCTCCATAACTAATCAATACTGACTTGAGGATGACATCTTTATGTTGAAAGTGCAACTCTCAATGATCCAAACAAAGACACTAACAACGGCCTCGATCACAATTTATAACAACAGTATGTTTTAACCCTATAGATTCTTTAAGAAATATTACCTTCGAACATGGCGAATGCAGTTCCTGAGATCATACTAATGAAAACTCTGATTAAAAGGTAGAGCCAAAATGTAAGGCTGACGTCGAATTCATTCACAACTGTTTGCTGCGTGCAGATCTCTTTCCGGGGGACAGTCGCTAGGCATTGCGTGTAACAAGGCCCAAGAGAAAGCACGGTGTCCACCTCAAGTCCATTTTCTATATTTGGAAGAGGCACTTCGACTCTCGATCCTTCTTCCTATAAATTAAATAAATACCATTTAAATTAAAAACATGTTAAAAATAAACACATAACCTCTTTTTCATTAAATCTGTGTTTGAATGATGATAACTCTTACCCTAGAAGGAATGCCAACTACATTCAAGACGTTCGTAACATTTCCAACCAGCGAAGCTAAAACCATTTTACCTTCTTCATCGACATTAAAACCGGCCTTCACTCTTACCGGAGATGGTTTAACTTTATGTGATGGTGCCATTTGAAGGGTTTGACAAGCCATAGTTCCGTTCCCGTCGTCCTGGCAGTTCAATTCGAACAGGCCAGACGTAGGAAAGAAAAACTGCCCTTCCTTAAGTTTACGAACAGATGTCGGGAAATGGCCAGTGTTCTCTAGTTTCCTCGAATTCCTTATATCTGTGTCTCTCCCAATGTCAGCCCTGTATAACAATAAAGCATTTATCATTTGAACTAAAACATTCAAAATATGCTTTGGAATTTTTAAAAAGTTTTAACTGAAAATAAGAGAAGCAAATTGTTTAGTTTCTAGTTAGTATCATGGTATAACATTAGTATACTGCCACATGAGTCTTGGCAAGGTAAGTTTACTCCTACCAAGTCCTAAATGCTTTCAAATTTTTGTTGTTTTTTATAAAAACATTCTGATCCCGAGAATATACAAAAAAAAAAGCAATATAGCAAGCTAAAGAAATATCATAATTTAAAACAAGCAGCATCATAATTAATTTGGGGGGTGTAGAGTAGCAGGCCTCCACGTGGTGCACCCTGGGTAACGCTAAATCTGCTACGGCGATCGCCTGACCGAGCCTATAATGATCGCTACAGAACTCCTAAAAAGCTCCAGCACAGGAAAAATGTGGGAAAACCTAGCAACCCCAGGTCACATCCTGACGATCTGAGGAGAAGCGAAGCTGTCGCAAGATTCCGCCTGGAAACTGGACTCGACTACCTGCAGGCCCATCTTTATCGCCTTGGCTTAGCAGACTCGGACATTTGCCCACCATGTTCAAGCGGAAGGATGGTGGGAAGTCACCTCCTCGTCTGCCCCAAACTGATCCATCTTCCTGACCTCAAGACGCGATACTGGGAGGCTCGGCGTCAAATGGCTCAACCGCCACTGACGGGCATTGGATAAATAAAAAAGAAATAATTAATTTGGGAAAATCAGGCGGCCGGAGCATAGTACTGACCACGCTATCTCCCTAGTGAGCCGTATGGTCATGAATCAGATACCTCTACATTATCTGCCCCTCAGGGCCCTTGTGGCCATTAACGAAAATGATTTTTTTTTTTTTTTTTTTTTTTTTTTTTTTTTTTAAAGGTTGGAGTGACAGTACTATTTACTTTCACGTATTTGAACTTATTTTACATGACATTTTCTATATTATATTATATTTATTATTTATATATGCATATATATGTAAGATTATATTTAATGTTACACCTTGAATATACCTACTTGTACAATGGAAGATCCCGTGCAGTAAGGGTATACTTAAAGCTTGGTCCATTTGGGACTAAGACGGTGTAACTCCTTGCTCTCAATATTGCTGATTCTTCTTCGCTGGCATTTTGTGGGCCTTTTTTCTACAATTTAAATAAAAAATTACTCCTTCAAGCACCAACTCTGTCCTTGTTTTACAGCCCTGATGAAGGCTTCAATTTCAAGCCGAAACGTCGGCAAATAATAAAACTCATTTTCTTATTAAAAAAAATGTAGTTTTACTAAGATACCACGACTGAACCATGACAAATTCTACCTTCGAAAAAAAATTAATAATTAAATAATTTCATTTATGAAGTTTAGTGTCAATTAACATTAATTTTTTTTTTTGTATTTTTTTTTTCAGCAAACGGCGATAAACATAAGAGAACAATAGAAATACTTACATAGGGATGGAACTCGCTCTTTGGCCTATAACATAGGAGACCGCATGTTTCTATTTGGATGTCTCTTGGTATACTTATGTTATTAAAAAGTTCACAAGGATAGGGTTCTCCTATTTCTGCCGATACTAAACCTGAAATAGAACACACATATGTACCATCTTTTCAGCAATAGATATTAGTTATAAAATTAATGTTCTGGTATTACTGAGCAGAGAATGATTATGCATCAAATTGATGAAAATATGATATAACACTACTTTGTTCAAATTAAACTTGAAAATACAACAACTAATTAACAAAAATCTATCTTCTCCTGAATCCATTATGAATTTCCTCTAGGAGCCCATACAACGTATTCAGATAATTTAATCTTTTAATAACGATAGAAAATAATTATGGCATGTATTCATTATTATAAGACAAACATATGATTGATTTATGGCTATTGAAATTATGATTGTAGAATAACTTTCTGTAAAAAAAATATTTAATGTATCTATAAATACTTACAAATAGACCTCGTCTGAAACCCTCAATCATGATGTAAAATATTAAAGATTTATTTTAAACTAAAAATACTTTAAAAAATGTGTATGCCTTATCCTGTTGTTTAATCATATTTCAATTTGCTCTGTAATCTGATATGTAAATATAAATGATTATTTTTATATTTATTTCTTGTCCTCTTTTTTAATCTTTTAATTTGAGTACCTCATCTTTTGTTTATCAATTTATAAAGATCCTATTGTGAACTTTATTTTATTATTCTTTTTACCCCTTTATTTGTTGATTTTTATCTGCCCAGCCCCTGTATCTTATTATTATTACTTTTCACATTCTTCTCTTTCTCTTTAGGGTTTAACTTGCTTTAATTATTTATTTTAATTTTTCCTTCCGCCACGCACTGCCCCAAAGAGGCCTACTAGGGTACTAGAGACAAGATTCAAATTTCAGATCTTCATACTTTCTTCCTAATTTTCTCATCCATTCCTTCCAGTATTCCTTCGTCCTTTCTTTCTATCATCAATAATCCTAGGTGTTTTTTTTTTTTTTAATCTTAAGAGCTTTCTGCTAATCCCTTTCTTGAAAGGCAGTTTCTACTTCCCTTATATTATTTTTTAATCTATCTAATAGTTGACCTTTTCTCTCCAAGATACTTGAATATCCTTTTTGTTAACTCGTGGCAAATGCATCAGAGAGATGTGCTCTGTGAGCCCAGTGTCGTGGTGTGTGCGTCAGCAGATAGCCTTGCCTTTTTTTCTATCCCGCCTACTCCGAGCCTTGTCCTATACCCCTCGTATTTGGTTTGGGACCTCATTAAGTTATTTCCGGTTAGGTTTGTGAGTCTGGTATCGTATGATACTGAATCCACCAGAACAATTCCTTCAGCGGGCCCGTTGTCATGGTGTGGTACTGAATTGTAATTAATCCACTAAAAATATATCATTTCAAAAAAAAAATCACTTTTTTTTTTTTTTTTTTTTTTTTTTTTATTTTCATTTTTTTTTTTTTTTTGTATGTTTGCCGAAATAACTATTCAAAATGTTGAGTTGGGCCCAAGTTGGAAATTTGGTTCCAAGCCATCGGTCTTGAAAATGTTAATCTTGATTCATTTTAGAAGAAATGAGTTCTAAACCTTTCATGCCTTCAGGCACCTCTCTGGACGCATATAGGTATTCTTCCTTAGTTAAGGCTAAAATTATATGTAAATACTTTTGTTACCCCAGAAAAGGTGCCTGTAAATGTGAAATATGTAGAGCACTAAATAAAGGATATCATGGGAAGTTAAAGTGTTTTAAATATTATAATGATCCTCACCATTTTAAAAATAAATTATCCATTAATTTATTACTTAAAAATTTACAAAAAATTTCCTTTTCTTAATATTTCAGTTATGTTTTCCAATTTCATGCATATTTCGTTCTTAGATAATAATTTCCATACTTCTGTTGCCTTCACTGGTCCTAAGACTTTTCTCTTGAATGCCCTTTCTAGTTTGCATTCATTCACATATACGCATTGTGGTTTTTACACAGAAATATTGTTTCTTATTTGAATATTTATAGAAAACCGATTTTTGTTCTAAACATTCTCAGTAATACCAAATGCTTCTTCCATCTTGTATACTTTCTCAAACACAGTAGATTCATTTAACTTTACCCATAATTATTGTTTATTATGTTTACAACTATAAAGGCTTCTTATTTTATTTCTCATTTTTTTAGTTTAAGCAGGTAATCTTAGCATACTGAGAGTATTCATTTTCAAATAGGCCATCCTGTCAAAAATGAAAAAAAAATTATGTACAATCAACAGCCTCAACATCTTCAAAATCAAATATTTGATGACAAATGCTATTGGTTTATAGCAGCTGCAGGGTTCTTGGAGTTGCAGACGGCCAAGGAGACATTGATAGCTTGAGGCGAGTCAACTTTTTCCGGGATAAGCTTTTACAGCCATATCAATATGGATGTTTAGAATGTGTAGTACCCAGAAGACTACTAAAAGGAAGTAAGGAACGTGGAAATTCATAGACCATAGAAAAAATGTAGAAAAATCTTCAATAGCTATTCGTATACTAAAACTTATCATATTATAAAAACAATGGTACTTACTGCCATTCGTGTTAAGCTGAATCAACGTCCTCGGGGGATAGCTAATGATTATCCTCCCAACAGGAACGAGGAGGAGGAGGAGAGATGCGCCCCCACCGAGTGCACTGAACAACGCCAGAATTATCTAAAATACATCCACACTATTTAAAGATATAAATTTATTTTAGTACAGTTAGGAAAATAGTGTCATAAAATGTCATTTACACATTGGTGTTATTGCTACATTCTAAAGATATGTTTAATCCAGAAATAGTTAAATATAGTTAACACTGCATGGAGGCTGTGAGTAAATGATACAAAAACATCCCATTAAGGACAGAGCGTTTTATTTTTAGATTGACTGATAAAGAGTTGTATTTCAAGGAATATCCAAAACACAAATCTCACAAACGGTGTAAAGGTTTAATCACCTACATTGCCCAGTTGTAAACTGGGCGTTATATCATGCTAGACAATAAAGTTATTTAGCAGAATTTCAGCAAAAATCAAAACTACCCTCTTAGTACTCGTTTGTACTGTAAAACTGACACCATATTAAATAGCCATATTTAAAAAAAAAAAAAAAAAAAAAAAAAAAAAAAAAAAATCTACTAATTAAATACCTAGCCTAATAGTCCAGTCATTTTAGGTTTTATCTGCGGAAAAATTCCTAGTGAGTTGGATTTTTGTATACACCTTTATTACGGTGTTGTAATGAAGATGTGAAAATCGACATCGATATCGTGCCGGCTAAAAAAGTTATAAAGGTCAAAAGGACACGAAAATCAGTTTTTCGCAAATATCTGGCGACCCATTGCTCGGAGGTCAATAGCAAACCTTATAAAAACTGTTCCTAGTAAAGTTATGCACAAAAACTATCTCTTGGATTTTTCTGTAAAATCAACCGAGTTCGGAGTAGGGCGCTGAGAAAGCGACTATACTATGACGATGCACTCGTTTCCTCACTACCTACGAGGTAGAATACAGGGCTCGGTTGTTTTTACATGGTTTCCACCGTAGGCATAATAAATGATATTCAATAAAAGGTTTCTTATTCAAGAATAAATAATTTTTTATTGGAATTCTGTAAGATACAAATAAAATATACTTTAGTATATATATTTATTTTATTCATTTTCGATATCTTTAGCTTCTCTATCTGTAATAGTTGCTGACAAAACGTTGAGTGGATTTATTTCTAGATTGACATCTACATCTTCATCTTTTTGATCATTTGTTGACTCTGCGTTTAAGCATGACAGGCCACGGCAATGTCCACAAACCTTTGAACATCTCAATCCAAATTTTTCTGCATCCACATTTGCCGCCACAACCTTACGTACAAAAGATGGTGTTAGTAGATCATCGAATGCTGGTGGTAATAAAGTCGTTATTGGCTGTAGTATATCATTTGTTAACACCCAACCCCACTGTTCAGGACCAATTTCTCTTCCTAGCCAGGTTTGTATTCGATAATGTACTCGATGCTGTTGAGCTGCTGAAGAGGTAGGTGGTAATAAAGGAAATTTCACAGCTGTACTTTGTCTTGTTAGTTTAGCATAGCTACAGTATCTGCAGTTATCTATCGATAGTTCTGAATTTGGAGAGCCGTATATTGTTTATAGAAAATATATTTCAGCATTGACAAAGACATCCCGAGAGCAATTTTCGGTAAAACTGAAGGAGAGCGTCCTCAGCGCCGATTTTTTATCAAATTTTACACTATAACGTATTTTGATGCACTAAACACGAATCCGTTAAAAAAAAACAGTTGCTCTCAACGAGGAAAAAAGTTATTAAGCACTAGAGATCACTGTTATTGAGGTTAAAGCTGGCGTAAACAGCGTATTTGTAAACATGCGCATGTGCAGACATCTAACATTGGGAAACAAAGAACTCTCATTTGAAATATTGATAAACCATTTATAACCTCCATATCATCGGAATTCTATCCATAACAGCGAGTTGGATTGAGTTTTGATATCTTCTTGAGCGAGCGGAAACGCATAGCACGTCTGCCCAAAAGTCGTCCTAGACATTCTTCTTAATATGTATGTTTACAAATACGTTGTTTATGCCATCTTTTATAACCATTTTAAACCATAAAACATGACCTATGGATTAGGAAACGTCGACATTTCTCAACTGTAGTTCTGAATTACGTCTTCAAGCCCCTACCTACAGGGAGGGAGGAAACCCGCCAAAAAAATATGCTTAGATTTGCGCGCATGTGACCTAGAGATGCCTATCGGATCTAATAGCCAACATGGACCCGTACCTATTAGAAGACTGGTCTAGCAATAACGGAACTGCAATGAAAGGAGGCGGAAGAGAATAGGACTTCCTTCCGGTACAACACAGGCTGCTCTCAAATCTATCCGGCGGGCTTGTGACAATATATCAGCCAAACATATACTTGAGGTAGGGATGTTCACAGGTGGATAAGGGAAATGGATACACGTGGATACGTAGGTCGAAAATCCCTATCGCAGGAATTACACCATAACATCCGGTGTTGTTCGACAACCTTAGAGTAAAATTAATGTTTTATTACAAGGGACAAGATGAGACGTCTTGCAATATTAGATATACCGCCTATACAAGACGTCTGCTATATTATATATTGGTGGTATGTAGCAGGGCCTCCGAGAGAAATTACGGGCCCCTGTCCAAATAACTTCATAGTCCGTCGGCCCGTGACATTTTATGCAACGATTTTTAAGATTTTTCATTTTTTCAATATTGATTGTACAAGTCTTAACTAGAACAGTGCCACTTGTCAGCTGGCTAGGTAGCGGTGGGTTTGGCTGCGGGGGCGTTGCAAACTTCGGAAAAATATGAAAATGTGAAACGATTTTAAGATTCATGAAATTTCTTGGAGAGACACCTTATATTATACAATAATCATTGGCACTTGTCAGCTGGCCGGCCAGCGGTGGACTGCTTGTCAGCTGGGGGTCTAAACTTGGCAAAAATACGAAATTCTGAAACGATTTTAAGATTGCTGAAATTTTGGTGGTTACTAGTATTTGTAGTGAGATTAACAAAAAACATTGTCAGCTGCTCATATCTTGGTGGAAAACTTGTCAGCTGGGGGGGTATAAGCGCTGAGCGTATGGCGCGCGCTCCGCTTTATACCGCCAGCTGACAACTTTTCCACCCACATATAAGCAGCTGACAATTTGTTTCGTCAATCCTATTACGAATACTACTTACTAACAAAATTTCAGGAATCTTAATATAGTTTTTGACTATTTAATAGCGAAAGCATGCTTATATTGATTACAACTTCTGAATATATTGATTGTAAATGAATATTTTTATTATCAACGTTAAAATATATTATGTATTTGCATTAAGGTAAGATGAAAAAATATGTCAATTATTTGTATAAAATACATGGCACATAAAAAATGTTTGCCTGTGAATGCGTGAAAATCAGGCAACGCTTGGCACAGCGTTTCCCCTAGTGTTAAAAATAAGTTATTATTATCTAAATAGTTTGGGTTGTTCACGTTCCCATATTCATCCAAATTTTAAGATCTAATGGCAAACAATTACCTCCAGTAGTTGAAATGATTGTTCGAGATCAGTAATTCACTCAAGATATTAAAATTATTCATTTTCTTTGCTTTATTAATGTTTCATCATTTTTTCAGTACCAATAATTAGTATTTTCACATGAGAGACAGCAGGATGACCTCACAAACAGTACAAATATCGAAAGTATTGATTCTGAAGGTGAAGAGTCAGACTTTCTATTTATTAAAAAGTTTTATTAGGTAACTATTCTTATTATAAATAAATTATATAATAATTTTTACAGTATTTTATACAAATAAATAATATATTTTTTCATCATACCTTAATACAAATCTATACAAATAATACAATTCTAACGGATCGCTGTCTGTTTCTGGAAGATGGGGAATAATACTATTGGGGACCTTTATCAATGCAATAGTACCCAAAACAATGATTTTTAAAATTTTTGCCTGCTTGTCTGTTTATCTGTGCGCGCTAATCTCAGAAACGGCTAATCCGATTTAGTTGCAGTATTCACTAATATATTGTGGTACGTTTCACTTAATATTTAGTGTTTGTTTCATGCGAATCAGTACATAAATAAAAAAGTTATGCCAATGTAAAGAATCACGTCCAACATTTCATGAACTATCGTTAATTCGATACACACCAGAGGATTTATTTTTAACGAAACTTTGTATATAGTATTCTCTTAGCAAATGATTTAACGAGTTCGTTAACCAGAAAAATTGGTTCATCTGGAGGAGGGGTTTACTCCGGACCCAAAGTCGCTCGGACGAAACTCGATATTCGTTTGTGGAAATATTAATAGAAAAATATGTTGTAAAAATAAAGTAAATCGGTTTATTAGGAGGGGGGTTTATTCTGGTCCCGATTTACCAACTTACCACTACTAGCCGTAATCTATCTTCACATATTATAAAATTCTAAAGGATCGCTGTTTGTACATGCAAGATATACGAGTAAAAATACTATTGGGGGCCTTTATCAATGCAATTGTACCCAAAACAATGATTTATAGAATTGTTGTCTGTTTGTCTGTATGTTTGCTGTGTCAGACACTCTATACACACTACAGTTAAACAATCCTTAAGAGGTCTAGAGCTTCTTTTAGCAATCCTAGCAGCCTGTATGGTTGATCCCCGATGGCTATACCTCTAATATCGAGTAGGTATAAATCTACTGTAAAGTAGATTGAAAAAAAAATACCTATACGACGATGTTTAAAATCTAAAATAAACAAAGGATATTGAAGATAATATATAAACCTGTAAATGGTTTGACGGCGAACAATTCCGTCGAGTAGTTGATATGATTGTTCGAGGTCAGCAATTCACTGAAGATATTAAAACTATTTATTTTCTATGCTTTATTAATGTTTAATCATTTTATCAATAACAATAATTAGTATTTTCAGCTGAAAGACACCAAGAAGAGGATGACCGCACAATTACTGCGGGGGGGGGGGGGGTTGATGATTCTGAAGGTGCAGAGTCAGAATCAGAAAACGATTGACGTTCTTTTTATTACAAAGTGTTATTAGTATACTATTATTATTATTATGATTAATTGTATAATACTTTTTTATTACCAATACAGTAGTTTATACAAATAATTGACATATTTTTTCATCTTACCTTAATGCAAATACATAATATATTTTAACGTTGATAATAAAAATATTCATTTACAATCAATATATTCAGAAGTTGTAATCAATATAAGCATGCTTTCGCTATTAAATAGTCAAAAACTATATTAAGATTCCTGAAATTTTGTTAGTAGGTAGTATTCGTAATAAGATTGACGAAACAAATTGTCAGCTGCTTATATGTGGGTAAAAAAGTTGTCAACTGGCGGTATAAAGCGGAGCGCGCGCCATGTGCTCAGCGCTTATACCCCCCCAGCTGACAAGTTTTCCACCAAGATATGAGCAGCTGACAATGTCTTTCGTTAATGTCACTACAAATACTAGTAACCACCAAAATTTCAGCAATCTTAAAATCGTTTCAGAATTTCGTACTTTTGCCAAGTTTAGACCCCCAGCTGACAAGCAGTCCACCGCTGGCCGGCCAGCTGACAAGTGCCAATGATTATTGTATAATATAAGGTGTCTCTCCAAGAAATTTCATGAATCTTAAAATCGTTTCACATTTCCATATTTTTCCTACGTTTGCAACGCCCCCGCAGCCAAACCCACCGCTACCTAGCCAGCTGACAAGTGGCACTGTTCTAGTTAAGACTTGTACAATCAATAGTGAAAAAATGAAGAATCTTAAAAATCGTTGCATAAAATGTACACGGGCCGACGGACTATCACGGTAGGCTTTGCCATACGTCCCAGGGACCCGCCCGGTTTTATCAATGTCCCGGAAACTGCTGTAAGATGTAATAAGTAATGAATTTATGTTTTTAAGAATCTTTTATGAATCGGTTACTTTTCTACAATCAACATTTTTGACTACCGCGCACAGTGTCAAAGAAATGATTAAGTATTCTAAAGGTAATCTGTGACTGTGAGCAAATGCTGGAACTACTTCCACAGCGCTGCCAAGCGTAAATTAAGTAAAAGTCCTTTTATATTTTTCAAAAGTGGGTTGACTAACTTGGAGTTCCAGATTCACCATTCCCGTTACTTGCTAGGCTTAAAACTCGCCATTTCGCTTCTAATTTGTGCCATTTTGCTTCTAATTTGTACCATTTTTATTCCATACCCACCGGCATGCCCACACCATATTAATGTGCCCCGGTTTCACTCACCAAAAATATGGCAAGCCTACTTCACGGGCACCTTAACCCCCCTCCACTAACTTGGCAATTAACAGCCACTGTCCAAATAACTTCCCTTAACATCCCCCCCCTCCATTAACATTTCCAAAAACTGTTAATGAAATTATTTAAAACTGGCATTTCTCTGAAAATAAAATAAAATTAGTAATTGAACGGAGCGGAAAACGATAGATATATAACTTTGTTCTTTTAAATTATAATGCGAGTAAGTAAATGACGCCTGCCCCCTGAGACTACGGGGTTTGTAGTTTTGGATACGTTTTTGATTTTAAGGTTCAAGCTGATATTGTTTTGCGTATTTATTTTTGTCATAGCTCTAAAGATAGTAGTTGGAGCTGCCGAAAGCACTTACCACGAACATTTATTGTGAAGGAATTCGACGGTTTTATTTTTACGCATAAAATGTTATGGTGTTGAGTAAATGACCTCCTCACCTTGAAGTTGCCTATCCTATCTGCTAGAAGACCTGCTACTGGCGGCATGATGATCGAGACGACCGGAGTAACAGCTGACATGATGGCAGTCTCTTCAACATTGATACCCAATTCTCTCATGTGGATGGTCAGGTAGGGGTAGAGTACGTACATTGCTGAAACATAGTTTAGAGACATTTTTATTTTAGGGATTACTCAACAATCAAGAAAAGCTTTTATAAAACAATAAGACCGCCACACAGTCATCTATACATCTACAACAGACTTTTCGTTCTTATTCCTAGTAGTCCAGGGCGAATCTGTAAATATGAGAGAGATTCCTCCCAATGGAGAGAGGGAGGAACTTAACTAAAACATAGCTATATACGGAAGGTAAGAGAGAGCACGCCAATATCGTGAAATTATCTTCGGAAAAACACGAATAACAATAATTGAAGGGGTCGGGGCAAAATAGTCCTAAGCAACATTTTTAACAAAACTTAACTGTAGCTGCTATATGTTAGATATTAGGTGAGACTATCAGTCTATGATGCAAATGCTACTAAAGCTGACTGCAAGCTCTGTATGCTACTTAATCTTGTTGCCCCGAACCATTTCAACTGATAGTCCCACATAATATCCAACGTATAGCAGCTACAGTTAAGCTTTGTTGAAAATGTTTCTTGGCACTATTTTGCCCCGACTGAAGGGGTCCTTCAATTGATGTATGCGTAAATCAAAAAATTACCGGAACCTATATTTTTTTAAGAAGAAGAAAACATTATTTACTAGATAATAATAAAGTGGGATCCCCAACGTTATTGGGTTGCTGGAGACACAATGATCATTCCTGGAGGCATTCCTATATCTCATGATCTAGTAATTGTGCATTTAAAAATAGCCAGTTCTATGTTGATTCCGGCTTATGTATTATCAAAATCGCCAGGGATGATGTCCTTTTGTGGCTATAAAGATGTTGGCTTATGCCCAGCGAGTCAATAATTATTGACTCAGCTATAACAGGTAGGTGTTCCGGCAGGATTCCTAGTTCTTGTAAGAGAGAGCTAGTGATTTTCGGAATTGTACCTCTTGCACCAAACCACAGATCCTTAACTAGGAATTTCCTGGATCCATATTTCTCTAAGAATTTGTCTTGGAGATATTCAGTGCATTTTGAATAGATCCTTTTTTTTTCGATGTCAATTGTCTCCACTTGCTCGGGACCGTTCGTTTCAAATCGGACCGTTGGGTCGAGATCGTAGGCCAAATTGCTGTCAACAAAATCAAATTATATTTATGTTCTTTCTGTACTTATTTTGCTTACAACCCCGAAGGTATTCACGCTACAGGTTTTCCCAATGCGTCAAAAGATTTGCTGCCATGTCCCACATTAGAAATCTGAAAATTTCTTAGCTGCTTTGCAAAATAGCAATGACAGTGAAACAAAGGGTAAAAAATAAGCGATAACGGGATCTTTGCCATCTTTAGGCATTATTAGGTAGTTTCACAAATTAAAGAGTTTTCAAACGTCACTTACTTGATGAATGTACAAAAAATAACAACTTCAGAGGAAGGAGCTGCTTCTGGCGGAAATCCGAAGATATCCTCTTGAAGAAATTGCTGACGAGATACATGGCTGATCTGGTAGAGGTCGCTGAATCTAGTGGTAATCCTGTAACGATTGAGCCTAAGTGACTTACTGCCTATCATCCCCTATTTTCCACGGTGGTTGTCATCTCGGCCCCTTCAGCTGAAATGGAGAATATTTTTTAAAAACGCAATATCAAGATTAACTTATAAACACAAATATATAGTGTATATATATATATATATAAATCACGTGTCTGTCTGTTTATTTTTTTGTTTGTTCCTTATACAAATCTACACTGTTTGACCGATATAGACCAAACTTGGCACACAGGTAGCTCTTGATACGAGAAATCTCCTAGGCTAGGTCAAAATAGTCTTTTGTTCAAGAAAAATTGGCTACACTGAACTGACGAATAACTGACGGCCATTATGAATCGACAACTACTGGCCTCTGTCGGCTGTTAGATGAAGTGCAGTTGTGCTGGCCTCTGCCGGGTATCATTATGAACTAAAACAAACTCACATCGTTTGACTGATTTTCGTAACTGGGTATAGACAACCAGGTATCAATCAGATCTTGATACGGGGAGAGTCATAGACAGAAATTAGGTGTAGCATGGCACACTGGGTTACAGCTTATATATATTTACGGCGCATCGACAAATCTTGGCCATTATCGCGGAAATCCAGGGTGCAGCCAGGAATTTTCTCAGCGGGCCCTGAGATGAGAAAATTTCTGCCGCCGGTGGGGATTGGAACCACCATCTCCCGCTTATGAATCTACCGCGCTAGCCACTAGACCACGGGAGACCCCAGCTAGTGTATATATATATATATATATATACATATAACAAAAATTATCAAGTTTGATGGTTCCAAGGTTTTTTTAATTGAAATTTGGATTTCACTTATTCTCTTATAAAATCTAAGACTTTAAATCAGTGGTACGATAAGGTGGGATAGGATTCGAGTTAATTTTTCGTTTCAAATTACTCAAGTATTCATTACTACGGTTCTAGTCAATATTTTGTTTCCATTAAAAGGCCATGTTTTAAATCAAGGATACTTAGAAATACCTTCAAAATTTCAAGGTCTAATATTAGTCACCGCACTGTCTACAGCTGGCCAGATTTCGTTGGACGTTCACAAATTTTTTTATGGGGACGGGAGGGTTCCACGCCATTAATACATAAAACGAATATCAGGAAACTGGATGGTACTGTGGAATGTACACTAGAAATATTTATTATATTTATACTGATAAAATGATATTATTTCTCTGACGTTTTTTAATGTCAAAATATATATAGCTTATAAACAAATACTAAAATAGCGATATATAATCCATATCAATCCTTAATAACAACAATTAAATATTTATTCTTAGCAAAGATAAAGCATTAGGAAATTTCCTCAGATGCCCACCAGAAAATATACATAAATTATTCTTGTTTTAATTTAATTAATTGCTAATGACTCTTTGTAAATGAAAAAAAAATTGAAACGGGGAATCCTGAATTTATCAAGTTGATGACTTTCCTTTTTCTGAAAGGGTAGCGACCACCTCTAGTGAAAATCGAACCGACAACATATTGCATAGAGTTTCACTATTTAACATTTACGGCCATCGAGATTCCTAGATATTTCCAAAGATCACCATTAGTTTACCTTCATTCTAGTCTTTGGGCGTAACAAAGTATATTTTTTTGTAGCGCGATTCCTCCCTCCCTAAGAGGAGTAAAGACGTTTATGAAGTCGACTCAATGACCGGATCCGGATGATCTGACAAGAAATGTCGACGATTCATCATTCAAACATCAAGAACATTTATTTCTAATAGCTAGACATAAATCAATACATTTACGGCATTTTTGTCTAAAGAAGACCCAATAACAAAATGAAAAAAAAAAAAAATCTATCCCTTGGAAGACTACGATCAATTTTTGTAGGGTAGATGCTATACAGGTATCTGATTCTTGACATTAAGGCACACCAGGAAGATAGTGTGGTCAGTAGTACGTTCTGGCCAAACCGAAACTTTGCAGGTATCCATTAAAGGCGGGGTGACCTTGGGGACGGTTTGGGATCCCGATGCCAACACTCGAACGACGACACTAAATTATTGAATCCTTAGAAAGCGCCCGAGTTCCGAACTAATGCCCCCGAACATGAGCCAAATTCACTGTCTCTAAAAAAAAAAGTTGTTAAATTAAGTTATCGTGCGTATTAAACAGTGTTTTAATAAATTTAAAGCAAAGTAGCGGCATAATTTAATATGCCAATAACATCAGATGCTTCGGATAAATATGACACTGTCTATTTGCAGCTTTGTCTCCTTTGATAGTACATATTCACTTATCTTTCTTTAATATGAAGCCTCTTTGGAGGCCCGGCGGCCTTGAGTGCTAAGGATCGCTTTCCACCAGGGATGGTGACTTTTCTTTGGAAAAATAGAAGGAATCAGCCCTATCCTGGCTTGAAGGACGGACTTAAGGTAGCTCGGATTTCAAATACCAGGCTGTCGGCTGGTAATTTCCCAAAACTAAAGATCTGAAAATTCAAATTTCGGTAAATGTGAAGACGAGGGTTCTAGGCATCGATTATTTTGAAATTTTGCACTATATCGTATTTTGATGCACTGAACACGAATCCGTTAAAAAAAACTCGCTCTCAACTAGGAAAGAAGTTATGAAGCACTAAAGTTCACTGTTATTGAGGTTAAAGTTGGCGTAAACAGCGTATTTATAAACATGCGCAGTCGCAGACATGTAACACTGGGAAACAAAGAACTCTGATTTGAAATGTTGATAACCTATTTATAAGCTCCATAAAATCGGAATTCTATCCATAACAGCGAGTTGGATTGACTAGAGTTTTCATATCTTTTTGAGCGAGCGGAAACGCATAGCACGTCTGCCCAAAAGTCGTCCTAGACGTTCTCCTTAATATGCATGTTTATTAACACGCTGTTTACGCCAGCTTTAACCTCAATAACAGTGAACTTTAGTGCTTAATAACTTCTTTCCTAGTTGAGAGCGTTTTTTTTTTTTTTTTTTTTTTTTTTTTTTTTTTTTTTTTTTTTTTTTTTTTTTTTTTTTTTTTTACGGATTCGTGTTTCGTGCATCATAATACGTTATAGTGTAAAATTTCAAAATGATCGGTGCCTAGAACCCTCGTCTTCACATTTACCCAAATTTCTCACAGAATTTCTTCTTGTGTCATGAAATGTTATCATCTCTTTGCTTAAGAAATTGAAATACAACACACCTGCCTCGGAAATCCATCTCTTGATCGGAGCCCAGAAACAAGCTGTTCGTATTGCCTTCCCTGTTTCTACCAAACAGAAAAACTAACACGGAGAGGATATTGTTATCTGCCATGGATATCAGTAACTTTATTACTCTATTGAGCACCATGTGTACAAAATTAGGTTAGTATTTAGGCCTATTGAAGAGAATACATAATTATTACTTTATAATTAAAATCCTTAAAGCCTAAGGATTCTCATTAAATAATTAGAAACAATAGGAGAACCTTGGTGAGGCCTGTTTCGAGAAATCTCCAGAGAAAAAGCCTTGCAGAAGTAGCATGAGGTTCTTGATCATTTAAAAGTAATTGAGTTTATCAGTGAAAACGGAGGAGTTTGGCATCCATGGCTTTTGAAACGTAACGAATATGTCCCTAATCTTACACCAGTTGTTGTGTTGACACCTCATGAACATCATAGGCTTATGTGTCGCGCGCTAACGATTTACGATGACTAAGTGAGCAAGAAAGCCTTAACCATTCGACTGGAAGATAGTATTTTTAAGGCGAATGTCACGTGCGTTCGCTCTCTTGGATCATCGCGCTTAATGCCTGACCTTGTACTTGACGAAATCGGATTATAGTAAAGACACTAGACAACGATTTCTACAGGGATGTTATGTTCCAACTAAGTGTGTCGGTTACACGTTTTTCATTATTTGAAATGTTTATTTTTATTTTAACGTCCATTTATTATTAACTATCAATTTTAGGACGGGTTATCTATAGGTTACCACCCTTTATTTGAAATGTGACGCATTTATCGTCACAAATCTCAATGACCTCTTTGTGTCATTGAACAATCACAATGCCGGAGGATTTCGTGTGGAAAACAAACTTTCGTAATTATTCTGTCATTTTTAGCGCGCTTCCTCCCATCGGAAGCCAACCCGTTCATGACGTCAACTCAATAACAAAAGATTAAACGAGTTCTGTTATCAGCAAAATCCGTACATCCTGAAGAGGGGGTTTACTCTGGACCCATATTATTAATATGCTCATAATGGTCGTAATTTTCGATAATTTGCAACAAAACGAAGTTTACACCGCGCAGAACTAATAAAAAAAGACATTTTGTAAAATATTTGTAAAACATTAGAAGGGGGCTAACCCCCCTTCTAATGTGGGAGGAGTTCGAGTCCCGCCTGCATCAGGGATTTTTTTCATTACGTCGACTCTAATGGCTCAGATGTTCGTGCGCCATAAAAAAAAAAAGAAAAAAAAAAGTGAAATCTATCTCTAAAGAGAAAAGAAATAATTAATTTGCCCTCAACGACCGTGCTTTTTGCTCCTTTGCAAGGAAACTCAAAATGCATTGTGCCAAATAGGTCCACCAATTTTTTTTTTTTTAATAATTGTCAGCTGGTACTAACAAACATGCTTTTGTTCTCGTTCAACTAAACAAGCTCCATAGCATTCAAAATAAAAAAAAAAGTTCACCAGGAAAAAAACTTTTTTTTAGATTGACTCAGTTGGTTAGGTAAAAATAAAAAGAGATAAGCTGTTATTTTATTTATAAGTTAGTTTCTTCAGCAATGCGTCGTGAAAAACTTGCAAAGTTTTTTTCTGTTTTCTTTTCTAGGTAATATTCAGTAATCAGCGAAGCGAATTGGCTGTTTTACTACACGAAACAGGTCATTTAGAGAAATTGCACTTAATTTTCTTAAAGTGGTTCCGTTAGCCAGGCGAAAAACTGGTAAAAACAGATTTTATAAGTAAATATTACTGTAAATTACTCAGGTTCTCGTAATATAAACGGTATAGAGTTTACGTTTCCTCGCCTCAGTCCAAATCATAAACGTTTCTCACTCGGTCGTAATTTGTATTATGGAACAAGTAGGTACTATAACAAAACTGTAGTTACGAATGTAGTCCGAAGGAAAACTGCTCTGTGCAAATGGAATTTTACATGAAACTGAGACGATATTTATATATTTTTTTAAGGCTCCTCGAACTTTTGTTTATTAGCTCCGGGTTGTCTTTAGCTCGCCACCCTTCAGACACCCATGGTACAGCAGAGAATATTTTAAGCGAGCCTATCGCTGAAAAAGGTCTGCCTGCCACCATACCCGCAGTCCAGTTTCTGTACTCTGTACCATATTTCTAGCCTATCCACGACTGGATGCACTTGCCTATGCAAACAAAGTATTAGGTCGGTCAAAGAGCACGTTCGTTCTGTAAACGCCTGTGTATAATTTAACTTGTTCTCTAGTAAAACATATTTTGGGACACAAAATAAGTGAAAATCCCTTGGGGCAATGTCCAGGGAGTAAGTGACAAACTTTTTTTGGCTTCAGTAGATACTGCAAAACCTCTCTAATAAGTTCAATAATTTATTGTAGCTTTGTTAGTGGTCTAATAATAATTTATTGTAGCTTTGTTAGTGTAAGTGGTCTAGCATTATCATGATCACATTTCGCGAGCGGTTTTTAATCCATGAGTTGAATCATAGGCGTATATAGAAAATAATTTCGGAGGGGGCTGAGAAAATTTCGGGGGGGGGGGGGGGCTGAGACAATTTCCGATGTATGGAATACTAACAATTTAGATCTTGGAAGAGTTTTAGCCAACTTAAACGCTATTACACCCAAAATAGAATATGTTTTAGGAACTAAATGAACTTATTTAATTAATTTTTAAGGGTTTTATGAAATGTTTACCGATCAAATAAAAATGTCGTGGGGGGGGGCTGCAGCCCCCCCTTATATACACCCATGAGTTGAATTCATCCTTTCTGCTATCTGATCCACTGCTAATTGTACCTTTGACTCCATAAGACGTTTTAGAAGGTCGGTATTTGACCCCTTAGTCGTTGCTGTCAACCAATTTTCCTGAGTGTATGTGCTGTCAATATTAAGGATACGACTTGTGCGATTTTAGGAAAATATCCCGTACATAACAAAATGTAGATGTTCCTTGTCTAATTTTCAAAAAAATGACCCACACATTAGAAATATAAGCAAAACACTGCCACGGAGCCATGATCTATTTTTGACTGTTAAGGAAGAAGGGTCATCCCGACCTCGGCCTTCCTGGAGCTAAATTGTCACTATTATATTAAACGCGGACTATTTGTCTACAGAAATAGACAAGCTAACCGTGATAACCTTATCACAACTAGTGTTTGGCAGCACCCCTCTGAATCACCACTTAGAAACCAATTTCAAAAAAATTTCTTTAAATCTTCATTGATCTTAATGAGGACGAACCATAAACGATCCTAATAAAACACCGAAGCACCGTGGACCGATTACCATAACTAGATAGACAAAACTCAAGTAAACATATCATAAAACTAAGTCGATTATAATACTAGAGATACTTTAGATAAGGCGAATTCCCAGTATTATCTAATTATCTTCGGTTACTGGAAAGTTAAGGGCACATACAGGTGGAGTAAAATATGCGAAAAGTAGCTGAGTCTAATCTCGACAAAGTTACCGAGTGTATTTGTGCAGTGCAATTAATCAGTTCTTAATTAACGATATATACTGTTATTGTGGCCACAGCAATTCGCACTAGTATTTCTAAAGTGACACAACTCACAATAAAACTCAATTGAAAATGTAGGGGCCTTAGGATTAAGTCTGGAAGTGCCCTCTGGCAACAATCTCTGAAGCTAAGCACATACAGTTTTGATGGTTGATAAAGAGATATTTACCGTGTCTTTCACAGTCCTAACTATGACAGTGTGAATAAAACCGATTTTTGAGTTGTGTCACTTTAGAAATACTAGTGCGAACTGATTACACACAGTTTTGGACTTTCTTTATTTATATATAGCTATTTTCTTAACTATAGTAAAAACGTTTAAGAAATCTTGGTAAATAGGAATTTTTGATATGACCACCTCAGTCGAAGACCAAGTTGCTTAAAGTGTTGTTTTTTGCTCTAGAAAGCAAAATATTAAGTTTTTCTATTTTAAGCTTTCCAAATTACTCGTGTGTGAACATTATTAATGATCCTAGTTTATGATTATGCTATTAGTCATGACATAGTAGATTTTTTTTTTTTTTTTTTTTTTTTTTTAAATGATCCTAGTATTTTTTGTTTTCATTGGAGTTGTGGGAGGTTATTTGGGTCCTTTGAAAAGCATTTGATTTTATATAATTTAATTGTGCGTGAAGAATCATAAACGTTTGCCGTCATATTGTCATGTATTCGTATATTATGTGTTCTGCAAAGCCTGAAAGGTTATAACTTCTGCTCATCCTGAGCGGAAACATCTGTTCAAATGACGACTCCGCCATCCATTATATATTATATAAATGATATGGTCTAAGCTAGAAGACAATGCCGGCGGAAGTTAGGTAACTAGGGACGTGTGAAGAGGATTCCATTCGTGGGAGATTCTGGAGACCTTGTTTAGAAATGGGTGCAATTGTTTGGGAGCGGTGGTTAACTTGTCACGTGATTATAGGCAGACATTCAGAAAAATAGGTCATTGGGTCCTTTAATTTTATAAGTTTACACCATTGAAAAAAATTAATTAACCAATAAATGGGGAAGAATATCAATCCCGTTACAGGCCACGAGTGCCCAAAGGGGCAGGTACTGTAGAGGTATCTGATTCTTGACCGTACGGCACACTAGGGAGATAGTGTGGTCAGTACCCATAGGTGGGGCAGATACTGTAGAGGTATCTGATTCTTGACCAAACGGCACACTATGGAGAGGCTGGATAAGAACGGACTAAGACCCCGAAAACAATCCTAACGACTAAACCAAAACGACACTAGATTATAAAATCTTCAGAGCGAATCCGAGTTTTGAAATTCCAGAATACTGTGCTCTACAACCGAGCCAGTATAGAGAAAAGGAGAATAAAATGAACAAAAACTACTTCAGTTCAGTCCACGTTTTCTAGCTGTGCGTCATTTATTGAGTGGGTACCCTATAAAACCATAACTTTTGGAGAAAATCGGGGCTGTTCCTGATTCAAACAAGAATGTACATATAAATTTAATATCATTTGGGCGCAAAATTGCCAGTTCGTCTAATACTCGTTTGGGCCGCTGGGGATTATTTTGTGGAAACACGCTTTGAAGACGTGCAGTTTCTATCGAGGTAGGCATTTTGGAGCAGCCTTCTGAATGGCAGCTTTCCTCGAATATCTTTTGTGTAAAATAACAGAAACCATAAGTAATCCAAGAAAACAGTTAATTTAATAAAGAAGAAAAAGAAATTAAAGAATTTAATCAATCGATCTCAGGTTACAAAGATAAATCTTAAGATAAGCAAAGAGATCTTGTAACATTAAAACTCCAATCCATGTCTCAAATTACAGGGCTTAGTGTTTCTTGAATAAAAATAAATGAAATATTAATCCGTATTGTGTTATAGGATTATAGTATTGAAAAAAAAATATAAAAGTAATGATAATTATAAATTACGTTTTTAAAAAAAGAGCCCTGAGATGTATAGAGTGACGCACAGTGGTGCCAGCGGAAAAAAATCGATTTTCGAAGCGGGATAGATTATCTAGTTTGTGGTTCTCACACATTACCCCCCCCCCCCCCATGCAGGAGCATTCTTTCTCTATGTTCTTTCCTTACAGTGAAATCTTATAGGAAAGACGAGAGGATTATTTTCCTCTCGTGGCCAATAACGAGAAATAGCAATCCGTGAGGATTGTTGACTGAAATGTATCCGGCAGGAAAGAGTGTTCGTGTATGGGGGCTTTCCTCTCGCGTTCAGAAGGATTGCTGTCCTTTGGAGGGAAAGCGTGTCCTCTCATCCAAACCCGCAGTTTTGAAGATGGACCGAAGGAAAGTGGTAGCAATTGCTGCTATGGCAGTAGGTATATATATATATATATTTATATTACATTCCATCAGTCTATTACATTGATTTAAAATTGTTAAAATTAATTTTGTGTTTTAAAATCAATTCATATATTTAAAATATTGTAATCTACAACAATAAATGTTTGTAGTGAACTTTTATGAAAAACGTTATTTGGATAAAAGTTTTAAAATACCTAACTTTATCCAAAACTTTTCCTAATGAAAAATCTACAGTATCTAGAAACAGAATGATATTCCCGTTAATTTAGGCCCAATGTCAGAATAATAAAAGTTTGACCAGATTACACACTACTCTAAAATAGTGATAAATAATTGTAAAACAGGGAGAAAATTACCAATTTTCTACATTGGTCAACTAAGCCATACATCAGCAAACCTGGGCAAGAAAAAAAACATAGAAAAATTAAACATAGAAAACAGCCATAATTACAACAAAAAAAAACTGGTCGTTGCACTATCTACTTCACCTAATCGGTTCAGATAATACATGTCCACACGTCAGAACACTTTTAATTCGAGTTCATTCTAGGTGCTAAAGTTGTTTAGTTATGAGCTCTCATGAGTTAAGTGTGAGTGCTTGTAGGGTGGTACAAACTTCGACGTATTCCTTCAGCAAAATCACCCGAAATTAATTTAAATATACACACAAAATACTTGCAGCAACTTGTTTTGATGAGTTCAACCTATTCCGAAAATCTGAAATAAATGTCCGTCCCAATATGTTTTCATTTTCTCACTAGATCTTTTAATAAAACTAATTATACTTAATGTATTTTTTTGTCCTGAGTCGAATGAGACCGGCTCCAGGTTTCTAGGTTAATCCGTATTCGAGATATTGAATTTTTGTCCATTTGGCCCCACTGTTTGATGGTTGTTGACACGATATCATTGGTACCTACAATTTGTTTTCTTTTGAAGAGGGAGGTGCTTATCTAAGCACACTCCTCATTAAGGTAATTAGTTTACGTCACATTACTTAAAAAGTCTGTCACGCCTTAAAGAATGTGCAGATTTAAATGAAATTTCGCACAAAATATGATGTCCTAGCAAAAATCATCTTCAAACATTTTTGAGTTCACGGGCGATCATCACTCACAAGGTAACCGCGGCATACCGGTTGCGTAGCTCTGCGTTTGATGGACAAATGAGTCATAATGACATGTACTTATTTTAGGTATGTTGTAATTAGTCAAAGTATCAGGTCAGGGACGAAATTTCGTTGACACGTTTTGTAGACCTTTTCACCTCTGACCTAAAAAGACGCAAAATATGTTAATATTTCATCGTTTCATTCTACCGTTATGTAATTAGAATTTCGCCAATGCGCTAAATTACTAAATGTTAATGATGATTGAGTTTCTTTGTTTCCAAAATTTAGTTTTGTCAACAAAAAATATACTTTCAAGCACAAATCTCCATTATTGTAGTTTTTATTATATATTTTTCAAGTATTAGTGTCAATTATCGTTTTTCTTATTTATTTTCTAAACCAATATTGACTCTTTATACATTTTTTACTACCGAAACATTCGAATTTTCAGCATATATTTAGTCTCTAAAGATAATTATTACTTCTATAATTACTTATTATAGAAACTTATTACTTCGTCCCATCAACATAACCACATTTCGAATCACGTTGAATGTTGGGCTCGGCAATAAAGTGCATCTACCATTAGCAAGCATACCGGTTGAGCATTCAAGCATACTTCGTACCGACATTAAGACAGAACTTCTCTGAGATTACAAATAATTGTTTCGCCCTAGACAAAACCCTATGTTTCGTCGAGATCTAATTCAAATTATAACGGTGCTTAAATACTTACTCTACCATGATATATTAATCCTTTATTTCACTGTGAAAGTTAAATAGATGAATGTCAAACATCTGGAATAATTTTCAACTTAATCAATCGTTCAAACCGAAAATTCGTTAGGAAAATTAGCTGTATCAACTTTTCTCATATACAGTTACAGATATCGCTTTAAAGAAACCTATAATGTGCACCTGTAAGCATATTATCACCTCAAAAACCACATTCCGGTGGACGGCTTCTGCTTGTTTCAGATTATCCGGAAGATTTTTGTACAAAATTTAAATCAAAATCGGTACATTTTTGGAACAGCTGCAGAGCGAACAGACAAATATATACAGGGTGGTCCCGAAGGAAATTGCCATACTTGAGGAGTGTGTACGCCGACTAAAGTGTAGTTGAATGCCACAAACGAGAATTTTTTATTTTATTAGCGCGGTTCCTCCCTCCCCCATAGGGAGGAACCCCGCTTATAGGGTTGATACAATGAAACAATCCGGAAGTGCCGACTAGAAAATTTCGCGTTTCAGAACCCCTAGAGACCGAAAATAACGGTGGTCCGATTTTGATGAAATTTGGTACAAAAATCCGTCGTCCAATTTGAAAGGTCAAGTTCGTTAACCAGCAAAATCCGCCCACTGGAAGATGGCGTTTGGGGCGAAATTCGCGCAGAAAAAACCGTAACGCTTACGTTTTTGAGTTCATAAGCTTGTAAGTACTTGTTTTATAGGCTTCTTGGGCTAGGAAAACGAATGAAACCATTTTCAAGGCGATAGCTTTAACCGTTGTCGAGAAAATTGGAAAAATAGTTTTTGAATTCCGTTTTTGGTTTGGGTACTTAGAATCACGGGATTCAGTTGAAACATTATCTGCATGTTCTAATTTCATTAAAACTAATATGTTGAAAGTTATGTTACGTTTGGAGTTAAGGAAGGGTTAGAATAAAATATTTTATGAACAGACATGAAAAGTTTTGGTAACTTTGTATACTTTCCTTAATATCTCGAAAAAGGTTGAGAATCTTGGGAAACGGAAGATGACCATTAGAAAGGTCACTAAATGCTCTACAAAAATGGTTCAAAAGAAAGTTTTGATTAGGCGATGTCAATCGGAGAAATAAGTGCATAAAACTTTAAAGTAATTGATTTCGCTTATTCGAACTGTTCTTTTTCTCTTCGATTTTGGTACTTAGAATTATGGGATTCAGTTGAAACATTTTCTGCATGTTCTACATTCATTAAACCTAATATGTTGAAATTTTTGTTACGTTTAGAGTTTAGGAAGGGTTAGAATAAAATATTTTATTAACAGACATAAAAAGTTTTGGTAACTTTGTATACTTTCCTTAATATCTCGAAAAAGGTCGAGAATCTTGGGAAACGGAAGATGACCATTAGAAAGCTCACTAAATGCTCTACAAAAATGGTTCTGATGAAAGTTTTGATTAGGCGATGTCAATCTGAGAAATAAGTGCTTAAAACTTTAAAGTAATTGATTTCGCTTATTCGAACTGTTCTTTTTGTCTGTTTTATTCCTTGTTATTTTTAAATTGCTTATAGTCAGATAATGTATTTGACAATAAAACAGATTAAGTAAAATAAGAAGATCAATTTATTGTTAGAAATGTAGCGTTCAAAGAGAGAGATCCCAAGGCTTTCCAAATGCCTCTGAGCGGAGGCCTTTCTGCCCGACTTATGGTATAGCTGACCCATACAGGTTAGATTGTAAATCAAGACCTTTCAAGACTGGTTTGTTTGAAGTTTCATTTGGATAGGTGTTTCGCTATTGATCTAAACAAAGTAATAACTGTTTCTATTCTATGCCTTCATAAACACTAGAGATAAGAACGGAACCGCGCTAAGATGACGCAGTTCCTGCGAATCGGACTTTTTTCCTTTAGGCTACCGGTTTTTTTTTTTTGTCAAAACGCTAGTTTTTGACCATTTTTGTGCAATTTTTCGGTCACACCATAGGGAAAATTTAATTTTGATGACATTTTCAAATTCTGCATCAAATGTCATATATCTAAGATCTCATGTACCTTGTACAAAAATGTCACAGACCAAATTCATAGCAGCCACCCAAATAAATAACAATATATATATATATATATATATATATATATATATACACACACACACAAATTTGAATCACCGGGATTTTCGTGACCTATGGAATTTGAAACATGAAATTGTCTAGACGGCACTTCCGGATTGCGTCGTCATGATGACAATCCCATAAGCGGGTTTCCTCGCTATGGTGGAGAGAGGAAACGCGCCTACAGTTAATATTGTAATGACTCTAATTTCATAAAATATATCATAAACGTCATGGATTTATTTTATTTTTCAGAGTCACTACTGAAAATAAAGCTTCGGTAACATGCTCAATGAGGCGTTCGATTGAGAATTAAACTTTCCAAATGTTCTGGTGTACATTGGTTCAAATACTTTCCTTTCAGCAAGAGATGTTTAAAGGTTACCCTGGATATTTTAGGCAACATTTATATCTGGCCTTGACGAGGACATATTGCATAACAATATTCCGGATCGTCAGTGGAATGCTTCTAGTATGTTACAAATCGAGTTACATCCTGGCAGAAGAGTGCCTCCAAGGCCTGCTTTGCCTTGCAAATATCACAGGGTTCCACACGACCTCCGTCTTTTCAATAAAGCAGAAAAAATCAAGTCGTTGAGATTCCTTTGCTATGTTGCAAAGGTTCCTTGTCCGTCTGAAAATCCATTCCTTAAGCCTATCTTGGGAACCCAGCAACATCCTGAGGCAGTGGTGATCCTCAAAACAGGAAGCGGACGTCGTGGGCAGTCGGTTCCTTTGAAGGCGGTGCCTCAGCACTATTAACAGCTGATTGTCCGAATATCTGGAAGGCTGCGAAGCTGCTTTCCGATTCACAAGTAGCAATGTACAATTAGACTCCACAAGGAAGCTTCTCACGTACAGGAAACCGACAATAGAAATCCTCCATGACAAATAGACTCTTTACGCCACCGCGGGCGGGATGATTCAACCCTTTGGAAATGTATTCTGCTCTCGTTGAAGAAAAGTCCTACTCGCATGATTGTTCTTGGAGACATGAACCTTTCCATACACAAAATACTTGTATCTGACTACATTTCAATAAATTTAACCTAAGTCACTTTCATAACCTCTTTATCTTCACCGATGAGTCCAAAGCAGATAACGGTGTGGGACCCTCAGCTGAAATCGATGAAAAAAATCATTACCAAGATACAATTGTAATTCTAGCATATTTACATCTGAGCTCTACGGCTTTCTTATTGGACAATTCCCCGCGAAGACAGACGAGATGTAATTCTATGTCCTGACTCATTGAGCACACTACAGGCAATAGGAGAGAGAATGCACACTCAATTTTATCCAATTATAATAGACATTTTAAAAACTATTTACTCACATCACAAGCACATTACAATGTTCTAACTGCCAGGTCATGAAGGTTTAGGAAAAAGCTCCCTCGCAGATTCATATGCAGGACTTGCAACAACACAAGATGTGGGTCTCCCCGCGGTCTAGTGGCTAACGCCTTAGATTCTCATGCGGGAGATGGTGGGCTCGAGGCCCACCGGTGGCAGGAATGTACTCATCTCACGGCTCGCTGAGAAAATTCCAACCAGATTTCGGTAAAAAAAAATATTATTATACACACCAAGACTTGGCCAATGCAATCAAACAAAACATTATAAAAATCTGTGTGAATATAACTCATCCACTCAACAACTCATGAATGATTTTACGCGGATTCAATATCACCATCTATTTTCCATTTAACTCTCAAAATTTAATATTTATGGACCTGAAATGAAATTTAAAATCACAATAGACTTTAGCACAACTTAATGTATATGATCCCTGATGATTAGGGTGTGTCTTTTCTAATTGCAAGAAGCAAAGGTATACCATGCTTCTCCGGCGGTAATGGTCTTGGAGCAGATGCGTTTTAAATAAATATATAACAAATTATTGTTTAAAAATTTTACTATTCCTTTAATATACTCTCTAAAACAAGTGAATAAACGGAAGAATCATGCCGATGTCATTTTCCAAACTGGAGATATAAAATAATAAATGTTCAACTTACTTTACTTTATTTCTTAGCTCCTAAGACATTGGACGACACGCTCGGACACGTGTCGACTATTTTTCGTTGCCAAAAAATCATGAGACCAAAAAGGGCCTGATCGGTGACCCCACCACTGTATACTCCCCTTATGAGATCAGACCAGCGTCATTTCACGTTAGGCAAGTTAAAAATGAATTTTGCTGCATACAATTTTCCAAAAATAATGTTCATCTTTAGAAATTTTTAACTTCTTTTTCCCTCTTTTAAAATTAGCTCTTGGTTTTTAATTATGCTTTTTTTCAATATTTTATAAAGTTTTAGTCATTTTTTTCTATATATTTTCAACTTAAGTTCTTTCCATTTATAATAACAGAGTTCGTACTTGCTATCTATGCTTTTCTTTTCAATATTTCATAGTCTTTTTGGTATTTTTACTACATATTTTCAATTTTTTATTCCATATTTCATTATAAATAGTTAAATATATATGTACATATTTTCAATTTTATTTTACATGAACATCCGTTCCCTACTGATGATGAACCAATTTTGGGGAGCAATTCCTGCCACTTTCTTCAAGAATCCATTGATCCTTCCCCAACCTCACTTCAACTTACGTATAAAAATATTATAAATTATTGGCAAGACAGGTGGACTAACTGACAATAAAGTAGGTATAACCAAAAATACAACTCAGGAAAGGACATCCAGCTATCGAGACAACAGGCGAGAAGAAATTGTACTTGCTCGACACAGAATTGGCCACACAAGGCAAACAAACGAATATTTCAGGACTTAACAAACTCACTTGTGATATATGCAATAGAGACTTTCCCGTACAACACCTACTTACGGAATACAGAAGACGACACAAACTAAATATCCCAGACGACATGTGGGACAGCATTCAGTACATAAACTCAATATTCTCTTACTTGCATTAGACAAAACTAAGCAATCTCTATTGAAGACATTTGCTGAGTAATCAATGGCTTTCAAATATATTACAGATATTTATTACGGGAATGAGGAAATCAACATTTTTATTCCAATGCTGGTTCATTATATCATATAGATACCATCTTGAAGGATTGAAATCGCCGTGATAGCCCACCACTTATAAATAGAGAAATAAACTATGCCTAACCAAGAAAAATAGACTAGTTTAGCTCAGAATTGATCGATACAAACGTGTCGAAATTTACGCCTGATCCATTAGTAGTAGCGGCCAATGAAATTTCACTCTACTTTTAACACAATTTTAAAACCAATTTCGAGATCTATATGAAAATATTCCAATTCCTCATATCTGTTGATAATTTTTTCTTTTCTCCTAATACTTCCTCTCCTCCAAACGCAAAAAAATGTATATATTATCTTAGTTTTAATGTCGATCAACTCAATACGTTATTTTTGAATTCTCAAAAAAAAAATCTCATCTTTTACAGTTTATCTGAAACTATTACGTACAAATATTCCCTTAAAAGGAGTTTCATTCGATTTCCCACGTCATGATAGGATGATGCATATAAAACCATATTAACACAAAACCATTAGTGTTAAAGGTATTTGTTTCGTTCGATTTTCGCAGGACAAAACACCACTTTGGTGAGCAACGTTTCTGGCAGACGAACTTGTACTCTTTTTTTATACAATGCATTTATTTACCAAATTTCATCAAAATAGAAGGCAGAATCTCTATGTAATTTTTTTTTTTTTTTTTGCTGTTATTATGGTAATCTCAGCCAAAAAAAAATGTGGCTGCTATTATGTAAATATATCATAGGAGGCCCGGTGGCCGTGGGTGTTAAACCGTGAGCACTTAACACTCCATGCCAAGGGTATTGGGTTCGATTCCCACTATGGGGTGGTGGCTTTTCTTTAGAAAAAAGATATATGTATATTATATAATATATGTATATTATACATTACGTGAACTGCACAATACCACGAACAGTTATTCATACGCACACAGACATACAAACATATAATAAATACTTTTATACCACGATTTACTAGCACACAAAACACACTAAAACAATTTTGGTATAGTTATCTACAGGTTACCTCCCATTTGTAGCCAGGATGAAGGGGATGCCCTTCTTTTTTTCTTTTTCTTTTTAAAGAAAATCAAACAGCGGGAATCGAACCCGCGACCCTCGCAGTGGAGTGTTCACGTCTTAAGACTCAGGGACATCGGTCTACAAAATATATAATACATACACATACGTATACGTTCTCCATTTTTCATGCAGATTTAAATATAATTCTTTAACATCAAATATGAATAAATTCTTCAAACGTTCTGTCGCGAGTGGTTCCTCCTTCGGAATGAGATGGGATTAACAGTTCAACGATCAACTCTTTTCTGAGGAGAGTTCAAAAGTGTCTCGCCATAAGGAAATTAGTTAGAAACAATGCGTTTCTGCGCATCAATCTTAACGATCAAGCCGACACCAAGGCAAAAGCCATTCATGAACCATAACGAGGTGCAAACATTGTAAGAGCCATCATGTAAATTGCAGAAGAAGCATGTTAAGCACCCGATTGAGGACATGCCGAGGTCAATGACGCTACAGCTGAGAAAGGATTCGCAGAGAACAAGGAGTGAGTGTCATGGTGAATGGGTCGTTCTTCTGATGTATTGTTCAATTTATCAACTACCTTATTCTAATATTCTCAGGTAGAAATATCCTGACAATAATCTCAATTGATCTTCAAGATTAGCATAGCGTGAGAATCATTAAATGATTCTATGATGATAATATAAATTTTATATGTAACTCTAATTTTAGTGGCAACTTTAGCCAATAGAAAGTCCAACTCGCAGGAACTGCGTCATCTTAGCGCGGTTCCGTTCATATCCCTAGTGTTATTAGTAAAGGAATAGAAGCAGTTAGGATTAGGATTAGGATCGGGTTTTGGGGCGAGTAACGTTTCGGTTCTTACGCCCTCTTTATAGAAGTTTAGTTAACCTAAATAAATGTTTTTCCATTTTCCCCCCTCAATAAATATGAATAACAACTAAAATATATATAGCTACACTCAAAGACAGTTCTTATAACTCTACAATTATATTTCATGTTAAATAATATTATATTAAAATTACTGTAGCAGTTTGTAAATAAATACTAAACATCAATAAATAAATAAATAAATAGATAGATAGATAGATAGATAGATAGAAGCAGTTATCTCAAAGAAAAGGAACTTTAAGGCGCCACTACAGGAACCTGTCAGTATCCTAAGCGGAAATGACTCCCCTGCCCTCGTAACGTTTACTCTTGAAAACACTTTGGCAACGTTTCTCATTTTCTTAACTTG
The DNA here is from genome assembly GCA_946811695.1 of Gonocerus acuteangulatus. NCBI lineage: Eukaryota > Metazoa > Arthropoda > Insecta > Hemiptera > Coreidae > Gonocerus > Gonocerus acuteangulatus. Next base: position 53,118,893 of record OX328128.1, read on the forward strand.
TTTTACTAAAATAATAGTTTTATTGTTAAATGCAATTTAAAACAACAACAATAAATTAAAAATTTAGACAAACAGAGACAAAAATCCGTCGAAAAAAAAACTAACAATTTTGAATTTTTAAGCACTTATTTCTCCGAATGACATCGTTCAACGAAATTTACATCCAGAGAATTTAGTAAGCTTTCAAATGACCACCTTCCACTTACAACGATTTTCTAACCGAGATATTTTAGAAATTATACCAAGATCCGAAAAAGTTTCATGTTTATTAATAACATCTTTTTACCCTAATACTTCCTAACCAGCCAACGCAAACAAAATGTAAATATCTTAGATTAGATGAATATCAAACGTCTGGAACAAGTTTCAATTGAATCAATCGTTTCTGAATACCCCAACAGAAAATTAGTTTGAAAAAGTAGTTGTATAAATTCTCTTGTACGCGGTTACAGATATCGTTTTAAAATTTCTTTCGTTCGCTTTTCTATGTTAAGGGACCTATAAAACGAGTACCTGCAAGCATATGGATTCGAAAATGTAAGTGTTATTTTTTCCGCGCGAATTTCGCAACAAAAACCATGTTCCGGTGGACAGATTGTGCTGTTTAAAGAACTCGACCTTTCAAATTAGACGAAAGATTTTTGTACTAAATTTCATCCAAATCGGACCATTTTTGAGCCGGGAGGGAATATATACATACAAATTCGAACCGCAGTTATTTTCTTGATCTATGGGATCTGAGACTTAAAAGTTTCTAGTCGACACTTGCGGATTGCGTCATAAGGTCAACAGCATAAACGGGTTTCCCCCTATGGAGAGAGGCAGGAACCGCGCTAAAACGTTTTGTAGCAGCCAAATCTTAAGTAAAGGCTGAGAAAGCCTTTTTATTATTCATGGAAGATTGTCTGGATGAGATTCGGTAGATAAGGAGAACCCTGGCTGATTGGGACGGAAGGCCAGATTCGAGTGGAAGGTTTGGAATCGGGCATGGGCTAGGTCATGGACAAATCCTGTATTCATGTCATTCTGGATGTAAACGATCAAAAAATTATGTGTAGTCAGAGAGCCAGTAACCGCACGTTTCATGAAGTGTTTTATGCACCTTGAAATTTGTGTTTTATGCTCCTTGAAATTTGTGTTTTATGCACCTTGAAATTTGTGTTTTATGCACCTTGAAATTTGTGTTTTATGCACCTTGAAATTTGTGTTTTATGCACTCTTGGGTAGATAAGGAGGTATAAATCTGTTGGCTAGACTTACCGTTGAACACCAGGTACTGCGCACAGGGTAAGGTGCAAAAAAAATATTGCCCAAAAACAGTGCTTTATTCAGAAGCCAACTATCATTAATGTAAAAAAATTGCAAATTAAGGCAATTTTACAAGGAATAATAAAAAGTCAGACACTTTTATCGGGGTTAAAATGCAAATTAAAGAAGAAAAGAAAAACCAAAGTGCCTAGCTTTTATTTTTAATAATACATGAAGTGCTTTATTCACGCTGCGATTTAAACAGCGTCTTCAATAAATATATTGGAAAATAATTACAAAAGGGCAGACACTTTTGTGGGCTTTAATTATCAGGAAACATAAAAATAAATGTTGCCTATGATAGACTGCGTGTAACCGTAAGAGTGAATGAGAGCACCGCGCAGTTGTGGTTGTTACCTGCGCTATCATTGGTTCTTGCTCACATGAGTATGTACAGCTGTCCCAGTTTAAATGGCGGCTTGAATAAAACTCTCATTTAATATTAGAATAAAAACAATTATAAATTTATTTTTTTTGTACACGTTATACCCCTAAAAAGTGTCTGCCTTATTTATTATTCATTGTAAAATTGTCTTAATTTTACATTAAAGATAGTTGGCGTCTGAATAAAACTCTATTTTTGGGAAATATTTTTTTGCGCCTTTCCCCAATGCGCAGTACCTGGTGTTTCACGGTAAGTCTATCCAACACACATACACCTTATCTACCCAGGAGGTACATTATAGGCAAAGTTCAAGGTCCATAAAACACTTCATGAAACGTGCGGTTACTGGCTCTTCGACTATTATAAATTCCAGAGGCTGTCCAATGTTTTGGTAGATCATGAAATGTAAGGTTTACTCAATTTTGCTCGTGGTGAGCCAACATTCATTGTAAAATGTTTATAAGCCCAAGCCACCATAAGATTTGTTGAGCACTGTTTGTCAAGCCTTAGGATTTTCGAAACTATCCTTTTTCCGCCGGACTTTCCGTAAGTCGCCACCCTTCCTAAACGACAATGGTGGAACAGGGAATTTTAGACGGGCCGTTAGATGAAAAACTCAACCTGCTTCAGACGGGAATCGAATCCGCTCGAGAATCCAACGCATTAGCCACTCGGGTCTAGGGGAGACCGGAAAAAACTACTGTTTAGTATTACTTAGTGAGTAAAGAGCCAAAGCATTCCGCTTATATCCTTAATGGGCAACTTCGAATTGCAAAATCAGCTGGCCGGTTAATAGTACTGACTCCTTGTTTTACTAGTGTATTGTATTGTTTTGAATAAGATAGAGTGTTCCTGCAACTACAGATTATTATTTGTAAAATTGTTATGTCTTTGACTTATAGTTCATACATACGTGTATCGAGTGGAATTCGTTATCTTGTAATGTAGATGTTCAAGATGAATAATGAGCCGTAAAGAACTGAAAAAGAAGAAAACGCGTTTTAATATATTTTAAAGAAATTTTCATTTATATTAGTAACTCTCAAACATAGAAACCGTGAGTTATTAGATGACAATCAAATGATATAATATATCATTTTATTGCTATCTAATATATATATTTATATATATATATATAGGTAGTTGGTAACAGCTTATTCAGTCTTCATTTATTTTATATTAAATTTTTGTTGTTGTAGAAACGTTTCGGCTACAAAATATTAAAATCAAATCAAATAATAAACACAAAAATCAGAAGATACTAGCGTATCAACCTGTATGATTTTGCATTATTTTTATATAATATAATCTTCAGATTATTTGTCTATATTGTTTGTTATTTCAGATTATTTGTTTATACTTTAACTTAATATCCTAACCAGCATGATCAATTGTACTTCGCAGATAATTACATTGAAAATGGCTTATAGCCGAAACGTTTCTACAGCAACAAAAATTTAATATAAAATATAAAATAAATGAAGACTGAATAAGCTGTTACCAATTACCTACAACATCTTAGTTTTCAACTTAGGATCTACACACACACACACACACACATATATATATATATATAATTTAAAATATTAGGAAGAGTAGTGTATAAGAAATTACTTACTAGGACTGTGATTCCTATCGAGATGAACGAGTCTGCACTATTGTAAGGATACTTACAGCCGATGGTCTCATGGTCTTGGTTTTATGTAAGGTGGGAGGTGGTGGGGGTGGAGGTGACGGACGTAATTCGGACAATTGAGACAGATGGAAAATTATTTTAAATATCTTGTTATATCGAATGCGAGGAAGTGTTTGTCGTTGGATAATATTATGGGCAGAATGCTGTATGATTGTTATTAATATAAACTACAATATAATAAAAAGTCCCGGACCCCAGGAGCTGCGAGAATTGAGAACTATGATCCGGAAGGCACCGAATACAATCAATGTAAAAAGATTGGCTCTTTCATATTAGATTTTTCCAAAAGAATGAATCTATTGAGGTTGCGAACATTAAAGAATTTTTAAAAAATGTCTTCAAATCGTCATCGATCGTCCCCTCAATAAAGAAAGAGTCCGACTATCAGGAACTGCGATATCTTAGCGCAATCACTAGTGATATTAGTAAAGGAATAGAAGCAGTTATTGATACGTTTTGATCTTTCGTGAAAATATAAAATAAAATATTAAAAAGGAGGAAGATTTAAGGTACCACAGCATGAAACAGTATCCTAAGCAGAAACTACTCCATCCTCTGTCCCAACGTTCGCTTTTGGAAACACTATAACACTTTTTTTCATTTTCTTACCTTTTTTTTACTGTTGAATGTAATTTTAAAAAACAGCAACGAATTAAAAAAGTTATAAACAGAGACAAAAATCCGTTCAAAAGGACAAAACTTTTTCTTTCCGCTTTGCAACAAAATTCAGTAGATATCCTGACAACGAACGAGAAGTATATCTTGTAAAAAAAAAAATAATAAAAAAAAAAAATAAAAAAATATGTGCTGGTTGTGACAAAGTGTACCTAATTTTGTTTCCGGCTGTATTATTCAATCGTTTTTATCGATTACAAGTGAAGATCAGACAAAAATAGATAAGAAAAAACAATGTGGAGTAGGGCGAATAACAAGTGTTGAATCCATAAATAAATAAACCATTTCCGTCTATTTTATGTTTTTATAGAATTCTTGAGCAATACGGAATAAATGAGATAATCAACTTGGCAAGGAATGTGCTTAGTCAGCTCCTGCGTGACGGGCGTTTATTTTTTATTATCAGATGACTCATTCATTTTTTTTTCTGAAAAAACCTTTCAGATGGTAATGTAGATAGCTGTTTTCCCACGATAGATTTTCAGAATATATCTTTCCCATTATGATCTAAAAAACAGTTTCGTTTAAAATCAAAAATGTTTATATTTCAGTTTCGTGTGTGGTTCAATTAAACCAGTATAGTTTCCGATAAACCCCCATTGAAGTATTCTGTATGTAAAGAAAACAATACAAATTTCTGAATGCTGTTTTCCCCGGCTGAGATCATCTAACTGAAATTTGTGTAAAAAGGCTCGGGAGCCTTATTAATATGCCATAAGGTGAAACACCCTGAATAATTGTTTTTACTAAAATATTTTTTTTTTTTTTTTAACGGCGCATCGACAAAACCGGGCCATTAGCGCAGCCTAAATTTTAAATTTTAACGTCCATTTATTATTAACTACGAATTTTAGGACGGGTTATCTATTGGTTACCAACCTTTTCTAGCCAGGATAGGGCTGTTGCCTTTCTTTTTTCTAAAGAAAAGCCACCACCCCTAGTGGGAATCGAACACTAACGTATTAAAAATCAACAGTTAAAGAAGTAAAATTCGACTGACAATAAATTAAGAACTGTTAGACATTATTACTGACTTTCCAACAACTCACGCCAGGCAGTAGCCCTTGTGAGGGTAGTGTAGGTCATACAAACAAAGCCCACGACAAACCGACGAAAGTAGACATTGTACGAGTAACACACAGCAGACAGTAAAACATAAGTTAAATGGCTGAAAATTACGGCTTAGCTTGGACAATGCACATGACTTGACAGATATACTTTTTGAAAGCAGTTAACATATAGAAACTCTCCGAATGCATCATCTTAGCGCGTTTCAGTTCATATCCCTAGTGCCCTTAGCGAAGGAATGGAAGCATTGATAGGTTTTGGTATTTTGTTAAAAACATAAAATGAAATCTCAAACAGAAGTATGATTTGAGGTGCCACAACAGAAAATAGTTAGTATCCTAAGCGGAAATTACTCAATCCCCTTTGAACGTCAACGACACGTACGACTACATAACCACAACATTACACTGGTGTGGCTACCTGGACATGAAAACATTGACCAAAGCACATTAGTAGACAGTCACGCTAAATTAATGACAACAAAACAAGAAAAAGACAATGACCTATTGACTTCACAAGACTTGTTTACAACTGCACAAACGCTTTCTATAGACTGGCAATAGAAATGGACAAGGACTGAAAACAAACTCTTGAAGTAAAACTCTCAATAAAAGCCTGGCTTCTTAAGAAGAATAACCTTTCAAGAAGAGAACAAGTTGTCCTGGCACGTCTCAGGATTGGCCACTCCCTTATTACGCACTCCTACTTAATGGAGAGAAAAGAAAGGCCAATATGTCCAGAGTGTAATGAACAGTTGACTATAAAACACATACTGACAGACTGCAGAAAACTAGAGAACTTACTCACCCCACATCACTTACTTACTGAAGGTAGTCCATATATTAACACAATACTCCAACATCTTAAACGAATTAAAATAATGCCCAAAATATAACCATATAAATGTTTTTTTGTTTTTTTTTTCCTCAAAATTCTTTAGTTTAGTTTTGCTTCCCGCCTCATCCTTAACTTACATTTGTAATATGTTTTTTTTTATATGAAGTTAAATTTTAAATTGTGTTAATTAATTATATTAAACTGTGTGATAATAAGTATATGATGTATACGGAATGTTGCATTAGATGTTATAATATTGTCATTGTATATATGTTATGGTTATATTGGGCGAGTCGCCTGTGTTGCGAGTGCTCAAGAATAAATAAATAATCAACGACACGTCGGGTAGCACAATGGGTCTCGGTCTTATAGGGCTGAGTGCTGTTTCTTTGGATTGTTCCCCCGGTTATCTATTCTAATCTACACAAAAATTTATATCTGGTGATTTAAGAAAATTAACGATTAAAAAAAATTATTTATAAGCAAAACCATTTACATTATCACTTAAAAGCAATCTTAAGTCCAAAGGAAACAGGAAGGAAGTGAATTCTCTGATGATGTGCGATGACAGCAATTTTCCCAAGAGAGTGACTGCAAAAGCCAAGGACTCAATTGAAGGAAACCCATTTGGACTCATTAGAGATAAAAGTTCACACGTAACAAACAAGTGGTTTACGTACATTAGGTAAGGTAACTATTTTTTTACATAATAGAACGGAACCAGCATTGGCATTCAAATTTTGATTCAATTATTTCCATAAACAGAGGTTTGGAAATGTCTGAAAGCCACTGGCTAGTCAGCCGATGTCGCCAAATGAGGTTGTATAGTTCAGTGTTCTATAAGTAAGAGAGTATTGAATTTATGTATCGGCTGCTGTCCCACAACAATTCATTCATGCCAGGTGGAATATTTTTTTTGTGTCGTCTTCAGCATTCCGTAAGTAAATGTTTTACTGTAAAGCCTCTATTGTGTATATCACGAGTTGGTTTGTTAAGACCTATCTTGAGATGGCCAATTTTGAGTCGAGCAAGTGCAAATTCCTCTCGGCTTTTATCACGCCAATCGTCAGTAGTATTTTTGATTGTACTTAATTTATTGTCTGAGTCTGTCTTACCAATCATTTAATATTTTATTTGATTATTTTATTTATGGATTGATCGGTTGTGCTTATGTTGTCAAGGGGTGGGATATACATTTCTAATATTGCTCTCACAGTCTCGAAAAAAATACCATCAGAAGTAAATAAAAAATATATTTGGCTTCGTAAGATGAATATTTCACAAATACAGTAATTACGGCAGTCGAGACTGAGTCTAGCAACCAACCATCGATGTCAACGCCACTTTTATCCCTTCTCCTACCACCTCCAAAGATTCCCCCCCCCCCAGAGTCTTAGGCTTACTTTCCTTGATTTATAGAAAAAGGTCAGTCTTCTCCCAGCAAACTAACATCATCTACTCGCATCTCCAGATAAAGCGACACGAAGTCTCGCACACCCAGTTATCGACCTCACCGTAGGAACAATACCGCAACATTCTGCGCTACGGAAAAAACGATAAGCAGTAAGCCAATTAATTTTGGTTGAGTAGCATTCATGTAAATTCTGAAGACTACCTGTTCAGCAAGTTCTGTGGTAGAGGTGTGGTATGGGTAACCGCTAGTGAAGGTTTAACACGTTGCATGCGGTGAATGGTATTTTCCTGTCTGTCCGTGGAGCGCAGGCAACTGTAAGAAATCAAGAGTGCTGGAAAGCGCTTGTAGTATAAATGCGATGTGACACTTACAGACGTCAATATGTACTGGCGACGTTTCTTACACCGTAAGTTATTAACAGCGTTCGTTCAAATTTGTATATATATGTGCATCTAGATATACATTTATCTGTTCGCGCAAAGGCGGTGATTATAGGCGGGGTGCAAATTCAGATTTATAAGTTTTAGATATGTTTTTAAAACTGAAACGTCCGTAGCGCAGAAATATGCTTAAAATTACGTTCATAAATACAATAAGGTATACATATACATATACATTTGTCTTCTCGCACTCTAGCGGCTCAAAATATGGAACGATTTTATTGAAATTTGGTACCAAAAAACTTTGTGTGGTTTGAACGGCCAAGTTCGGTCAACAGCAGAATCCATTGTCAAGGAAAATTTTAAAAACAAGATTTTCCTAGTGATTTTTTAATATATTCTTATACATCTTGGATATCGTATTAAAGTAACGGTCTATTAGAAATCTTCTCAAATGTCCTACAATTACTGTTCATAGGTGATTTTTGATAGAGCGATCGTTACTTAAATGGAGTAATTTTCGCTTAGCACACTGTACTTACTTACTTACCTTATCCTACGCCCGCACGAGGCAATTCTGCCATCAAGCGCCTCGGAGACCAGTAAAGGGAGGAAAGCAGAAAATTCATATCGTCATACTCTGGGGAGCACTGCAGGATGTAAGGTGTGCAGCGTCCATTCTGCCGCCATTGCACAGAGGATCGATGTCTTTGTCCGCCACGCCGATTCTGTGCAGGTGAGCCTGTAGGTAGTCGTGTGAGGTGGTTATTCTGAAGAGGCAGACAACCAATTCTCTGGGCAGATCTCGAGGCACCGGTCCCTTTGTGACTAGCTTCTCCCAAATTTTACCAGTTGCAGCTTTGCGGTGTCCTTCAGCTACTGCTATGTCCACGATTTGGGAATAAGCTGAGGAGAGTGTCACCAAAGCTGATGGTTGTTTTTCGTTCGTCTTAGCCAATTCGTCGGCTTTTTCATTCCCAGGCACTCCCACGTGGCTAGGAATCCACTGAAGCACGACAGTAACTTTGGCTGCTACTTCTGAGAGCCTTTTTCTGCATTCCAAAGTACGATGGCAATCTGTGGATGAGTTCGATGATAGGGCCAATATAGCAGCCTGTGAGTTCACCAAGAATACTATATTTCCTGTTAAGCCTCTGCGTTCTACCTCTCCGGCTGCCTCCATGATAGCAGCCACTACTCAAAATTACTCAATGGCTTCCCAACAGGTATGGCTCCTTGAAATTCTCGGGAGAAATAGCCTGCGCCCGTTTGACCAGTGGCAGGTATTGATAATCCATCTGTGTAAATATGTAGCCATGCTGGTTCCGGATACCTTGCGTGTATGGTTTCGAGAGCAGCCTTCCTTGCATTTCGAGGGATGCAGATTTTGGTTTATTATGGCTACTTAGGGTTTATTATGGCTAGCGGTAGCGTCGAAAACACTTCTTATATCACCGAAGCTGGTGCTGGATATTATACTTCAGGAGGAGTTCCTTTGCATGCTTCAGTGGTGTAATTTATGTTTTTAGACGATGGCTTGCTGGGATGTAATTATTCCATAGTGTTGGGTTAATCCTCCTTGTACGATCCCAAAACTTTAGAACAGCCCTATCTCGCCTGGCTCTGAGGGGCTCAATGCCCGCTTGAATTTCCATGGCTGCAATAAGTGTTGATTTAGTAGCTCCGGTTATGATTCTTAGGGCTCTGTTCTAAACTTTGTTTATGCGTTCTTGTCTACTATCACTGGCAAAGTCCATCAGCTCACCTCCTAAGATGACAGTCAGCCCAGAAAAAACAGTCTTCCAGCACTTTACTCTGTCGACAAAACCACCAATCCTACATCTGCAGTACACTGTGAGTTTCCTGTTTTGGTGTCTGAATATTTTTCTGAATTGAGATTTTTTTTCAAATTTGTACAGGTTCTGACATTATTTACGATAGATTAAGGAAGTGTTGTTTTAGATACATCGATTTTAAGCTTTCCAAAAAACATATTAGGAAGAAGCAACATAAAGAAATACACTAAGATGACAAAGTTCCTAGCACTCAGTGCCCAGCCGTAGAAATGCGCCATTTTAATTGCGACCAAATACCTAAATTACTTGAAAAACCTCTGTTTATAACAGTTGAAAGTATTTTTCCAATTTGTTTACCAAGAACAATCAAAGATCTAGTAGTAAAAAAAAAAACAAAATACTTTCTGTGGTTACCTTAACGTAAGATAGTTTCAAGAAAATATATAAATTACCTGTGAACCATGCCATTTGTGGTCAGTTCCTATAATTGATGGCGGATACTAAAAAGTTGCTAGTTGTAATTTAACACTACTTCATAAAAAAGGTAACATATTTTGATTTTTATGTTTATGTCCTGGAATTTACGTATAACTTGTATTAAAATTGGAATAATTCCACGTCAAAAGGCATCATCTCATCTCTTAGTGTTTCCTACAAGAACAAAACAAATAATGCAAATTTATCTTTAAAAATCCGGTTCTCAGGAATCCGTATTTCTAGTCTAATTCGGAATGCTTGAAAGTCCTTTTTGCAGGAAAGCTACAATAATAAACTAAATTAACTAGAAAATACCTGTTGCAATAAAATCTCTAGGAAAAGCGAAATTATAGAGACTTAAAAGGCCCCAATGGACACAAAATTGAATCAATCTCCTTCTTATTTATAAATAGCCATTAAATTTATTATTTATAATTATTTTCTGAACCATATTAATATTATTTAGGTTCAGAGTCAAAGGAAAGAAAACCTTAATTAAAATGGGTTTCTTCGATGTCGGCATTCCAGAAAGAAACATTTTCTGTCCTTGAATGTGAAATGATCAATATTTACATTTGAAAACAGCCTTGATTCTTTTGATTACACAAATGTAATCTTTTTAAATATTTGCTGAGAAAACTATTTTGTAAAAGAGCATGTGTAAAGTTTGCAAGGGAAGAGGTGTCAAAAATAAAATAAATCATTATTTGAGGTCAAGGGGTCTGAGTAACAAACTCAATGTTTTAACGAAAATAGAGTCAATGTGGTAATAGCAAAAACTATTTGTACAGTTCCGGTCATACTAGACGAATCCCCAGGTCCTTAGCAGTTTATTGTCGATCATACATTTAAGGAACATCATCCAGTAGTTATGATGTATCCAAACAAAAATTACGGCTGCAAGGAACACACAAGTAATTTGATCTGGAGTGGGAGGATCCAGGCAAACCCTAATTCCAAAGGGACTAATTGCTATTGACCAGTTTTCTTGCAGTGTAAAAACCATTTCGAATATCAAAACAGGATGTCTTAACATCTTTTACTTTTATTTATTTTTTTATTTTAATTATCCTGCCTCTACCCCAGTGGGTCATTGGCAGCTCGGTCTTCTATATCTGAGTATGTCCGTTAAAATCACCAACGAACACTACTGGCTTCGGAACTTGATTCATTATGTTATGTTAGAAGAGAAATCTTGGTTTTTATATCCTTTACTTTTGGGAAAGCCAATTTCAGGACTTTTTCGGGACATTCTTATGATTTGAAAAACAAATTTTATGCCCATTAAAATGAAAATAATTTCACTTAAAAATAAAAAGCCTTAACAATTAACTTAAAATTATTTGTAACCTTAGACGGATTACCGTGATATCTATAAACTCACAATTTTACATACATTTAAAACAATAAATAAAACTGTATAAAATGAACATAAGGGTGGTGACCTATAGATAACCCGTCCTAAAAATTCTGCGCTAATTAAAATGTACGTTAAAATATAAACAATTAAATAAAATAAACATTGCATGTTAAATAGGATAGTCACATTAATTTTAAAAATGAAGTAAAGATACTAAACAATTTACAATGACTATGGAATTAGCAGCCACAGAAATATTGAATATTGTTAGCAGAATTTAAAATGTCTAAAAATATTACTAATTAAATATTCATTCTCAATATACATAACCTATATATGGGTGTTTATATATGCTTATATATTTGTCTGAGACAAAGTTCAACCCTTTCTTAGCAGTTAAATGAAAATATCCTAGCAGTATGGGTTTGTACCAATTTCAGCACACTGTACTAAAGTGACCCCATTTTACGGTAATGAAACAAAATTAAACTCCCGCTCTGCATAAGCTGGTTTTGCTTGTCTTCAAAAGATACTTTCGTCATTACTTTCATTAATTGTATAGCGTATTTCGTTAACAGAAATTGTGAGGTACATTTCGGTATCTACTAGGTCAGGTCGAAGAAGATTTGAAGTTTTTTTTTTTTTTCTACAGTTTCACTTCCTCGAAATGCTCTAAAGTAATCCTTGGAACTACTGGTGGGAAATCATAAGCAAAAGAGTGAAAAAACGACAAGGCTAGTTCCTACAGAGATGTTTATTAGCTCATAGTGCTCTAAAGGCAAGCAATGCATACTTATAACTACTATAGCAATTCACAATCTTATGAAACCATTATCAGATGGACAAGCATCCATACCCCCGAGTATCCAAGGTCCCATCCCTCCCCCCAATCAAAGCTTCCTAATTCAGTTGATGTGTATAATAAAAGGAACAGGTGCCAATATCAGGTTGATATAAACATTAATACCAATTTTGAACACAAATGTATCGGTGTTTGCCTTTTAGGATACCAGAAGATTAGTGATATCCGAAGTTTCATGATATAGAGCCATGAGGGGTCAATGCAAGTTAAAATTATGAATTATGATCCGTCATATGTAAACGGGCGAAGTATTAGTGTTCATTTAAGCAGGTCGTGAACAACAAAGAACTTAAGTTGATATCTGCACTTCTGGCTTATTTATCCCATATATCATGAGGAAGTTCATGATGGCTTTTCCATTCTTCTCTTTGGTCAAAAAGCTTCCAAGGATATCTTTTCTAGCCTGAGCGTGAACTACATTTTAACTTTGTAAAAATCAGGCGTTTGACTCTATGGTGGCGGAAGTGGCGAAGAGCCACGGGGAGACCCAAAAGAGCTTAAAATGTGAAAAACACCAGCTTCCTTCCCTGGACCAACTACAAATTCAAGCCTTCCGTCCAGAGTACCATGGATCCTAAAGTTTGTTCTGTATTTTTGAGGAGCTAAAGAGGCCCTCACGCAGGCAAAACGTTTACTCAAAATTTTAAATATGTGCAAAAGTTTTGTACGAAAATAAGCTCAATATTTGTGCTCAACATTTTGAGTAAACGTTTTGCCAGTGTGAGGGCCCCTTAAGATTTCGGTTAGTATATTTTTGAAAGGTATAAGTACTCCACACCATCTTCAAGTACATTAATAGTTTCATTCATTATTTAAACACGGATCAATGAAGTGTTTGGACCATTCTACGCGCGCGGAGACCACTTAACTTACTTCGGAGGTTTACCCCGCATGCATTTACCATTACGCTTTGAATGTCTCCATGGATACCACGTGTGGAGCATATAAAAAAGGGGAAGGACATTAGGAACTTTAATTCTTCCAATCGCCTGAATGACATGCAGTGGCCTATCTTGAATATCTTACATTATTGCCGGAGTGCAAGAGTGCATACATACACTGCCTTCCTAGAGAATCTGCATCCACTGTAAGTACATAACCTTGGTTGTTGTCATTACATCTAGAACTATCTTCTTCCGCTGTGTTTACACATTCTGGAGTTAGCCTCAGATCTGGTACAGCTACAGTCTACGAGCTATTTACTGAGTAAGCTCCAACGAATGATTATTAATAAATTTGGAATTAATGAAATATTAGATCAACATTATAATTCTTGTAAAAAAAATTGATATCACGGAAACAGACTTTGGGGTCTCCCCGTGTTCTAGTGGCCAACGCCTTGGATTTTTTTTTTTTTTTTTTTTTTTTTTTGAAAGTATCTTTCCTTTAAAAGGTTAAAATTATTGTAATATACTCCTGCAATAATAATGAGATTTTGAAGAAAAATGTCCAGAAAAATAGGTCCAGGGAAAAGAGCTGGTGTTTTTGTTTGTCCTTCTCTCCTTTAGATACTGGAGAAACAATCTTATTTGACGTTTTCCGAATAACACTTGTTGCCATATTCAAGCGCTTGATTTTTGCGTTGCTAAAAGTGGGTTTACGCTAAGCCTAGATAAGGCATCCATCGCTACTTAACGACCAAATAGTGAAAACTATATTTCAACAAAAATACCATAAATCCAATGACCCCGAACAAGCCAAGAAGATTGACGAACAAAATGATTTGATATTATTTTATGGCACCCTCAGAGGAATATAATTAATAAACTTTACCATATCATCATTAGATGTGATAATAGTGGAGGGTAAAAACGTAGGCTTACAGACAGATACAAGGATGTTGATGGGACACACTAATTTTTGCGGGAATATTTTTGGAAAGCCTAAAATAACAATAATTGACGTATGCGTAAATGGATTCCCTTGAATATTTTTTCTTTTTAAATGCAAAAATAAAAATCATAAAAATCATTTTTTTTACGAAATTTCACTTGTTAAAAAACTGTTAATGATATCTCTTCGAAATCCTAAACAAAATGTGCTTGGAAGCCTATTAGGGAAAAAAGAGGTCTCCGGGAGGTCTTTCTCTACCTCCCGGACTCATTGGTTTGTATTATCTTAGTTATTATTAAAGATTTAAAAAAAGAAACTGTTTTATTGTCTGTTCGTTGAAAAAATATCAAATTATTTGATTATCTGTATATACTCTGAACTAGGTTCTAGGAAATAAACTATTGTTGGGTCTTTTTTAGAAAATTTGTGACAAACAAAAAAAATATATTTGATTATTCAATTAATTAAAGGATTCATTTTTATCAATATTTACAACAAATAGATTCCTAAGACAGGTTAAAATTCTGGGGAGCAGTATTCCTTGATGTCTGAAATGATTATTCTGAAGAGATCCTCCCCTGTGTTGCACGTCCTTCACAAGAAATCACTGACAAGAAATAATACTGATAAATGGATCATATTAATCAGACCAGGCGCTTGGTTCGCCTTATTTTGAAAAAAAATACTGTTATTCACTTTCAGCAATTTAGTTGTTGAAATGTTATTCTAAATAGAAACTGCATGAAAATAGTTGGTAAAATATCGTATAGTTTGACGACAAAATACTTGAAAAAGAATAATTAAGTGAATCTCTAAGATATTGCAACTTAAAGAGCAATTTTCTCAGAATGTTCATGCTGTCGCTTGGTTCCTTTCTGATTACCATGGTCCAAATGTATATTAGTATAATAACATATGTTCCGTTAGATTGTCTAGGTAACTAGCAACAGTTACTAAAAAATCACTGGCGGGTCTATTCTTAAAAAGACCCCTACTGTTCATTTAACTGTTTATAATGTTTTTTTTTTTACTTATTGGTTTTAAGAAAACAATTTTTTTGATAATTGATTAATATTTGTTCATCTAATATATTGCTTTCTTTGTTTAACAATTTTGTTTATTAATTTTGCATTTGTGTGTTGTCTTTTGGTAGCTGCCGAAGGCTACCAAAGAGTACCTAGCTGAAACTTCCTTAATACAGATTTTTACAAAAATCATACTGATGTTGTTCTAGCCGAATCCCAACTATTCCCTGGCTGCTTAAGAATAAGTTTGTAGTCCATGCCCCCCCCCCCCCGGACAACCTGCCTAACAGATGTCTGTATATCAATAGCTATTTGCTGAGCCAAACCACTAGTAGCCGCCGAGAGCTGAAAGCTGTGCGATGGACAGCTAGCGGAAACGGCTAGTTACCAACTGGACCTTGGTTTCGCATCAGCCTCTAACTCGGTCACACTCCCTGTAGTTCCTATGCTGCCTTCAGGTGACAGCCGTGGTCACCGACCTCACATTCAAAGGTCAAACAGCATCTTTTTAATATAACAACACTTTAGGATTATCAGGGGAAGAATAGCCCAGTAGTAAAATTATGCCCATTAATTAATTATTACGACATTTCGCTGGAGGTATTTTCTTTTCGCATCTTTAGTTTTTAGAAAACTTGTCAGGCTGAGATTCGAACCCAGAATATGTATATATATATATATATATATATATATATATATATATATATATATATATATTTGTCTGTTCGTTCTCTAGGTCGAAGAAGAATGGTCCGATTTTGATGAAATTTGGTACAAAAATCCGTCGTCCAATTTGAAAGGTCATGTTCGTTAACCAGCAGAATCCTCCCACTGGAAGATGGCGTTTGGGGCGAAATTCGCGCGCAAAAAACGTAACGCTTACGTTTTTGAGTTTATAACCTTGTTAAGTACTCGTTTTATAGGTTTCTTGGGCTACGAATACGAATGAAACCATTTTCAAGGCGATAGCTTAAACCGTTTTCGAGAAAATTGGAAAAATAGTGTTTGAATACCGTTTTTAGCGCGGTTCCTCCCTCCCCCATAGGTAGGAACCCCGCTTATAAGGTTCATACAATGAAACAATCCGGAAGTGCCGACTAGAAAATTTCGCGTTTCAGAACCCCTAGAGACCGAAAATAACGGTGGTTCAAATTTGTATGTATATATATATATATATATATATATATATATATATATATATATATATATATGTATATTTATTTATATATATATATATATATATATATATATATATATATATATATATATATATGTATATTTATATATATATATGTATATATTTATATATATATATATATATATATATATATATATATATATATATATATATATATATGTCTGTTCGCTTATTTCTGGCTTCCCTGATGGTCCGATTTTGATGAAATTTGTTACAAAAATCCGTCGTCCAATTTGAAAGGTCAAGTTCGTTAACCAGCAAAATCCGCCCACTGGAAGATGGCGTTTGGGGCGAAATTCGCGCAGAAAAAATCGTAACGCTTACGTTTTTGAGTTCATAAGCTTGTAAGTACTCTTTTTATAGGCTTCTTGGGCTAGGAAAACGAATGAAACCATTTTCAAGGCGATAGCTTAAACCGTTTTCGAGAAAATTGGAAAAATAGTGTTTGAATACCGTTTGTAGCGCGGTTCCTCCCTCCCCCATAGGGAGGAACCCCGCTTATAAGGTTCATACAATGAAACAATCCGGAAGTGCCGACTAGAAAATTTCGCGTTTCAGAACCCCTAGAGACCGAAAATAACGGTGGTTCAAATTTGTATATATATATATATATATATATATATATATATATATATTGGGCTAGGAAAACGAATGAAACCATTTTCAATGCGATAGCTTTAACCGTTTTCGAGAAAACTGGAAAAATATTTTTTGAAAACCGTTTTTGGTTTGGGTACTTAGAATCACGGGATTCAGTTGAAACATTATCTGCATGTTCTACTTTCATTAAAACTAATATGTTGAAAGTTATGTTACGTTTGGAGTTAAGGAAGGGTTAGAATAAAATATTTTATGAACAGACATGAAAAGTTTTGGAAACTTCGTATACTTTCCTTAATATCTCGAAAAAGGTTGAGAATCTTGGTAAACAAAACATTACCATTAGAATGCTTACTAAATGCTCTACAAAAAAGGTTCTAATGAAAGTTTTGATTAGGCGATGTCAATCGGAGAAATAAGTGCTTAAAACATTAAAGTAATTGATTTCGCTTATTCGAACTGTTCTTTTTGTCTTTGATTTTGGTACTTAGAATCATGGGCTTCAGTTGAAACATTTTCTGCATGTTTGAATTTTATCAAAACTAATATGTTGAAAATTTGGTTACGTTTGGAGTAAAGGAAGGATTAAAATAAAATATTTCATTTTTAGACATGAAAAGTTTTGGGAACTTCGTATATTTTCATTAATATCACGAAAACGGTTTGGAATCTTGGCAAGCAAAACATTACCATTCGAAAGGTTACTAAATTTTCTACAAAAAATGTTTTGAAGACATTTGCGATGGGATGGTCATATTTGGAGAAATAAGTGCTTAAAACATAGGTAATTTCATTCATTTGAACGAATCTTTTTGTGTGTTTCCTACAGTTTTTTTTTCACTGCTCGTTATTTTTGTGATTGCTTATAGTAGTCAAATGTATTAGTCAATAAAACAGGATACGTATATATAGAAACAATATTTTGTTTCAACGGTATCTTGGAATTCGAAGATGCCCTATGAATATCTAGATTACTGTACTGGTGTTGATTTCGTTCTTTAGAATTGTTTTTGGTATTCCCTATTTTCAGAAGTTTTTATCTATTTATTAATTTTTTTTTAAAATTCATTGAACGAAATCATATGAATTCAAAGGTGAGGAGCTAGGAGGCTTAGGGTGGAGTGCATTCCCAGTACAGGTTTCGCCCAGTGGACCCTCGTCATCTGTAAGTTCCTTTCTAGGGTCATAAAGATAAGCCTCCAAACAACTGTAGGAATGTAGGATTTCTAATTTTTGCCAGTATCAGAACAGCCGCTGTTTACATACCACAGTGGTACTGACGTACCGGTATACTAGTTGCACTCCACACGGTGGTAGTACTTGGTGTATGCCACAGCGGATTGCTCATTATAATCTTATTTTATACGTATTAAATAGATACCTAAAAAAAGTTTATTTGTGTATAAGTGTTGCGTTATTGGGATTAGAATAAAATATTTTATTAACAGACATGAAATACTTCGGAATCTTTGTATATTGTCCTTAATTTTTTTTTTCTTTTATGGTATATCGAAATCTGAGTCATTAGCACCATTTTTTCCTTATGAGCTTATATAATACTTAGATTTAGCTAGCAGCAATATTTTACACCGCAATTAAAGTGATTTGCTCTTCTTATAAACATAATATTTATATTATAATATAAACATAACACATTAATTTGCCTAACAAAAAAAAAGTCCGACCCGCAGGAACTGCTTCATCTTAGCGCGGTTCCGTTCTTATCTCAAGTGCGATTAGTGAAGGAATATAGCAGCTATCGGTAGGTATTAGCACCATTTTCCCCCCTTAATATCTTCAAAACAGTTAAGAAATCGTGGGAAGTACGATGTAACCATTCAAAAGCTTACTAAATTCTCTAAAAAAAAGATTCTGAAGCAAATTTCGATGGGGCAATGTCAGTCGGAGAAGTAAGTGCTTAAAACTACGAAAGTGTTAGTTTTGTTATTTTAAACGGGTTTTTGTCACTGTTTACCTCACTTTGGTTTTTTAAGTTTATTTAACGGCGGAATGAGTATGTCATTAAAGCTGAGAAAATAAGAATCATATTGGTAATAGAGTTTTCCTAGAGTGAGCGTCGCGATGACGGGAGAGTCCCATCCGCTTAGGAAACTGTCAGTTTCCATATGTGGCGCTTTAAGCTTCCTTCTTTTTGAGATTTTATTTTATATTTTTAACGAAGGATCAAAACCTACCAATAGCAGCTACTATTCCTTTCCTAATCGCACTTCGGATAAGAACGGAACCGCGCTAAGATGATGCAGTTCCTGCGAGTCGGACTTTTTGTTTTATCTAACAAAATCTATCATCGCCCAGCCCAAACCACTTTACAGAAAATTTTGAAATTTTGCATGGACACTCCCTATAGAACGTAAACACTCGCTAAGAAAGGATTTTTTGATATTCTAATTTTTAAGTATTTTTAGAGGGGTATGAATTTTTTGATAGGGGTGAAAAGGCATCACCCCTATCCTGGCTAGAAAAGGGTGGTAACCTATAGATAACCCGTCCTAAAATTCGTAGTTAATAATAAATGGACGTTAAAATTTAAATTAAATAAATAAATAACTACGTATCTGCCGAGCGGGTGCACGGGTAATCAGCTAGTGTGTTTTGAAATAATTTCGATATTTCAATATATTTTCGTTCCGATGTAGTTTTAAACTTAGGTATCTGCCAAAATTAAAAATTAAAAACAAATCATCCCAGCTTAAACGTTTAAAGCATAATTATAATGTTCGAAAGTACATAACATCATTGGCTTTCATGAAGGGTTAATTGTTTTTGTAACGCCTTTTTAAAGGAGCTTAAGTTGTTCCATCATCAACAAGTCGCATTTTACCTTAGTCATGACATTAATGGCAAGAATGGTCACTGACCTTCGACAGATTGAAGAGATGATTACATAATTGATAATTGAGGAATTGAATAATGACGATTCACCCTTTGGCCGAATGTTAACTTGAAATCGCTGAAGCTATGTTCTTGCATTTTAATAGCATAACTAGCGACTCGATCAAATTAAGCACAAATTCTTAACGTTAGTACCCCTATAAAAAATTAACTCGCTTTTTATTATTGTATAATTTACTTACGGGCGAAATTAGCAAAGGCAATGAAATGCCCAGAAAGTAATAAAAATGAGAATGCAATGCTCACTTAATCAGAGTGCACTAACAAGCAATTAAATGTGCATCAAGGTGTAAGCATTTTTATCCCGATGTACATAAAACAGTTTAAAGTTATAATTAAAATTTTAGAAATACGATATTAAATGTTGTGTTAGAAAATTTTATATTTGAAACAAATTTATGTTAAATATGGTAAATCGAATTCAGCATTTTTCGCCTATCTCACGCCCATCTCATCACTTTTTAAGGCCTAAGAGTGTTTATATATATATATATATATATATATATATATACGCATCTAGGCTATATAAATATAGTCTACTCGGGGGAAAATTTATAAAAATAAGTTTAATAGTTTTAACGTTTAAAATATTATATTAATTATGAAGTGCCTTCAATATTTACAAAGGAAAATTTACTTTGTAATTTCATTAAAATGAAACATAGGGAAGAAAATAAACTAATTAATAACTAACAATTATCTAAAAATAACAAACAAAAACTTTCGTAAGAGATAAAAATCAAAAAATATGAAACAGTTTTTTTTATGAAGCTTTATGTAAAAAAAAAAAAAATTAATTCATTGAATTGTTTCAGTTGTAAACGTACCTCAAATAACTTGAGTTATTATAAAATTTGCATTATAATTGTGTGAATAACAAAATAGGATAATAATACAGACGAGAGTAGAAAAAAAAGTTCACCGGAATTCTTTGTATGAACGATAACTAGCAGCAGTTTCTTTTCTCTTTACAGAACTTCTAATTTTGATGAATCTATAAATTTAATTCATAAATTCAAATCAATTAGTAAAGTAACAAACATCGGGGGCTAATGACCTCAGCAGTTGATGCACTGAACAAAAAATAAAATAAAAAAAAAATCGAAATGTTTCCTGGGACGAAATTTAAACTAAAAGTTATAGTAGGCTCAAAAATGGCCTTTCTGTGCTTTAAGCAGCAAATGTCACATTAGGTGTTTACTATCCAGAGAAAGGGAGCGCCAAAACTGTACATCCAGCAGAATAAATTGGTTTTTACTAAAACCTAAGAAATATGAATCAAGCAGTGAGATAAGTGGTCGGAGATTGAATTGTTACCTCGCAAGAAGACAAAACGAGCAACCTTTGTTTTAGACCTCATTGGAATGGGTGAAGGAATGAGGTCAGGAAGGTAAGTAAACAGCAATTCATACTCACTTATTCCACGGAAATGTTTTCTGATCAAAGGGAACAGATGCTCAGATCACTGGATCTGCTCAGAAATGTAGTCCTACTCAGGCGTATAAACAGCAATTCATACTCACTTATTCCACGGAAATGTTTTCTGATCAAAGGGAACAGATGCTCAGAGCACTGGATCTGCTCAGAAATGTAGTCCTACTCAGGCGTATAAACAGCAATTCATACTCACTTATTCCACGGAAATGTTTTCTGATCAAAGGGAACAGATGCTCAGAGCACTGGATCTGCTCAGAAATGTAGTCCTACTCAGGCGTAGAAACAGCAATTCATACTCACTTATTCCACGGAAATGTTTTCTGATCAAAGTGACTTAACTGGCCGGTCCAATCCCTTACTTAATTTAGACGAGATCTGCGCCTTTGCTGTTAGGACCAAAACTTCCTGTTTTACAGATTTTTCTGGAGCAGAAACGTGTATTGCCAATTTATATTTTTTATTAATTTGTTAGTGCCCGGTCCCCTCGGCCTTCTTGTTCCGATAGAATTGATTCGAGTATTTACTTTCTATATATTTACAGGAAATCCTCTTTGACGCCAACTCCACAAAATATCTCCATAACTTATTTCTTCATCAGGGGACGAGGTTAGCTCAGTGGTAGAGCACTCGACTAATGAACTGGAGGACCAGGTTCAAAACCCGAGCGCGCACTAAAGATTTTTTCTTCTAGTGCTGCCGTTCGAGGGTTGTATTTGGGGTCCCAGATCGTCCCTAGGCTCACCCAGCCTTTAATTAATTTAATTAATAATGGGTACCTTGGGTGCTAATGACTCTAGCAGTCGAAGCAGCCAAGGGGAAAATCAGGCGGCCGGAGCATTGTGTTGACCACACTATCTCCCTAGTGTGCCGTATGGTCAAGAATCAGATACCTCTCCAGTATCTGCCCCTCTGGGCCCTTGTAGCCTGTTACGGGACTGATTTTTTTTTTTCTGATTTCTTCATCAATCGTTAAGGATTTTTTTTTTTTTAAATAATAGACTAGCCTCTTAAGTCTTCCGTATGCAACGTTTTCAACAAAATAAAGTAGGATGTTACCAATGACACTTAGAGAAACTGTTTACTACTATCTTGATAGAGTGGTGTTAGGAAGAATAAAAATATACACACAAGTGTATTTGGGCCTGGAATGTGTCACAAATAAGCCATGTTGAAAGCGCATTTGAGCCCACTTGAAGATTTTACATTATGCCACTTACAAAATGCAGTATTACTGGGTGTATGATAAAGTTCATTGCACATTCATTAGAAGATCCCTCTTTCTATCTAAGGTACTTTACATCATTCCCTGATTTTTCCGTTCAGCAGAATGGTGCTCCTCAGGGCAGCGTATTGAGTAAAACACTCTTCTGCGTTACCATAAAAGAAGTCCTTAATCAAGTGGAGGCTTGCGTATGTTGTAGAATGAATGTTCAACAATTTAATGTTTCAATCATGCTTTACTGTTATGAAGAAGTTCTAGAAATTTTCTTGAATGTTTCTATCAATGAGTTTCAAATTTAACATTCAGAACAGTGGGGAATCTTTTTTGCGGACGTAAAGCAAGAGATTTTACTTGTCTTAATGATGATGGATTGTGCATCAAATTTCAAAAGGAAGTTCAATTCTACGGAACAAATATAACTTAAACATTTTCTAAGGCACTTTTAAGTAATTAAGGAAAAGATGCTTTATATCGTTGAATTTGTTTAATGTTCTAAGCAATACCAAATTAAGGGCTCAACAGACGTTCATCATTAAGGTTTATAGAAGTTTAATTACATCAAAGTTACGCAGCGTCGGTAAGGTGGGCCGGCCAGAGAAACCACGTGCCGTTGTCAAAGAGAGGCAAACCTTGCGTTAGTTCCCTACAGTAAGTTAATACACCGTAAATAAAGTAACAACTACAATTTTGTTAACAGCAACCAATTTATCGGTATATATGTATTAAATTACTATCAAACGAATGCAAAATGTTCCATGACATTGATAGTGAAGTAATTGTTAGGGATGATTGCCCTCAAGAAGAAGTGTCCATCCTGAAGTGGCTTATCCAAGGAGAGACTATTTGAGGATTTTGTAGCATTACAAATGAGAAGGGTTCTATCTCCGCTGCCATTATGCAATTCAAGAAATTCTCCCTAATTCTGCGGGAACTGCCCAGCAAGGCTAGGCTCACTCCTACGATCTCGCCGCCTCCGGGAGATCAGGCCTTCAAAGTCGCTTTTGTATGCAAATCAGCTTTTAGCTATGCATAGCTTAGTCTAATAATCGCTCGCGGTATTATCACAGAATTAAGGGAAGAAATACTTGCAGATTTCAAAGTAAACTTTTTCTTTTTATTCTTTCCCGTCGTCAGTTAGGCAGATAAGTAGAAATCGGCGTTGCTATTGCCTTTAGAGCTTAAGATCACTTATATAAGTCGGAAGATCAATTCTTTAAAAAATTCCGAATCGTCTTATTTTGTTTCAATAACGCGTCACGATACGCCGTTAAACACGAAAAAAATAATAATAACGCGTCACGCATCAATTATCCTTAGAGTCACTTGAAAAGCCTAGAATAAATATAGTTAAAAAATTAAAACGCTACTCCGTTGAAAAGTTATATATATATATATATATATATATATATATATATATATATATATATATATATATATATATATATAGTTAAAAGGTCAGCTGCAATACCAGACCATGTTGGATACTTTTGTCTTGGATCAGGGGGCAGTGGAAGGTTAGGCATATTGGTTGTTTGTAATTCCTAATGATATAACCAGAAAAAGGAATGAAACCATTTTCAAAGCGATATCCGTAACCGTTTACGAGAAAAATTGATACAACTAGTTTTCCCTACTAATTTTCAGTTTGGGTATTCAGAAAGAATTGATAGAGTTGTAACTTGTTCCAGACATTTAGAATTCATGTTTGGAGTGAACTAATCGAAAAGTTTCAGTTTTCGTTCATCATTTATTTCCAATTAGGAATAAACAATCTGGGTCAAATGTGATTAACCTATCACAGAGGAAAGTGCACGCTTTTTTGCACATCTACATGTAAAGTTTATTTATAAGTTATTGTGATTTATGGCATGGGTGTATATAGAAAATAATTTCGGAGGGGGCTGGGAAAATTCGGGGGGGGGGGGGGCTGAGACCATTTCCGGGGTATGGAATAATAACAATTTAGATCTTGGAAGAGTTTTAGCCAACTTAAACGCTATTACACCCAAAATAGAATATGTTTTAGGAACTAAATTATCTTATTTAATTCATTTTTAAGGGTTTATGAAATTTTTACCAATCAAATCAAAATTTCGGGGGGGGGGGCTGCAGCCCCTCAGCCCCCCCCTTATATACGCCCATGATTTATGGTAAAAAGTCACGAAATTAAATAAAGCCAACTACTTGTAATTGGAAACAATAGTTTAAATTAATTAAACAGCACTACAATAAAACAGAATTAACAAAAACAAGATTAATAAGATAACGTACCTGCTTCCAAAATATTTTTAAGTTGAATTCGTAGTTGCTGGTAATTACTATAGAAGGTCTTTATTACTGAGTCTTAGGTTTTCTGCAAATTCTGGAACAGAAAGAAATTATTAAGTAAGCAATCTTATAAAAATGTCAATTATTATCTATTTTTGAATCGTTTTTTGTTATTTATTTCAGTAATATTGTGAATTTATTTTTTTAAGATGCATTAACTGTTATTTATGTATCATAGCATAAAACATCATACTGGACGACTGGCAAAAAGAATGGACTAAAACTGAAAACTACATAACTTAATTGACATATTATCACCAGTTTGCCCTTACATCTACACTATACTCTAACATTTAAAGACTAACAACATTTAGTCTCAAATTTAAATAAAAAACCTCCGAAATTTAAATATAATAGAATCTCAATTTAAGTCCTAAATGCAACAACAAGCTTTAAATTAGCATTTGTCCTGAACAAAAGTAAAATTTGTATTTATATTATTTATTTTTAGGCACTTATTTTTTAGCTTTTTTTATATTATCTTACTGTTTATTGTTTTATCTCATATTTTTTCATACTGTTGATTATTTTTTTTATTTTTTATTTATTTTTTTTTTCGTACTGGGACTGATTTTTAATATTATTAACCTATGAAAAGACACTATCCCCAAAGTTACGGGTCTGAAACAAATAAATAAATAAATGACTGTTATTTCCACTAATAATAACAAATATTGTGCTGAAAATATTGAGACTAATATCTGGATCTATGTATTAAATTAGTTATTCTTTCACATATCAAGACTTGGCAAAACATTTAATTTCAGGGAGTCCAGGAGAAATCAGTCCATACCGCAGAAGCTACGTCAACAAGCAAATTCCTCAAGAAGGTGGTTTGTTTATGCCACATTGCCATTGGCTGGGATAAAACTAACCGATGACGATACAATAAATGTAAACTAACAATCGTGCACTACAGTCCTTGAAGGACCTGGGCCTCCGTCAACATCCGCCAGTTCGGAACTCCTAAATTTTTGTGAATTGCCCTCTAGGTCATTCAGCCATCATAGCCTTTAGTCTATTATCGAATCACTACTACAGAACGGTCTAAATAGTAGAAACGGAATGACCTAGGATGTCACTTTTGCCTTGAGAAGACTTCCTTGAAGGATCCGTCAACCCATTCAGCGTGACTGGAATATCAAACCCATCCCCGGCGGAGTTTCCGGGACGTAAAGAGCCTTCCAGCTTAACGGTAAATCAACACAGTGGAGTGAAATCAGGTCAGGTTTGTAGACTGAAGATAACCGCCGCCGGTAGGTTACATCCAGATCCAAAGATAGTATTGTACTAGGAGAGGCTGCATCACAACAAGTGGGGTGCTCTTCTAAGAATGCAATAAATGTTACAGATTCGCGCGAGGGTTAAGCTACATTCTCCATCGCATGCGGTCTAGAGTACCAGCCTCGATAAGAACTGTGTATCATATAATTTTTATTTAGTATTTTTTTGCATCGTTATATTGGCAATTTCCCTCCTTCATGTTGAAACTGACAGCTCCTATTCCTAAGAATCCAGATGTTCAGAAAACAAATGGATAATAGCCAATAAGTACATTTATTTAGTTATTAAAGTAGGCAATAAACTCATTTGACAGGTGTGACGGAGGCCCGGTGGCCTTGCGTTATAAGGTGTGAGCATTTAAGACTCCGTGCCGAAGGTCGTGGGTTCGATCCTCACTCTGGGGTTGTGGCTTTACTTTCGAAAGAAGAAAAGGCATCAGCCCTATCCTGGCTATAAAAGGGTGGTAACCTATAGACAACCCGTCCTAAAATTCTTAGTTAATAATAATGGACGTTAAAATTGAAATAAACAAGTGTGTTTATAAACAGTCGGCCAAAAACAAATAATTAAAAAAAAATGGCCAAGTTGTAGATGCGCCGTAAAAAAAAAAAAAAAAAAAAAAAAAAAAAAAAAAAAAAAAAAAAAAAAAAAAAAAAAAAAAAATTAAAAAAAAATCAAATAAGAAAAAAAGTATAATTAAACTAAATTAAAGAATACAGGGGACTGAAGTAAGAGCTAAAAAAAAGTAAGAATGATATAAAGTAAGAAAAAAAAGTAATAAAAAATAATAACTTCAAATAGTGATGGTGAATTTTAAAAATATTTATAATTAGGAGTTTACGTGTGTTCTTTTCATATCTGTACCCCGGAGGTAAAGGACACCATGTCACATATTTTTAATTGTTCAGGAGAGCCAATTTTCCATAACATTGAACTATTTGAAAATTTCTTTCTTTGTTACTTATAGAAAAAGTTTGAAGAGAATTTTTTTCATTGTGATTGGCATTGATAGGAATTTGGAAGTATTGATCATAGTCAAACAAAACCAAGTCCTCATGGTGTCTTTTACCTTTAATGAAAACGGACATTTTATTTTTCACTGTCCTATCTTCGTTATTTATGGGAGCAGAAAATAGTGCCCTCTATCATTATATGGATCGAAAAATCCACATTAAGAACATGTTGTTAAGCCAATTTGATAAAAAAAATGGGCATGGTGTCCTTTACCTCCGGGGTACAGATATGTTTGAGTAGCTTGTCGATGTATTGGCTATCTTTCCTCAGCAAGTTGTGAAGGTCATGGAGTAGTCAGCTTTTAAGAATGAGTGTATGACCAACAAATTTTGTTACGGCCGACTTTAGACGACTGAAAGAACATTGATATTGTGCTCATTATGTATGTCATTTGGTGTTGGGTAATAAAAAATCGTTGACTAAAATAGGCTGAGGCGTGTTTTGCAGTAGGAAAAGTTTTGAGTAGTCCGTACTCGCTGCTGAACGGCAACAAATCCCACAACAGCGATATTTCAATTCAGAGAGGGATTAAGCGTTATATTAAAACATGTTATAAGATCAAGGTCTCTGCTGATGTCAGACTTTGTTTCATTACTCGCTCCCTCTGATGATATGACGTAGCTTCTACGTTTTGGTATTTTTAGAATATCTAAACGTAGAAAGAACTGGAATAATGAAAGGTGAAGATACTGGACTCTTTTATTTTCAAGGAGTCAACCTTTCTTGCGTTTTTCCTGGTTCTAGTTTGTGGGGAAAAACAGCCAGATACGTTGATAGAATAAAATAAATGAATGGTGTTTTATCTGTTCTGAAATCATAGGCCCTCTTGAAAGCTTATGGTTATGCAGCTTATAAGACCAATGACGTTTATTTGTATGTATGTAATGTATTGTTGAATATGTAATAGATGGACATTAGGTGAGCGATTTATTTTAGGATTTGTATTTTTTATGCCACAAATCGGTGTCATGCCATCATCGGTAATGTGCTTCGGCCGACCGATATTCTCCTTTGCGTATACCCGTTGAAGGCTGTGTGGTCCTAGGGACGGTCTGGGAACTAACTTCCACACTCGAATCACGACACTAGACGAAATCGTTTTTGCAAGACAGGAGTTTCGATCTGAGGTCTTCCGGAAAATGTATCGAGTCCTCATAGAGCCAAATTCGCCCTTTACTAATATAAATTCATCATCCCGGGTCGACCTCATAAGCTGAGTTAAAGGAAAAATGCCCAACAGAGAATAAATATTACAGCACTCAATTCCCGTAGTATTTTTTTGATCTTTCATCAAATGAAATAAGCAATATGATCACTTGAAGCGACAAATATTACATAATCATACTCAGAAAACTGTCGACATTATTCTACGGCCTGTTTCATATAATTTCCAAACAAATGTAACTATTTCAGACGTGAAAGAGTTTCCATAACTTATTTTCTTCCATAACACTTACCATGCAGCAGCTCTATCCATATTCCACTACATGGCAAATGTTTTATTGTGTTATTTCCGGATTTTCTCATATTATTTGCCATGGAATAAAGGAGAATATAAATATAATTAAGAATAGGAAAAATACAGTTAATAAAAAAAAATTAAATATCCGTATAAAATATTTTCTAACTTAATATAATATACATGACATATAAAGACTTATTTAATACAATACAGTGACTTCTTTTGGGAAATGGACATTCCTCTAAAGCAATCTATTTTTACAGCTGATGTACACTAGCCTGTGGAAGGTTCTCTGACGTTGAGGCTGTGATTTCTATTTTAAATGCTCCTGAAGAAGCGTCAAAGGAACGTAAAACATGTAGAGCGAAATAAAAGGCTTCCCGAAGAATAATGTGTAGTTAATAAAATTTGACCATCTGCCACATAAAATACACTGGATTTCTTCATGGTTGCAAACTGTCGCAGGAAACTATTTTTAGATAGAGTACATAAATTTGATTAAATAATGCCACAAATAATTGTTTCTCCAAGCCTTACGTAAATAACACATAGAACTACCGCAAGAATGAGCCTATTGTGACTGCTATTATGAAATAGGTTGGTTGGACTGGGGTAAACAGTCTTACCACAATGCGGTAAATAAACGAGGAAATTATTGCCTTGCATAATTCGATATCTTTTTATTTCTCCTTCTGGAGGGCGTTGACCATCCGCAGGCTTGGACATCGCCTCAGACCCGTAGGTCATGAGCGTGTATAGGAAATAATTTCGGGAGGGGTTGGGAAAATTTCGGGGGGGGGGCTGAGATCATTTCATTATGGACTATGAAAAATTTAGAGCTTGGACTAGTTTTAGGCAACTAAAACGCTATTACACCTAAAATAAACTACTTTTAGCACTTTCCTCCGAAGGAAAGTAGCTATTGAGGTTGGACTCATGACGGAATTTTTGAAAAATTTCTTCTAATCTTTATCGATCCTACCTAGTAGACACCGAAAATGACCTCCGTTAAAATTTATATACATATCTATATATATATATATATATATATATATATATATATATATATATATATATATGCATATATATATATATATATATATATATATATATATATATATGCATATATATATATATATATATATATATATATATATATATATATATATATGTCTGTTAACACGATAGCGGCCAGAGTTTTTGTTTTTTCGTCACGAAACTTGGTATATAGCAAACGATTGAACGAGTTCGTTAACCACCAAAGTCGGTCCACCGGAAGGGGGGGGGGTTTACCCCGAACCCAAAACACTTATTTGACTATGTCAGCCGTAATATTTGTTATATTTCAACGAAACTTGGTATTCGTAGTGTTAATATAGAGAGAAAAGTGAGATATAAAAATGAACTAAATCGGTTCATTAGAAGGGGGGGTTTACTCCGGACCCACAATACCAATTCGCCACTGCCAGCCGTGATTTTTGGTATATTTCGACGAAACTCGGTATTCGTAGTGCTAATCCACAGGTAAATATATGTTGTAAAAATAAACGAAATCGGTTCATTAGGAGGGGGGGGGGGTTTACTCCAGACCCACAATACCAATTCGCCACTACCAGCCGTGATTTTTAGTATATTTCGACGAAACTCGGTATTCGTAGTGGTAATCTACAGGTAAATATGTGTTGTAAAAATAAACTAAATCGGTTCATTAGAAGGGGGGGTTTACTCCGGACCCAAATTCCTAATATACTCATACCGGTCGTAATTTCAGCTGTATTGTAACGAAAAGCGGTATACGTCGTGGGCAACTCATGAGAAAGAAGTGTTGTAAAAATGAGCTGAATCGGTCAATCGGAAAGCGGGGGTTTAATTTGTAATATATTTGAATAGAAAAGCCGGCAGACGTAGGTTCACAAAGCCGCCGCAAGGAGCGCTTTCTACCACTAGAGGGACTGTATCCTGTTCCTGTGTTAGATCAAAATACGATAATATGAGGATTTTTGTATTTATTACGTAGTGTAGTAGGTACCATGTGTAAACATAACTCTGGAAGCAAATCAATAATTGATCAGTACAAAATGAGAACTATTCACGTTTTTATTTTATTTATGTAGGATATTTTAAGCAAATTATTATTTGTTATTATTATTAGTTATTGTTCTGGAAAGCAGTCTACACTACCCAAATTCTGAGGAAAGTGCTTAGTTATGCAGCTCCTGCGTGACGGACTTTTTATTAACTAAGTGATCTTATTTAATTTATTTTTACGGTTTTTATGACGCATTTTTACCATCAAATGAAAATTTCGGGAGGGGCTGCAGTCCCCTCAGCCCCCCCCCCCCCACTTATATACGCCCATGCCGTAGGTAGATCTTTCTAAGATTTGTGATTTTAGCACTTTTCCAAGGAATGCAGCAATTAAGGTTGCACTCATGAAAGAATTATTGAAGTATCTCTTCAAGTCTTCATGCTGACAGAGGTCAAGAATGCATTGTTGCTCACAACTTAAGCAAGAAAGCATAACAGTTACAAAACGTTTCAGTTTCATTCAACATTTTAATTTTCTTATCTTATTTAAATACTCTAAATGCAAAAAAACAAATATTTTAATTAAAGATGTATTTTCAGTTATTGTTTTGTTTTCGTCTCAAAAATATATTATAATTCAATTACAATTCTTTGTAATTGACATTTGAATTACTGACTGTCATAATTTACATTACGGGATTACCATGTATTATTATTTACTTTTTCATTGAATTATTATGCTTGATATAATTGTAATTCATGAAGTACAAATACAATGTAATCGTAATTCATAATTCAATTACAATATCCCCTACACTACTGGGAGTGATATGAATAAATACGTACCTAAGAGAAAAAACAACAATGCACAAGATTAAATACCTAGCAGCAACTACGCAATTTGTGGTTTAACGCTGAATAACAATACAAGCAATAGGTATTCTAAGAAACAGATTTGCTAAAAAAGTAGATAAGATGGCATTTTTTCACGTATTTGTTGTTCGTTTTTGATATGCAAAAATCCATCCGGAATCAACAAACAAATCGCATGCTGTTTTTTGGTCGAGGGCTTTTGATATTGTACCATAGACGATTTTGGCATATCGCACACCATGTGGCCTAACCTCCAGACATAGCCAAACAGCTCCGCAACAGCACCATACTCTCTATACTTCCGTTAAAGTCCCCGTCGGACAAAGGATCCTCTTTAGAACAATTAATATTTAATCAGGCCATATTGTCGTTCGCTATCGCCCGTGTACAACAAAAGGATAGCGGCTTCTCTTTCAAAGATAAAACATCGATCTATAGATTATAGTGCAATCCAAGCAAGCTTGCTTCTACAGAATTGCACATCCATTAGGATCTCTTTCGAAATATTGTTGCATTCCGACAAGAAGAATTAGTAGGACATAAGAATTAATATAATTACCTAAATTTCTACAATGACTGTGTCACTTAAAAAAAAAACCCTGAATTTGCCAATATATGGTCAAAATAAAATTATTCCTGTAAGGGATCAAGTCATTAATAATGATGATTTTATAAATCTAGCTAGCTCACAGCCATTTTACAAGAAACTTATCAACTACTGATTAGGCCTATTATATTTTTCTAAATAAAATTACATTAAATTATTAAAAAAATCAAGTGATTAAAATGTACTAGCTATTTATGTATTATATATATATATATATATATATATATATATATATATATATATATATATATATATGTATATGGGCGAGGTTAACTCAGTGGTAGAGCACAGGACTAATAAGCTGGAGGACCTGAGTTCAAATCCCGAGTAAGCACTAAAGATTTTTTATTCTAGAGTCTTCATTCATGGGTTGAATTCGGCCTTTCTGACCGTCCCTAGGCTAACCCAGTCTTTAATTAATTTATTAATGGGTACATTGGTGCTAATGACCCTAGCAGTCGAAGCAGCCAAGGGAAAAATAAGGCGGCCGGATCATAGTACTGACCACACTATCTCTCTAGTGTGCCGTATGGTCATGAATAAGATACCTCTATAGTATCTGCCCCCTCAGGGCCCGTTATGGGACTGATATATATATATATATATATATATATATATATATGATATTTTAAATTCTCATTACTTAAATATTTTTTTATAAATTACACTGAGGTATGTAAAATATGTATCATAAATATGCACATATTTATTACATTACACAATCATCAAAAATTAATTGTATTCAGTATATCAACATAATGTATTCTTATCCCTTTGACATCTGCTATGAAGTAAATAGTCCTATTGATTTTTATTTGTTATGTAAATAGACTGTAAATTTTCTTGGTTTATTATCATTTACAGTTATTAAATTAACATTGGCATATTTAAAACTATGCTGTTTGGTAATTAAAAAAAATATACGATTTGAAGAATATATTCCAAGCTTCATTCACGAGTGTAACCGATATAATGAGTGCAATGTGTTATTATTATTAGAGGTTTTACATGGAATCAAGTTAATAAAATGTGTACTAAATAATGATAAAACTACAGAGTTTGGTCCATTTAATGGCATTTTATGGCAATTAATTTACTTTAGACCCGAAACATTGATAACTTTTTGCCAGCCAATGTTTACCACATTACCAAAAATTGTGACCTATTGCGTCCTATATAGAAAGTAACAGGGAATAAATTGGTAAGTTCAAAATCTCAACTTTTTAGGACAGCTCTTTAATAGAAGACAACAGAGAAAACACGCTATTTTACAAGATTCCAAGAAACCCACATCTTTATAAGTCGGCTATTATAACGATTTAGGCTGTGAGTTAGTGACTTCTTTACACTATCCATGAGTCATAGGAGATAATATTTATGTCTTTTAACTTATTTTTCCCAGTTTCCGACTTAGCAACTTATTTTCTGTCACAATCGATATAATATCGTGTCATGCCAACGACCATAGCCACGTTGAATGCAACGGTTCCCGTAGATCACCAAAGTTAACCAACGTCGGGCGTGGTCAGTACCTGAATGGGTGACCGACCACATGCTGTTGGCACTATAGAATAGTTGATGCGCCGTTAAAAACGAAAAAAAAAATAAGAAGAACATTTTGTGTCATAAGAACATTTTATCAATTGATACTTGCCATGTTCTTTGGGATATTTAATATAAACTTTGCAATACAATGTGTACAAGTTTTTATCTTTAACAGAACAATGAGACCTACACTCGTACAATAAGGTGTGTTAAACGTTTCATTGCGTTACACCATTAGTCGTGTATGGTTAGATGACAATATCGTGTCAATTTATTGTTATAGCCTCTAATAAGAAAGATAATTATTCATTATGAAATTAAAAATGAATTAACAATTGCTCAAGCATTCATTGTTATAAGCCAACGTTACCATTCATTGCAAGACTATTAAATATCACTTTGTAAACATATCACTTATATTTTTTTTTTCATTAGTAAAGTTGTAAGAGTTTGTCGTCTAAGTAATGTCATTATAAACTTAAATAAATTAAAAATATATTAACTAATTTTTTTAGATAAGAAAAGTACGGTATAGGTCGTTGACTCAGCTTTCAAAGACGTATATTTCTTTATATTTAAAAAATTCCACTGACGTTCAAGTCGCACCCTGTCTGTTTCATATAGTATTTATATATATATATATATATATATATATATATATATATATATATAAATATATATATATATAGGTATATGTTGCATTTCCAAGTCAAATTCAAAATTTTCCCAATCAAATTGAGCCTGTTCCAATCCAAAGCAGGGGGAAAAAGATTAAATTTGAAATCGGAAAGGTTTCTTGCTCTCTCTCCCTCCCTGTGTATCTCTCTCTCTCTCTCTCTCTCTCTCTCTCTCTCTCTATATATATATATATATATATATATATATATATGGGAAGGTGTTGTTCCTCTGACCACATTGTACCTTTGACCACCGAGGCTGTGGCGGCATGTAGCAACATTTTATAAATTTTGGCGTAATTAGTGTTTTAGCTCCTTCACTAGAGGGCTTGTGTACCCTACTTTGGACTATTCAAGTCAAAGAGGATTCTTGCAAAAATACTTATCCATTTCTATCATAAAAATGTAAGTTATTTATTGATGACGTTTTGCCTCATCATATTTTTTGTATTATGTCTTTTTAGATGGAAATCATTTGACAAAGTAGCTATTACAATAAGAAACATGGTTTAGCTTCTGAAATTGATTTATCTTAACCCTAACATTTTTAGCATGCTTTTTAATTTGCACTACCAGGGTGTTGTACCTCTGACCACGACTAGGTGTTGTTCCTTTGACCAGGTCCAGATATATATATTTGAAAAAACAAACTTTAAGTGAGAAGTTTACGAGAGAAGATGAAAAATTGTATGATATTGATGTTGAAGACATTGTGGCTAAACTTCCATACCCTACTATTGCTAGTGGATCTGCTTGACAGTTAAAACGTTTATCGATTGGACTGGATTTTTCAGCATATTAAGCATACCATAATATCAATAATAGCTTTTTTATTATGCTTACATCCTTGTCCTGTATTTATTAAACTTACAATTAATTACAATATTACTTAATACAATTTTTTTTCTGGACACTGCTCTGTTGTTTTTAGGTGGTCAGAGGTACAACACGCCATGGTCAAAGGTACAACTACATGTTGTACCTTTGACCACTGTAAGATTATTTTTTAAAAAATTAATAAAAAATATTAAATGTAAAGCTAGAACCTTGAAAAAATTAAATATGATAAGCAATAGAATACTAATTACAATGAAATAAAAAAAAAATTTAGCTTTAATATTCAAGCCAAAAAAAATTCAACTTTGCAAAGTGGTCAAAGGTACAACACCTTCCCCTATATATATATATATATATTGAAGTTGTTCTGTTTAATCGTTATGCTTCCTGATCTTGTGATTCCCATCGTTTGAAGAAGGTGAACCGAAGTCAAGGACAGGGAAATGCCCCGGGACTTACTTAGAAACCTGATCCTTTAAGGTCAAGCTGCAGCAATCACGACTACTTAGCTTGCAAGCTGCATTTGCTTGACTTAACTTCGGAATATCAAATAGTCAATATTCATTATGGGATTAATATTCAATAAATTAATTGGCTTCTAATAGAATAAATATAAATAATAATTAAATGCTATTTATATTTGATCAGCCATTTCAATTTTTATTTTACTCAAGTTTTAAGTTTCTGGTATATTTATTTTTTAGGATCAATAGTCTTTTTTATTTATTTTTTCTACGTTTGTGCAAATCTTTTTTTTTTTTATTATTATTCTTTTATTTATTTGATTTCTAGTTTTACGAATAAAAAATAATATACGTAAAACGATTGTGGTTCGGATCAAGAGTAACAATTCCGGAGGGCACGTTCATTGGTGGACTAGGAGTATCTTCAGACAACGTGACAGACATCACTAGCTTTGCTCATATTAGTGGAGTCACAAGAAATAATATCAAACAAGACTTAGTGCTTATCATCCATTCTCACTTCAAATCGTAATTTCTATTGAATTCTATCAATTATTTTTTCTTCGATCATGTACAGTCTTCTCGAAATTTCTTATTCTTTATTCCCTCTTTCAAACACATGCCATCTTGAAAACCTTCTAGCCTTTAAATCAAACCTATTTCCACAGCATTGAATTATTTGAAAAAGACTAACATGTACAACAAAATATAAAAATTATACAATAACCATAAGGATCCATTTCATTTTTTATTTTTTTTCATGACTAAACATACCTCAAATATTACAATAGTCACTTAATTGTCTATAATCACTGATCCAATGCCTATATCTGCTTACCGCATTGAATGCTATTGGCCTAAGTCTTTTGGTGTGATTCATGGTGTCGGTACCATGCTTTTCAGCAGTGGCGTCTGCTGGTGAGCCTCTCAAGACTCATGCTTTCATGACATTGCAATGTGCTTGTTATGTGAGCGAATTGTTTTATTTATGTCAACTTCTACTGAATGGGAGGTGTTTCTGTCGGCAAGTGCCTATAGTGAACTCATTGAGTCATTGAAGAGAATCAAACCTCCTCTGTCATTCTTTGGAATGTTGTTCACACCGATACAGACTTTATCGCAGACGATAAAGTGATAAGCACGAAAAAAATCAAACACACACCCCTTTGTATAGGATATTGCCCTGAAAGCAAAGAACATAAATAAATATTTTATTTATTACGTGTTCTCTACTCTGAGTGATATTCAGGAATCTTAGAGGTTATCTTAGTGGAAAATGTCCTCAAATAAGATTACATAGTTTTGTCTGCTGTATATAAGAAAGTATTATGTCTAGGTATTGACTCCCCAATTTCAACACTTCATGCATTGTGAGATACGTGTTTAGTGAATGACATTATCTCCAGTCATTAGTACACTAAACAACATTAGTGGTTATTTGGATTTTGGGTTTGACATAACCCAATGTTCGAGAAGTTAAAAAAAAAAAAAAAAAAAAAAAAACAGCCTCGAAGAAAAAAACAAACGAGAAAAACTAAAAAACAATTATAAAAAGGCAGTCTTTCATAAGGCCTATATAAAAATCGTTAAAAGTATATTTTTTATTTGCCATCCCCACTACCCCACCCCCCAGCTCCCCCCCCCCAAAAAAAATAATAACATTTTCATGGTTGGGAAAAATAAACTGACGCCATGTAAAGCTGCAAGTTCAGCGTAATTTATAAAACACAAAACAAAACAACAAAAATACACATTCATTAATTAAAAATTCACATTTCTTAATCAAAATAAATTTTAAATTCTTAAAACATTTAATTTTTTTGTTTAAATGGTGATTGATCTTTATTGAGAATTTACAATCTGTACAGTTATGTACAATAAGTAAATATGATCAAACTATACATACAACACAGTGAATAACATGAGGGGAGAAGGCAGACATTACTGCCACTCCAATGAAAGTTCTGGTATTTTCTTATTTTAATTAAAACTTGGTCTCTTTGATAAACTATATTCATTATTTACAATATTTACACTATTTGCATTATTTTATAAGGCAGGCTAACTAACCAGCATTAAATTGTCTCGTGGCCAATGGCGGCGAAGGCGTCGAGGGGGATTATCTGGGATGACATTGGAAGAGAGGAGGATTGGGGTGGGCTGAGAGTTTTGAGAAAAAGGTCAGGAATCGGAATTTGGCTAAATCATGGACAAAGGGTATTTCAGTGGCTCGATGGATGGTTAGGTTTGAATCGTAGAAAGGTGCGTCGTGGATTTTACGGAGGACTTTGGATAGGAAACGTAGGATAATGTTTATAATTGATGGCTTAGCTGATCCCCATAGTTCTATGCCGTATGTTCATATCGGTCTTATTATGGTCTTGTATATTATCAGATTCTTTTTTGTGTCAAGTTTTGATTTGAGTCCAATTAGTCGTTGAGAGTCATCGTTTAGAAGCCCGAAGCGTTTGTTCAGTTCTTGTCTCTTGTGTTTTTTGTGTGTTTTACAGGTAAGTCGCTTGTCGAGGTGGAATCCTAAATATCGAACCTCGTTAGATTGGGGTATTGGGATATTGTGGATTTTTACAGGAGGGCACTCAGCTCGTCGCAGGGCGAAATTTACATGGGTACATTTCTCTGGATTCATTTGAATCCTCCATTTTGTTTACCCATTTCTCGACATCATTGAGGTAGGTTTGAAGTTTTTCAGATGCCAATTTAGGGTCGGGAGAGGAAATAAGGAAGGCAGTGTCATCGGCAAATGTACAAGCGACGATATTTGGGGTTGTTGGGATATCTGACGTAAATATAGAATAAAGGAGAGGAGCTAGAGTGCTGCCTTGGGGAACACCTGCTTTAATGATTCGAGGAGAGGAAATTGAAGAGCCGTAATTGATATGGAATTTGCAATTTAAACTGGAATCAATGCACAATTATAAAATATCAGGCTGTACCGTATGTATATCAGTTTTGTTTACTTTGCGATTTAATCCTTTCCCTTTTTTATTTCATTATTTACAAACGTCATTGTTATTCATATAGAATTAAAGCTCTTTTATTCCTATTATTTAATCAGTAACTTGCGTACTGTGTGTGAGAACGATCCTCTGAGAAAAAAATAAAACTTAAATTATGACTTCAACGGAAATCCGTATTATTTTTCGTTATGAATTTAAGCTCGGTCATAGCGCTGCTGAGGCGTGTATGAACAGTAACACGGCGTTCTGGGAGGGAATGGTGAATGAACGAACTGTTTACCGGTGGTTTTCCAGGTTTCGAAGTGGAAATTTTGACCTTGACAACGAGGAGCGAGGAAGGCCAGAAACCAAGCTTGACAATGACCACCTGAAAGAAACGGTTGAAGCGGTTTGGGATTACCTTTGACCGGTCATAGGAACCATGTAATACAATCATCCTTTCTGTTAACAATTATATTGTGACGTGTTTTCTCACAATTTCAAGAAAGTGTGTAAAATCACGCTAATTTCTGGTATATTTGTGGTTAGCTGACTTTCAAACCTCAGAGCATGAAATTGCATGTTTTAGGCCTCTTTGATTCGGCTGCGAAGTTGCTGATTTGGATAAATACTCGCTTCAGTATGGTGTATTGAGTGTGTTATTCCTTTGGCTGGATTAGAAAATGGTATACATAATAATATTATGACACTAACTATTTCCCACTTCTAAGGAAACGAAGGATCATTTTCTTTTTTTTACTGCATACAAGGTTTCCACATATCAAAGAGAATGACTTATATAATCTCATTCTTATAGATTATGTTAATGGCGTTATAGGCCTGCATTAATCTAATTGCTCCTTAGCTAACATTACCAGGAACAATAAATGTGTTTCATATTTATAATTATCTGTCCTGCAACAGGCCACAAGGGCCCAGAGGGGCAGATACTGTACAGGTATATGATTCTTGACCATACGGCACACCAGGGAGATAGTGCGATCAGTACTATTTTATCGTTGCCTTATTTCCCCTTTTGCAGGTAATTTATTTCTGGCTGCGTGGGCCCACGGATTTCGCTGTTTAAGTAACTTGACCTTTCAAATTAGAAGGCAGATCCTTCAAGGCTCTAAGTGCGTTTCTTGCTAACCACTATCTGACCACTCATTGACTCCTCATTCCTAAGACAGTCCCAAGAGTCCAAGATCCCCACGCGACGACCTCCCACAGTAACGGTCCTCCGACAATGACCTACTGACCCAGCGTTTCCTCTACTGCACAACTTGCAGTCTCAGGCTAACCTACACTAGATAATATGCGATACTGATGGGACAATTGTCTCTCCGCAATCTTCCAATCTTTCTACCAATCCTAATTTAAGGTTGAATTAACTATCTGACCTTAGGGACGCTTGAACGGATTCTCGTAGACTTCCACGGTTCATGTTACATAATGTTTTGAGATCTTCCAATATGATCTTCTCGATGTGGTGATGACCGACGTTTCGCCTGATCGGTTTTCTCAGGGATTTTTTCTGATAACTTCTAATAAATGAATCCCGTTTCCGAGCAATTCAATATGTAAGCCGTTTCTGATTGCTTAGAAGACATTTTTGAACGTGTTCATCGTCGATGAAACGAAGTACACAAAAATAAATAAATAACTTACGTATTTACCACGGTCAATGAGTTTATATATATATATATATATATATATATATATATATACTGGAAGGTATATATCGCCATGAAGCGGAACGCCATAAAATAATAAATAAATAAACGTTAATACTTATTTTTAAATAAAGACTTCTAAATTAGATCTCTGAGGACGTTTAACATCCTATGTTCCAAAAAATAAACCGTGGTTTATTAAATAACCCGTAAAATTGTACGGGTCTTTCACCATTTGGAGATTCAGAGTTATCAAATATTCTTCAAACGGTTATCTCTCGTCACTTCCATCAAACTAGAAATTCAGAGCCATTAATACACCGTCGACAAGCCTAATAAGCACTGGAATTAAGTACTCGAGATTGGCGTAGGTTGGCAAACCTGTTCAGCGACTGATGACTCAAGGATCAGGACTACACTGGGGTCCCTAACCCGATCTGGAGCACCCGGTTCTTGCAGACTACCGACTAACAAGAATCGACCGCTTATGGCGGAGCATTCATGATCCGCAATAGAAAAATTTTATATTTTATTCTTGCCTCGGATTAAGGCTCACATGTAGTAGAGCCATTGCCTTGGGCTTGAAAATGTGGCTACGTCCCTGAAAACTTAAGCTGTTAACAATGGAACTGTGAAAATTACGGCCCTTTATCTCTCATTCGTGAACATCAATTTTCCATCACCCAACAATAACACGAGCATTACAATAATTTGCCAACAGATTCGAATATTCTTTTGGAATACTCGGCAGATGACATTCAATGGAATATTTCAAGAGGAAACACGTTTTCAGTTGTAAATGCTATTGATCCTTGAACCTATTCCAGAGACAATACTGGGCTGCAAAAATAAACAAACAAACGGAACGAAAACAGCGTCGAATTTCCTTTCGGTTTGAAGGTTATTGCTGAAATTAGCTACCTGATCGGCCATATTTAAGCGAAATCAAGCTATCGTCTCTGATTTTTTTTTTTTTTTTTTTTTTTTTTTTTTTTTTTTTTTTTTTTTTTTTAAATTAATAGCCCAACTTTTTAAGTGCTATGGCGTAATATATTTTCATTTTAGCACTTTCCTCCGAAGGAAAGTAGCTATTGAGGTTGGACTCATGACGGAATTTTTGAAAAATTTCTTCAAATCC
Organism: Gonocerus acuteangulatus; assembly: GCA_946811695.1. Classification (NCBI taxonomy): domain Eukaryota; kingdom Metazoa; phylum Arthropoda; class Insecta; order Hemiptera; family Coreidae; genus Gonocerus; species Gonocerus acuteangulatus. Next base: position 53,160,266 of record OX328128.1, read on the forward strand.
TTATCGATCCTACCTAGTAGACACCGAAAATGACCCCCGTTAAAATTTATATATATCTATATATATATATATATATATATATATATATATATATATATATATATATATATATATATATATATATGCATATATATATATGTGTCTGTTAACACGATAGCGGCCAGAGTTTTTGTTTTTTCGTCACGAAACTTGGTATATAGCATTCAATTAGCAAACGATTGAACGAGTTCGTTAACCACCAATATCGGTCCACCGGAAGGGGGGGTTTACCCCGAACCGAAAACACTAATTTGACCATTTCAGCCGTAATATTTGTTATATTTCAACGAAACTTGGTATTCGTAGTGGTAATATAGAGAGAAATGTGAGATATAAAAATGAACTAAATCGGTTCATAAGGAGGGGGGGTTTACTCCGGACCGACAATACCAATTCGCCACTACCAGCCGTGATTTTAGGTATATTTCGACGAAACTCGGTATTCATAGTGGTAATCTACAGGTAAATATGTGTTGTAAAAATAAACTAAATCGGTTCATTAAGAGGGGGGGTTTACTCCAGACCCACAATACCAATTCGCCACTACCAACCGTGATTTTTGGTATATTTCGACGAAACTCGGTATTCGTAGTGATAATCTACAGGTAAATATGTGATGTAAAAATAAACTAAATCGGTTCATTAGGAGGGGGGGGGGGGTTTACTCCGGACCCAAATTACTAATATACTCATACTGGTCGTAATTTCTGCTGGGGGGGTGTTATAAAAATGAGCTGAATCGGTCAATCGGAAAGGGGGGTTTACTTTGTAATATATTTCAATAGAAAAGCCAGCCAGACATAGGTCCACAAAGGCGCCGCAAGGAGCGCTAGAGGGACTGTACCCGGTTCCTGCGTTAGATCAAAATACGATAATATGAGTTTTTTTGTATTTATTACGTAGTGTAGTAGGTACCATTTGTAAACATAACTCTGGAAGCAAATTATTAATTTATCAGTTACTCATTACAAAATTAAAAGAGAACTATTCATGATTTTATTTTATTTATGTAGGATATTTTAAGCAAATTGTTCTGGAAAGCAGTCTACACTACCCAAATTCTGAGGAAAGTGCTTAGTTATGCAGCTCCTGCGTGACGGACTTTTAAAAAGTTGTTTATTGAATGAAATAGGCGTGTAAATACGAAATAAGAAATTATGATCCCTACCTACAATTCCGAAATCCTATGAGTCGCAGGGAGTGCGACATTTTAGCGTGGTTCCATATAATGTTGGTTTGATTTGAACAGCTTAGACATTCAACGAAAGCGGTTTAATATAGTTTTAGAAGTGGTTTCATTCGAGTACTCTCGCCAAAATACTTATAAAAAGTCTAAACAATAACCAATTAACGTAGGTTAATGAAGTCGCCTTTCTCTTTAGACGACAAATGTTTGGCAACTATGTAATCAGTGGTTAAGAAAATCCTCCATTCCTTAAGGACTCCCATCTATATTTTTCTGGATAGTTAAGTATACTAAATCATACAAAAGAGTATATTTTGACGAACGTAGTTGATTAATTCATCAATATCATATTTTCGATATCTTTGGATTATTTCTGTCACAATTGGTATTTTTTCTCGGAATTTATCTTCTCTACAAAATCAAATCCTTCAGGAGTGATTTATACAAATAGTATATCCGGAAACCTTTTTATTTAGTTTTATTTTCTCCTGTAATTGTTATAAAATTGTGCAACTGAAAATAATTTAACTAAAGATAAAATCAAAAGTTAAGCAATCGCTGCTACTTCGTGGCTACTTAGCAAGTCGTTTTTCTATAATAAAATGTATTGGTACTATTACACTACATGATCGTGAACATCCGGCGACACGAAATCCACGGCCTTCAAAATGTGTTGATCAACGAGGCTGGGGAAAGCATATCTTAAGAATGTATAGTCAAGGGACACACAGAATTCAGAGATGTCTCGTTCTTCGGTGATGTTTTTTTAAGGGCGTCAACAAAAGGCTAATAAGTATAAAATGTTTTGATATTTAAATGGTTCATAACGAGCCGACATAGTTAATTAAAAATATATTTACTTTCACCATCTCAAAAAAACCACCACACCAGGGGCTATAACTGGTACATCAATAATTTGTGTGCGGAGTCCATCCTGATTGGCCGACTTTGCTGGTTAACTAACTATATTCGGTTTGTTATTTTTATTTTATTAATTAAGCTTATCGCAACTCAGGCGACGAAACTGCAGCTTGAAAGAATTGAGGTAAGTAGAAGAAAGTCAATAGTATAGTCAGTGATAAATAGTAAAATAAATTAAAAGTACGAGTCGTAAGTAAAGTAGTACTTATTAGCTGAGAGAAGTAACTTAATTCTGTGTTGATATTCCAGTGTCTCACTCAGTGATATTTACTTCTAGAAATAAAAAGGGGGTAAGGAAAACAAGAGGGGAGAAAAGGCAAAAATAAGACAAATAAATAGACAGATAAAAGAAGGAAGGAAAAAATAAGATTTATATTATATATAACAAAAATAAACAATTTTTTTTATAGTTTTATATTATATATAGCAAAAAATAAACAATCGGTTTGTTATAGAAATGATATGTACCAACTTCCGTGGTAAGAAAGAAAAGAAATTGTTTTCCCACGCGAAAATTCCTTCGGGAAGAGCTAAAAATCTACTTTCAGGTTAGAGAATAAGATGTTATTATCGATTAAGGACCTTTTCGATTAGTGGCCGATTCCAAACAATTTATTCTTTTTTTAAAAGGCCTGAAAATGTACGTTTTGCCCCGACCCCTTCATATGTACTTATGTTTTATTTTATTATTTAAGGCTTTCTCAGTTAATTATAATCGACGTTAAAATTTAAATTTATTTAAGACTTTGATAATAATAGTTGTATTCTTTTTTTCTGTTTTTGTTTGTTCTTGTGTATAGTTATGTTTTTATTAGCTGAATACCCGTGCTTTGTCACGGCAGATAAGTAGTCATTTTATTGCGTTAAATAATGTATCATCAAAATTAACGCTACTATTTAATTTTGTGCAGTTGTACGGTTCCTGTCATACTATATGTTGTTCATCAAGTGATAAGTAATCAAAGTAAAATGTATCTTGACACTGGGGCGCTCTGGACCAGTCTCAACAAACAAATAACCTAGAGATAACCCGTTATGTATAGGTTAGCAGTGACAGCAGTGTAACCAATACAGGTTAAATTTCGTTGGCAATAATAAATGTACGTTAAAATTTAAAAATGTATGTTTCTCAGATGTCATTTTGAAACACCCATTATATTTGCGAGCATTATCAAGAAGTGTTCTGACTGGGGATGCTGTTGGGTGAAGGGGCTGTGCAAGGTTTCGGGATATTATTACCTCGGATGGACCATCACCAGGTAAAGCGTAAACTCTATGAGAAACAAAGTCACAGTTTATTTCTAATAATTCAAGGACTGCCATCATTGTTGAAATTAACCGCAATTCAAAATAATATTATGAAATAGATACAGTACGGTAACAGCTGACCTGTTATCATCCTAGCAACGTCTGCCTAAACTCTCTTTAAAACCAACTAAAACTTCGAACCAATCTAAAAATACTTAATAGCAAAAAAACCTTTCATTGCGAGTAATTACATTCTAATGGAAGTGTCCATGCAAAATATAAAATTTTTCTGTCAAGTGGTTTGGGTTGGGCGATGATAGGTCAGTGAGTGAGTGGTATTTGACAAATGTATATTAGATGTTAAACTTGTTTATTCAACCATATGTATTTATCTTTTATTCTTATTTTTTTCATTCATTCATTCTTTGATACTAGTATACCAAAATGAATGACTAACGGATCTGCAGGTCGGTGGTTCAGAAGCATTGTAATTGTGTTTGAGGTTTTTTTGCTCTAATTCTCGCACCGATGTCATGCTTGTCTTCAACACGCCACACATTAGAGCCTATGATGGGTTTATTAACATCCGAGTAGGTTATGCGGAACATGGTCACGACGTACCATATGGGTTTGAAGGTCACCATTTTTGTTTACATACACACACACACACACGGTGATTTTTTTTCATAAAAGCATCTCCAAAGCTTCCCAGAATAAAATAAAAAAATTACATTATTTTGGAGTGTTATATGGCTACACTTGTTAGAGAACAAAAAGTCCGTCACGCAGGAGCTGCATAACTAAGCACTTTCCTCAGAATTTGGGTAGTGTAGATTGCTTTCCAGAACAATTTGCTTAAAATATCCTACATAAATAAAATAAAAACATGAATAGTTCTCTTTTAATTGTGTAATGAGTAACTGATCAATTATTAATTTGCTTCCAGAGTTATGTTTTACACATAGTACCTACTACAGGGTCTCCCGTGGTCTAGTGGCTATCGCGCTGGATTCATAAGCGGGAGATGGTGGGTTCGATTCCCACCTCCGGCAGGAATTTTCTCATCTCAGGGCTCGCTGGGAAAATTCCTCGCTGCACTCTGGTTGTGGGCGCTAATGGCCTAGATGTAGATGCGCCGTAAAAAAAAAAAGAAAAAAAAACTACACTACGTAATAAATACAAATAAATACAAAAAAACTCATATTTTCGTATTTTGATCTAACGCAGGAACAGGATAAAGTCCCTCTAGTGGTAGAAAGCGCTCCTTGTGGCGGCTTTGTGAACCTACGTCTGGCGGGCTTTTCTATTGAAATATATTACAAAGTAAATCCCCATTTCCGAATGACCGATTCAGCTCCTTTTTACAACACTTTCTCAAGAGTTACCCACGACGTATACCGCGTTTAGTTACAATACAGCAGAAACTACGACCGGTATGAGTGTATTAGTAATTTGGGTCCGGAGTAAACCCCCCCCCCCCTCCTAATGAACCGATTTACTTTATTCATACAACACATATTTACCTATAGATTACCATTACGAATACCGAGTTTCGTCACAATATACCAAAAATCACGGCTGGTAGTGGCGAATATGTATTGTGGGTCCGGAGTAAACCCCCCCCCCCCTCCAAATGAACCGATTTAGTTCATTTTTACATCTCACTTTTCACTCTATATTACCACTACGAATACCAAGTTTCGTTGAAATATAACAAATATTACGGCTGGTATGGTCAAATTAGTGTTTTGGGTTCGGGGTAAACCCCCCCTTCCGGTGGACCGATTTTGATGGTTAACGAACTCGTTCAATCGTTTGCTAATTGAATGATATATACTAAGTTTCGGGACGAAAAAACAAAAACTCTGGCCGCTATCGTATTAACAGACACACACATATATATATATATATATATATATATATATATATATATATATATATATATATATATATATATAAATTTTAACGGGGGTCATTTTTGGTGTCTACCAGGTAAATTTTTCAAAAATTCCGTCATGAGTGCAACCTCAATAGCTACTTTCCTTCGGAGGAAAGTGCTAAAACACACACCCAAAAAAGGCTCACCAGGTGCATATTTGCATGTTCGAACGTAGTGTGCTTCAGATTAGCCGCCACTTCTAATGTATCAATTTTGACTATTTTTAACCCTCTGCTTAGGCCTGGCTCATAAGAAGAATACCCTTTCGATAAGAGAAGAAGTCGTCTTGACAAGACTTAGGAGTGCTTCTTACGCACTCCTCTTTAATGAATATATGTGCAGACTGCAGGAAACTTGAAAACGTACTCATTCCACATGAATTTGCTAATATTAATAATACATCTCTCTCATAAGCTCTGCATATTTGCTATACATACATGGTGCAGGTGGGAATTTTCTCAACGGCCCCTGAAATAATAAATATCATTTCTGCTGGTGGGACTCGAACCCCTATCTCCCGCATGAAGAATCCAATGCGTTAGCCACGAGAACTCGGGGAGACTCAGCTGTGCACATTATAGGGACTTTCGTTGCAAGAAAACAAAATTTGCGACAACTTACAGTAATCAATGCATTTTTCTAAACTGGGAGAGACCAACCATCTCTTGCAACTACATCATATTAAAAATGTTAAAAACTCAGTCTCATACCAGACCAAGTGGGTCAAGAATGCATCTGTTTCTTGATCTTACGCCATACTGGGAACACACTGTGTTCAGTACTATGCCACCTGCTTTTCCCCTTTGAGGTTACCCATTAAAGACTGGATGTAGTAAGTAACGGTCTGGGATCCCGATCGGATCCTCAAAAGACGACACTAATTATTTAAGTCAGTGCCCGAGTTTTGAACTCAAGTTCATCCAAAACATGATCGAAGTTCTCTACCACAGAACCAAACTCGCTCTATTTGTCATTATTATAGACAATGACAATTTCATTTATTAACTTGTTTTTTTATTTTATTTTTAAAGTATGCTTTCAGCAACATTAACGGTAGTGGTAAACGCGTATTTCCTCCCCATAAGGTGGGAGGGACGCTTTAATATTAGACAAGTGGTGGAAAATCACACAGGCTGGGAAGCTACGTTAGCGCACGTTTAGCAATCGGTAGGAGAGCCTAACGATTTAATGATCAAGGCGTTGGATGTTTTCAAAGTAATTGTAAGACGCTATCAAAAGCAATTAAAAACACATCCATAGGTGTCCATTGTCTCATTAAAATGGAATGGAGATTCCCACTGTCACAAAAGGTCTTTTGTAGAAAAAGCGTTTTCACACTAACTCCCATCGTCTGTGACATTCATCGGTAGCTTTGCTAAAATAAAATAAAATATCGCTTTATTAAATCAGTAAAAAAAAATGGAGCATCCGAGAGATAATTCATATGTATTGAATTATGTATATTCAACTCTAAAAGATAAAAATAACTTGCCCCCTAAATATTAGTCCATAAAATATTGTGTACGTTATTAGAACTTTCCGAAGAGTTGGGTTAGAAGTTTAACCTTTAAGTAGGGAGGTGGTTCACCCAGACGTTAGTAGGAAGGTGGGGTGCTCACAGCACCCCAATAAAAAATCTCAAAATAAAAAAAGAAAAGGGTTTTTAAACTACGCTTCTTTTTTATGATTTCACTTTTTTAAGCCCATTTCCTATATTATATAATCGAATCATTAATTAAAATGCCCAATTATGTTATATTTTTTTCAAAGAAATGAAAAGGATTGCAAATCTTTAAATTGCAAATATAGAGAAAATTAAGTCAGGGGCTACTGAGAACACCCCACCTCCCTACTTAAAGGTGAAGGGCCCAAAGTTCTTATTTGCCCATACCGGCCGAAATTTTTGTTATATTGGAACGAAAGGATGTATTCGTTGAGGTCAACTAAATAAAAAGAAAACTAAATCTGTTCATTAGGAGGGGGGGTTATTCCAGACCCAAATTACCAACACCAGCCGTAATTTTTGTTATATTTCAACAAAACTAAAATGAAGTACATCAGTTCATTAGGAGGGGGGAGGATTTACTATGGATCCCAATTACTAAAATGCTCATATCAGTCGTATTGTATTGCAACGAAACGTGGTATATCTCGTGGGCATCCAGTGAGAAAGAAGGGTTACAAAAATAAACAAATTTGGTCTGTCGGAAGGGGGGTTACTTTATAATATGTTTGAACTGAATTCAGCCCCCAAATGTAGGTTGGCAGAGCTACTACTAGGTGCGCTGACCAGCTGTATCCGCCTCTGCTTTGTTATGGTTTTATATGGGTTGCTTTCTTCTGGGTAGAAACCACTAGGTGTGCTGACGAGGGGTGCTTTATCTCGTTCCTGCGGATTTATTGCGGGACGTTGTCTTTTTACACGGGAAAGCTATTTTTATTTATCAAGTGACGAAAATGTGAAGTTTTCTAGTACTTATTAAGTTGTGTAGCTCTGGAAGGAAATCAATTCAAAAATCAATAATTGAAACAGTTACTCATTATAAATGATTTGATTTTATTTATATAAGTTAGTTTAAGCAAATTATTTAGGAATACAATCTATACTATTCGAATTCTGAAAATTGTGCTTAGTTATGCAGCTCCTGCGTGACAAACTGTTTTTTGTTTCATAAAATTTAATGTATTCCCTGTAATTCCGTTACACCCGTATAAAACGTAACTCTAGGAAACACACTGCGATTAATGCAACTAAGGTATCTAAAACTAAGGAACCACTAAGCAAACAGCTCCAAGTACCCAGTAACTGTATAGTTGAGCAATTCTTCGGGCTTAGAAATAACGCCATTAGCAAGTGGTTTTCGCAGATGGTTACCCATGCAAAAACTAACCGCAAGCCTTGTTGCCTAACTAGCGATGAAAATACACAGCATAATAAGACAAATAAATATATTGTGAATACATTTTTTATGCATATTCGTAGGTCAACAATCAATATTTTTATGTATCAATCACCTTAATCTTATATTTTCACCACACAATACAACAATTTTTTCTTTCCCAATGACGTTATTATAATCTAGGAGCACATTGCTAACATTCTACATACAACACCTCCGTAAAATAAAACTGTATGACGAAATATGACAGCACTTTCCGTATGTATGCGCCAATGATGCGATTGAGTGTGTCCGTTTGTGTGAGTAAGTGTGTGGTTGGGCGTAGAAAATAAAATTAAGTCTTCATATTAAATCTCCTAGGCCAAGCGATAATGATTTTTATTATTCTATTATTTATTATTAAATATAATAGTTGATATTCAACTTTTTCTTGTTCCCTTTAATGTTTTTTACATTAATTCGATAATATCATAGGTATTTATTTTTTTAATAGTAATCATTATTGTAATAAAATAGAAAAATAAACAGTATTTTACATCGCGATAATGAAGACTATGATAATGAACTTTCTGGAGACAACAAAAAAAATAGAATATTGGACTATAAGCTACCATTGAATTATGCATAAATCGCAGGAAACCTAGGAATAGTATCAGTTAATATCTAAAAACAGGGTTTTTGAGACATTTTTCCCTTATAAATAATTGATAAACTTTATTTTAAACACTGCAGTGTGTTAATCCTAGAAATAGAGTGTTTGTGTGGTATAGAGGTACACACGTGTTATTGTATTCGTTATCTTTTATTAAATAAACTTATTAAAAAAAAAAAAAAAAAAAAAAAAAAGTTAATATTTTCGTTATCAAGATTCTTGCTATTTTTGTGGAAAACTAAAGGTCTATTCACGCAGTAAGTCACGTCACGTCACAGTTCGGTCTAGTATCAGTCACAAATAAGTCCGACTGGCATCAAAGGAACTTCGTCATCTTACCGTGTTTTCGTTCAAATCCCTAGCGTCATTTAGAAAAGATTTGTTTTGCTCTTTCGTGAAAAATGTAAACACGCAACAGGAAGCAGGCAGCATCCAAGGCGAAAATTACTCCTTCCGCCTTTTCAAAGTTCGCACTAGGGAAAACAGAAATACAGATGCCTTTCATGTTTTCTTACCTTGTTTGACTAAAGTAATCTTTTTACTGCTAAATGCAACTTAAAAAAAAATGAAAAACTGAGGTAAACAAAGGCCAAAAAAGAATAGACAGTTATTACTTCATATTATAAAATTGTGACCCTTTTTTCTTTCAATATATTATTTAAATAGGCGGAGATAAGAAAATGAGAAACGCATCATGAAAGATCAAAACGAAGTAATAACTTAAAAAAATATTATTATTAATTAAAATATTATTTAAATAGGCGGAAGGTCATGCATATATAAGAAACTCCTCAACTTCACCTTATATACTTTATTTTCGCTCGACAAGTTTCACTATCTGTGGAAGGTCTTCCTTAGCTAAGACTAAATTTATTTATACATAATTTAGTTGCTCCTGAAGAGGCGTCAAGAGACGCGAAACATGTCGAGCGAAAATAAAGTATATAAGTGAAGTTGACGAGTTTTTTATATATGCATGACCTTCCGCCTATTTAAATAATATATTTTTAAGTTATTACTTCGTTTTGACCTTTCGTGATACGTTTATCATTTTCTTATCTGGTTTTACTGCGCATTTTACTGTTAAATTGTATTTGAAACAAAAACTGCCCAATAATATGAAGATATAATGATGAATCAATTTGTATTCTTAAAATGATTTGTTACAAAATTTAATAATGTATAAATTGATTGCATGAAACTATTTCTAAATTTATCGCTACCAATCACTTTTTCTTTATCAGCTTTTTTTATCACTGCTGCTCAATTCAATGCAAATTGCGCTTTCATGTTGCAACATCGCTGTTATTCTCTAATTGTATAAATTGCAAAATAAAGCGGTGTTGACAAGAGGATTGGTCCAGTAGCCGTCCTGAGCTTTGGCAAGAAGAAGGTTTGCCAAGATAGGTATTGTTTGTATCGGATCTTCCGGGAGATAGCTCTCGCGGTTAGCGGTGAGTTCAATGAATCGAAACATTGCTCAATTTGTCGCTGATTGGGATGCTGCCATTGGCCAAGATCGACTCCTGGAACAATAGGAAACGGTGTCATTACCTGTTTTAATTGCTGTGTTAGACGTAACGGAAAGTCCTGATTCAAACGGAACGAGATAAACGAAGAGTTTGGTTTATTACTGGATCAAGAAAAAACTTACAACACGACTGTTGAACGAAAGTTAGCAAGAAAATGAAAGCGAAGGTTGTTACAAATCAAAAAGAACAATTTTCCGATAACAAAATGAAACGGACTTCGAATAGCGTTCTGCAATCTATAGCCGTGGTTTGTAGCAAACTTCATTATCATCTCCGAGTTAGCTGTTTTCAGAGATGAACTTCAAAAGCAAGGGGTTAAAAAGAACTGAATTGAGACTACTAAATTGGTCAATTAAATCCAACTCTTAGGAACTTCATCATCGTAGTTTGTTTTCGAGTGATGTTCATTTCAGGTCTGAGAAACCTTGGAATACAAAGGACTCAATACCTCCGAAACATCAATTACCGTTTATGCGTACCACCTTCCACTTACTACAGAGATATTAGAGAAAATATAAGAAGATCACATTAATAATACATTATTTTTCCCCGAATACTTCCTTAACTCCTAATGTAATCAAAATTTAAATATCTTAGTTCAGATGAATTTTAAACATGTAAAAAATATATCGATTGAATCCGACGATTCTAAGTACGCAAACCGAAAACTAGTTTGAATAAATATTTTTATTAACTTTTCTCGAAAACGGTTACAGATTGTCTACAAGATATAAACACGAACGACTAGAACTGTAAGGATTTTGAATAAGACGGCCTTTGGTCCCCTAAGCAGGAATCCTTGACAGCAGAAATAAATCATGAAAAAGTCTTCTGAACAAGTAATTGTAACAAAAATGAGAATATGCCATACGAGCTTGACCTACATGCATATAATAGAAAAGAACCGTCATTTTATGTGTGACGCCTGCCAGATCCCTCTTACTATTCAACACATTCTAGAAAATTGTCCAACACTTGGAGAATTTAGCACGGATAAAAAAATAAGATAAATTAATAAATAAAATTACAAACGAGTCAAACCTATTACACAGATACATATTCAAAACCCAAGCCACTATAACTAAAGGGCGGAATAATCCCGTAGTTACACATATTCTACATGATACAACTTAAGATAATAATAAACTTCGGGGTCTCCCGTGGTCTAGTGGCTAGCGCGCTAGATTCATAAGCGGGAGATGATAAGTTCGATCCCCACCGGCGCCCATCTCAGGGCTCGCTGAGAAAATTCCTGGCTGCACCCTGGACGTCGGCGCTAATGGCCAAGATTTATGTCGATACGCCGTAAAAAAAAAAAACAAATAAAAATAAAAAAAATAATAAACTTCAACGTAAAATTTGATCGTAAGCAACAACTGTAAACATAAACTTATGGAAAATTTCAAGTCAACATTACATTAATGGAAAAATAAGGAAACCTACTGCCTGAAGGATGCAAGCGATGAAATTAATAGGAAAAATACGTCCGTAACACGAACCGATATAGCGTTAATTTGCATACCAACCGGAATCACCCATTTCCTGTTAATACTAGGATTTTAATCAAGCAATTAGCACGGTCATAAACACACAAGGTTATTTCAAGCAGAAATAACTTATACTTCCAAGAAATGATCGCTCTTAGTCAGTTTTATTGCTTTCGAAGTAGTTGGTGCTTGAATAGGTATCACTGCCCTGCGGTTTGATAATGAAATCGTAATATTCATAAACGAATCCAAATATGATGAATAAGTCTGCAAATTGTACGCACATAGTTTTAGCACAGATGTGAGTGTACTGTTAATACTCAACGATTGTCACAATTATTTTGTTTTTTTATGATTGCTAAACGATTTGAAGTGTCAAAAATTAGCATTTGTACAAATCATTTTAACTATCATCATCAACTTCAAGACGACTACGAAAAAAAAGCATCAATTTAATTCTTTTAGCCAAAAATTCGAGGGAATCATGGCTGATATGACAAACCAAGTTACTTCAGCCAAATGTGGCAAAACTGGGCCATTTTAGCGCGTTTCTCTTCTTATCCCTAGAGTCATTGGGAAAGCTGAGAATAGAAACACTTAACATTTTGTTTTGATCCTTCGTGAAAAAGTTCAACTCTTTTCTATGAGAAAATTAAAGCTATTTAAGGATGGAGGAAGCGCGCTAGAACAAAACATTATTCCAATCCCGAATAGCGTAATAACCAAGTTGATTATCACAGAATAAGCTTAAATATAATCTAATCTCTAAACACGAAAATGCCATTATATATGAATGTATTTATTTAGCCATTTACGCGCTCTAAAATATTTCAGGAGTAAATCAATGCATTAGGAAAGGGGCTCGAATTTGTCCATACTGGCCGTAATGTTTGTTAGATTGCAACTAAACTCGGTATATGCCGTGGGCATCTAAAGAGAAAGATGCCTTGTAAATATGAGCTAAATCCTTCCTTCTGAAACATGGGCGTATATAGAAAATAATTTCGGGGAGGGGGGGGGGGCTGAGACCATTTCCGGTGTATGGAATACTAACAATTTAGAACTTGGAAGAGTTTTAGACAACTTAAACGCTTATTTAATTTACTTTTAAGAGTTTTATGAAATATTTACCGATCACATCAAAATTTTGGGGGGGCTGCAGCCCCCCTTATATACGCCCATGGTCTGAAAGGCGGGATCCAAATTACTAATTGGCTCATATCGATAGTAATTTCTGTTGCATTATAAAGAATACGTCGGTAAACGTTGTGGGAACATAAAGAAAGATCTACATAAAGAAAAAATAAACTAAATCGGTTTAGTAGAAGTTGGGGTCACTTTGTCGAATCGAATAAAGCCGCCAAACCATTCCATTCGGCACTTCATAGACGTCTACCTCAACAACGGTTTTCGTCCATATGGACGGAGGGAGGAACCGCGCTAAAAGACTCAATCATTTGATATATTTAAAAAAGAAAACTAGCTTTATCAGATCATTTAAAAAAATATATATAATCGAAGGGAAAGGAAGTAGTTTAAAATTGAAATAATTATAAAAGCCCGTTATGATCCTGGCATTAGGTGTGGACATTAAACAAGAGTTTCACTTTGCATATTCGGGAGTCCCGTATGGTTATATATTTTTAACCTGGAGGTCAGTGAAAGTCAGGTATGACACCTCCATGCCACTTAAGCTAATCGGAAATCATACTTAAAATGGTAAACGGACTATAAAATTACTTTGTAGAGTCATTCCTATAAAATAATTTTTGTATGTCAAGAATATACTGGTCAAACATTTCAAAGAATCCAGCTATTCGAATCTTTTGCGTTCCCTACGCTGGTTTGAAGAATACCATAAAAAGAGGTCACATTAGTAAATGTGGCTGGATTGGTACCAACCTATACTACTAGGACATTTTCATTTAACTCATACCAATTTTGCCCAAAGACAACAGACAAATATATACCTATATGTTTGACTTTTCGCTCCCAGGCAAATATATAAACATATATAAGCAGTAGAGGCTTGTACCAATTTCACCACACTATACTAACGTGATCCATTCTAAGGTAGCCTGTCAAGTTTTTTTTTTTTTAACGTTCTATATAATTTGAGCCACCTTACTTCTTGAGTAATTTTGAGTTTTCTAAATACATTTTATTTTGATTAGCGGAATCTTCTTCCTACCAACTCTATATTTCAGCAATATTAGAATGTAAGAAATACATATCAGAGTTTCATTCAGAATATTATATTATCTAAAGCAGAGTACTCAAAATTAATTAAATTCCGACCCAGTCACAAATGTTATGAGAAAATATTTATAGGGCGAAATAAATAATGCCAAAAAAACAAGACCACCTTGACCTAAAAAGGTTCACGATACCAACTTTGGCAAGCTCAATCCGGAACAATTATTGGTCACTCTTGATTACGTTCGATTGATTTTTTTAAATAAATTGAATTCATGATGTTACAAACTGAAAAGCCATATTTTCCTCTAAATTCCTTCTACAATACGATTGTTTTCTGTCCAAATATAAATATACAATTTCGCATAATGCAAGAAAACATTATTTGTAGTTTACAGAATTCAGGTATTCCAAGGAAATGAAGCTTTGAATTTAGGAAAATGTACTGTACAGTAGTGAAGAAAAAGTCAGAAATGCGGCCGCCGGAGCAAAGTCATTGTCTAATCCTTGACTGGGATAATTGAAGAAGATTTAACATGATCAGCAAATTGCACGGCGAAGAAGAGACTCATTACGGCTAGGAAATTCTAGTTTGTCGGATTAGAGTAAGTGGTCGGCCTTCCTAGCGCTTCTTGTGTGCGTACGCCGGCCATCAGCGTGGGCGTATGCTTGTAACGCACTTGCGTATCAAGAAGGCACAGCCCGGTCAGAGGAAGTGCGGTCGACATCAAAATAAGGACAAATAAGGAAATATCAAAGACATCCTTCAAAAAATCAAAATTTGACTCGTCCCCAAAAAGCGGCTTGGCAAATCGTATACGATTGATTTTAAATATTACGCTTTTTTCGAGTGTTTCTTCCATCACTAAAGGTAGAAAAATTTGCTTATGTCTGGAAGGGCACACATTAAAACATCTATTCATATACATAAAGTAAACGTTCTCTACTGTCGCCAATAATAACTGAGATTAAATTTACCACAAAAATACTTTATTCAAAACCGAAGTTTCACTTTCATAACCAGCAGAATCTGCCTACTTTTTTTTGCATCAATAGGCTTCAAGGTGCCTTTCTTATTGGTATTTTTACGAGGTAAATCGATGAGTTATCCGTTTTTTGAGAAAAGTGGAAAGGACTAGAATTTTAGTTTTGGGAATAGATGTGTCAGTGACGTTTAAAATAGAGCAAGTATTTCAAAAACTATTTCAATAGATATGTGTAATTTTGGGTTTTTCATATCACTTCTTAAATAAATCGAAACTTTAGCGAGTGGAAAGGTATCATTCAAAATCCTAATAAATTTCTACAGAATAGGTTCAGGACCGTGACATTGGAACTACGTTCCTCAATAACACAACTAATAAAATACACATATTGATAAAAAAACAAAAAAAAAACTTTCCGCTGAATATGTACTTGTCTGGGTTAATTTTTTTTTTTTTTTTTTTTTTTTTTTTTTTTTTTTTTTTTTTTTTTTTTTTTTTTTTTTTTTTTTTTTAATATCTCTCTATCAGCGAGCTTCGACCACTAGGGGCACTTTAATATTTTTTTTCGTTTAATGGAAAGTGACAGCAGATTACCCCAAACATGAAATACTGACCTAACACATTTCAATGCCATTTAAGATAGGAGAGAATAATTTGTGGAGCAAATAAGATATAGGTCTTGAAGGTTAGGCTTCGTTGAATATGTAAAGATTTGTCTAAGTAAGAAAGTTAAATTTACGTATATTCAACTGTTCCATTTTCCTACTCAAGAGGCCGATAATAATCGACTCATTCTATTATAATAGAATTTCGCGCATGCGGGATTTGAACTAGTCCATCTAACTGAACTGGCTATAAGAAGAAGGGGGTTGATGCAGGTAGCCTCTGTGGCGTTTGCGGCTTAGCTTTTGATTTCGAACAATCCTGTAGAAGTCAGTGGGCTTAACTGTTCTTAGAACTCCGTACAAGAATAATTTTGCATTCGGAGGACAAACAGAGGTCATTATAGTAACATTATATGCTTACATGAGTTAATACTCAGCCATATTAATGAGTTAGTCATGATAAGTTAGCTGTAGCTTGTGGCAATAAATTAAATGTATTTCTCTATAAGTAGAACTTCTTCCTCTAGAACCACTAATCCTAAAAATTGATTTACATGCCATACAATCAATATCCGACGAACTATCCCCAAATCTAAAACCGAAAGCGCTTGAAACCCATTAAACCCAACAACAAAAACAGCTTTTCTTGTGATTCCGCAACAGAAGGAAGGAAATTAAAAGTGTAGATAAGGGAAATAGATGCCTGTGCAGATTGACAGCGGCCTTGGGTAACTCCTGGGATTATTTTAGACAATGTAAAGATAACTAGCAGAGAAAATAGCTGTGTCTATGTATTACAGGGAATCATGCCTGAATTGTATCTTCTATTTTTTTTTCAAGGTCCATTTCAAAAGGTAGTGTTTACTACTTCAATTGAAAAAAAAAAAATGGAACCACAGAGTGGCATCAAATTTTGAAAGTCACTCCTTCACAGCATGATCGTCGAAGATTATTTTTTTTATTTCACATGTATGTGAAATAGACTCTAAGATCAATTGGATATTATTTGCCACTGAGTAGGCGCCATTGAAATGTGCTGACAGAGAAAAGGAATTTTTGAACGCCACGCAAGTAAACTAGATATATATTTATGTATGTTAAATTAGTTAGTTCTTGAGTTTAAAACAATTATGTGGTGCAATTCAGCAGCATCAAGGATGGTTTAATATATCTATTAGGTATTTTAACGGAGATCTGAATAATATATGGTGGAGATCTTCTGGTGGAGTTTCATTGGAGAGAGTACAAAGCAACTTCTAGTTGATGTAATATGATTGTGAATTTAATATTAAATTTGCTACAGGTTTTTAATTGGGCTATGAACTTTATAATGTGTAAGGGCATATTTAATGACAGGTAGGTTTGTGGTAGTCCGGGTTCAATCTGTAGATTTTTATAAATAGGGCTATATCTTGAAGTCACAAGTTTGTGATATAACTAGGCTTTCTATAAACGAACTTAGTACTTGTCATTACTGCTAGACCATGGTTCATGTCAAGTACTCGTTCACAAGATGGTGGACAAGTAGCGCGATCACTACGGTCCGACCAGTAATGAACACACTCGTCAATCTTGTCAAATTCACTAAGCTGGCTTACTGAAAAGCCACACGTAGTGGACTATTAGCGTTCAGTGCGGTCTGTCCAGCACTAAACACTTGTTGGATTGATTACACGAGGTACAAGGACAACTGCTTAGTAGAAGGGGGAGATTACTTGTCGGCTGTAAATAGAATCCATTTCTATTCAATTTTATAGGCTGCGATTACTAATGCTTGCCAATTATCACTAAAAAAGTGGCGACGAGTACTAAGCTAGCGAAAACTAGGCTTATCGGATGCCCCAAATCCTCAGAAGTGAAGGTTTTAAGGAAGATTGGGACACTTAATTGTGGATAACTTTTTTGGTATTCGTCCTAAGAAAAGTTGTTATGGAACATAAATGTCGCCAACGGCCATAGTCACGTTGAATAAACCGGTTCCCGTAGATCACCGAAGTTAAGCAACGTCGAGCGTGGTCAGTACCTGAATGGGTGACCGACTACGTGCTGTTGTCATTATAAAAGGATGGCAACCTGTAGCTAGCCCGGGGATAAAAAAAAAAAAAACATAATGTCATAGAAATTAAACAAACGTATCGCACTAGTATCTCTAAAGGGACACAACTAAAAAATGTGAACTAAGAAAATGTTCTTGCCAATGTACTGTGAATACCCAAGTGACACAAGTGCCCTCTGGTGTATGTAGGTACATGTACTGTATGTATACAGTTTTGATGGTTGATAAAGAGATATTTACCAATTTATTTGATGGTTATAACTGAAAAACACAGATTTTTGAGTTGTGTCACTTTACAAACACTAGTGCGATATGTTCACTTATTTATGACCGAAAATCTCGGTTAAAATATTAAAATATATATATATATATCTATATAAAATTACGCAACGTTCAAACATGTTTATGTTACACTAATAATTTGTATACAAACGCGTTCATTTATTTTTACTTTGCCACTGTTATTTATATAAAGTGCTACAGCAGCATTCAATTAATTTAGTTCATTCTCTTATTAGTTTAACAGCATATCAACAATTAGGCTATTAACCTCGCGCTATCTACAGTTTGCCACCCTTTTATAATGCCAACAGCCTCCATTGCAGTTACTAGCCAATCCTGACGAAGCTTAACTTCAGCGATCAATTTCTGTAGTAATATATTTTTTCGTAGCATTCAATTACGCCATCAACTTTTACAAGTAATGGAAGGTTGAAGAAGTTAAATGAAATAAAATCAGGCTAAATACAAGTTTGAAAACCTATTCTGTTTTGCCCTGAGAGACAAATCAAACAAACAAAATATATTTCTAAGACGTTTTTTGTTCGTGAAATAAACTAATAAACCGGAATTCTCGTCCGAAACGGGTAAACCGGGAAGTCAGAATAAAAACGTTTTCAGTAAGCATTAGAGCTGCGATAGGGAGCATTTTTCAAGCGATAACTTTGACAGAAAGCGGAATTACGCAAGCGTGGAATCGCTAAACGTTGCAGAACTTAAAATTCACTCATCCGAGAAAATTCATTAGTTTCGTCTTTCTATGTGGCCCGTTCAATTTCGACTTAATAAAATGTTTAAGGATATACTGAACTGCTCAATCAATGAATTTCATCTCATTACAGTATAAGATATGTATTACTAATCGACTGTTATATATGTGTGTGTGTGTGTGTGTGCTTTTTTTTTTTAAAACGGTCTTTTGGTGAATGGTTCCACCAAGATATTTCGACAATGAAAAAGACATGGTAGACAGTGTTGTGTTGTTTGATGGCGCCTATCTAAATCAAAAGGAACGTGCTGTGTTCACATTTAGTTTTCGTGCGGCAAATGTACCAGATCTGCCGGTGATAAAAATCAATGGTGAACCTAGTATCAGTGTAAGGACTGCCCAGAAATGGCTTAAAAAATTAGACGTTCTGAAAGATATTGTGGAATCGGAGCCATAATTAAAAGCCCCCCCCCCGGAATGTATTGTATTTATTTTCTGCACTGGATCAGATGGCAGAAAGGATCGATTCAGCTCATGGATTAAAACCCCCTCCTGAATGGTGAATGTTAACAAAGTGTCATGTTATCATAATATTGCTAAACATCTTAAGGCTCAAATAACCCTACAAAAAATACAGAATTTATTTGAGTGCTTTTGGTGCATCCTCCTTACTCCTTGGACATTGCCCCCAGATTTTCATTAATTTTCGAAAATGAACTTTTAAATTTATTTGTATCAAACCCTTTTTACAAGCTATTAAAAGAGAACGAGAAATTCTTGATAGTTATGAAAAATATATCATTCATTAAAATGTTAAATTGTGTTTTATTTATAATATTTAAAAATTTCCCAAAAATAGGCACCAAGTTTTTTTATGTTTGTGATTGTATTTACACGAACATACAGAAATACAGTTAATACAATTGCATAGCAACTGAAAAAAAAAATGGCTTTTCTTCATTGAAAACTGGTTCTTCAAGTTAATGACGGAACATTTAAATGAAGAAATGAAATAATAATTCAAGGGTAACGGGAATAATCAATATTAAACATCTGAAAGGCCTTCGGAAAATTTATTTACATTTTAAACCCTCACGTAAAATTTAAACAAAATATCCTTTAGTAGATCTTTTTTTTAAGTATTTTTTTATTTAATTGATCAATCGCTGATAAGTTTATACTTATCAGTCGTTAATATATGCTTATACTATTTTAAATATTATAAGTATGCTGCTTTAAATATTGATTCACTCATATCCTATGACTCGACAGGACATAGTAACTTAGGACTGTAAAACGACTCTTACCGTTGAACACACACTCACAGACAGTACAAGAACTACTCAGAGAAGAAAGCTATTACATTGCAAAGCTATTTCATCACCTCAAAAATTTAAGCCTTTATGATTTAATCTGAACTATATCAAATAATTATAATTATAGAAGTAACTTTTTTTTTCATTCAGGCGATTTCCTTTCACAACAGTTGACGTAATTCCTCAAGCTTGCGACATTTTCTGAAACGGCCACTGCCGTTGATGCATAAAATGCTTATCGCCTCCGAAGCATTAATAAATAAATAGATTAATCGTTGGATAAATAAATTTATTTATTTTCTGGTAAAACTTAAGCGTTAAACGCTCAAATTATCGAGAAGCTGGAATAGTGTATTCTAAGTAGGCGCGTAAATGCGGGATCTCTAAGCAAAATAATTCCGCATGGAAAGCCCTATTTAAAAAAAAAAAAATATATTATTTCTCATTTTAAGAATAAAAATGAGAAATAATTTTCTCTTTTTTACTGACAAATAATTTCTACTACAATACGCATTTACAAAAATAACAATAAATAAAAAACTAATGAAAACAGACAAAAAGAACCGTTCATATAAACAAAACCAATAACTTAAAAGTTTTAAGCATTATTTCTCCGTCCCATGGAAAATTACCTTAGGAACGTTTTTGTAGGACATTTATTACGCTTTCGGATTGTTAATACCCTTTTACCACCGTTTTAGAGCTATTTACGAAAATAAAAAAAAATCCTAAAAACTGCCCTTGTCTAGTAATAAAAATAGCCTTGAATTTTTAAACATGTAGGAAATATTTCAACGGAATTCAACGAATTTAAGAACCCAAACCGAAAAGTAGTTAGAAAAACTAGTTTCCACTTTTCTCAAAAACGGTTACAAAAATAGCATTGAAAAAGCTTTCATTCGTTTTCCAACTCCAGAGAACGATTTTTTTTTTCGCGCGAATTTCACCTATAAAACGTTTTTTTCTGATTCTGCTGGATAACGAATTTGACCTTTTAAATTAGAGGAAATATTTTTTCGCAAACACATTTCAAAGGTCTCTCTTTAAAGTATGAAACAATACATACAACTAATAAGTAAACTAATATAATGTTTTTGTTTTTTTGGTATTTATCAGACACTAGCTGTTGCCCAGTGTACCATGCTACACCAACTTTATATTATATAGTTGTAAGGAACAAACATACAGCTGGTAGATTTTTTTCACCTTGCCTATGACACTTCCCGTATCAAGACCTACCTGTGTGCCAAGTTTGGTCAACATCGGTGAAACGCTGTGGATTTGTATAAGGAAAAAACAGATAGACAAAAAGCTGACAGATGATTTTGACCTAGCCTATGACACTCCCCGTATCAACCCCTACCTGTGTGCCAGGTTTGGTCAAAATCGCTAAAAAGCTGTGGATTTATATGAGGAACGAATTGAATGGCTTTTTCTTTTTTTGTTCCACAATGTAGTATCCTTATACTGTGGGAGTTCATTTAGGTTCTGCAGGTTCCATCTTCCAACACTGCCTGCATTACAATCAAAGTAATATACATTTTTTTTTTTATAATTTTTTTTAAGTATAATAATAATAATAATATTAAAATAGAGAAATATGATAGCGTAATGATAACAACTATAATAATAATACAAATAAAAATAGTAACAATAATATTGAAAAAGAAACAAATTATAATATCAAAATTATAAATTAATTGAAAGAAATACAAAAAAAAGAATGAATATAAATGAATCAAATAAAATAAAATAACTGATTAATGAAAAGAAAACGTCCGTTCTTGCAATGGCTTATTCTTGCGATTGTTAAAACAAAATTCAATCAGGATTGTGGTCATGAGAAACTGTTCAATTATTTACAGCAGCATTATTTTTCAAAAACAAATGCACTACTTTTCTCATTTGTTCCGATACTAAACATAAAGGTATGAATTCTGTATACGCACTTTTGATAAGATTATATGATATAATAATAAAAAATAATGATTTGTCAAAATGAAATTATTTACAGTGATAATCCATCGTCTCAGTTTAAAAATATATATATATGTCAAGATTGCTTTACATACATTCAGAAAAATTTCACAAAAAGTTTTAGCGGAAATATTTTACTACAGCTCATGACAAACGTGTAATAGATAGGGTGGGAGAAAGAGTAAAATCCTTGGTCTCTAATGGAAGTTATGAGCAAATCTGAAACTAAAAATGTAAAAAACTCAGTAGAGTTTGCTAATGTTGCATCTAGTTTAATGACAAACACTACAATTCTCCGTATGAGCCAAGTAGATATTGAGCCTGCTATAAGTTCGGACAGTCCATGGGTTAACTTTTAAGACATAGTTTTTATTAAGCAAATGCATGTGATAAAATGCAATTCGCAAATCAAAAATTCAACTATGGAAAACAAACTGAAGCCAGCAAGTTAACAGATCAAAAACTTAATGTTTCAAATTTTAATGTTAGCTACTGGTGTGCAGTTACATGTGATAAAAATAAAGTTGTATTTCATTTTATATTGCCCAGCAAACCCTTCACTGAAGTAATGAATGTTTTGTACATGTAGGTAGTTTTCATTCTGAATAGCTTTGGGTTATTTTTTATAGTTTTAAAATTAAATCGCTGTACTATAAAAAGTAATATATTGTTAGCTAAAATTTTAATTGAACAATTTTTTGTATTTAACGGAAAAAAAATTAAAGAATGAAAAAAACATACATTTTATTTTTTCATGTGATAGTGTATACCTTTTAGAATAATAATAAAAAAATATTTTAGTGATTTTCTTTTTATCGTTTGATGATATTCCACTTAGGGTGGAACGCCATATTTAATTTTTACAAAATGCATTTTACCACTTCAGGATTTTTTCAGAACATTTGTAATTACTTTATGCTTATATTATTTTTTTTCTGGCTTCCATATTTATTGAAGTATTGTCATAGAAAATGTCATCAACATTGGTCGATAGGTATGATTTATATTCTAGAACTAAGTGCACTTCCTTTGTCCAATCGATGATAACTGCAAAATTTCAAATACTTTAGCAGAGCATGAAATTAAACTATTTGAGATTGAGAAAAACTATTTTATATTCTTACTTATATCCATGAAAGGAATGAACATGCCAAGTTTCATTAAAATCTGAGATCATGGGTGTCAAATCCTATTTTTTTGGGTTGATTTGACATGGAATGACCCAAATGTTTAAATATCATGTCACACATAGATGATTTTAGGTGGTACGTTAAAGAACTAAAAGTATTTAAATTATTAAAGTTCTGTGCAGGTTAATGGGTTAATGTTGAAGACATAGTTTATGTTAAGCAAATGCATGGATAAAATGAAATTCACAAATACAAAAAAATTAACTATGGAAAACAAACGGGAAACTCCAAATCAACAGATCAAATACTTGATATTTCAAATTACTTACTAATATATGATATTAATCCAAAATCTGAGAATATAGGGTTATAATTTAGATAATCACAACATTTTTCAACTGATCAAAAACTTAATATTTTAAATTACTTATTAATATATATTAGTCAAAATTCTAAGAAGGCTATAATTTAGGTAAACACAAATATTTTACGAAAACTCAAAAGTTTTGGAAATTAGATAAACAAACCAAACTTAAAAAAAGGATAATGGTTAATGGCTTCTAGGAGCTCAGTGTTGCTCTACATTTTCATCAGAAATTAATAAAATTGATCTTATATGATATTACTTGTCCAAATCTTGAGAATATACGGCTATAATTTAAATTAACATACAAAGGTTAAAACTGAAAAGTTTTGTTCGCAAAAGAAAAACTTTTCGCAAAAAAAGAAGAAAGTTTTTTTAGCTTGCTAATCTCCACCGAGGCAACACTGGAAAGAAAATTACTATTTCTGAATAATTCATTCTTCTTTAATTGACAATTTGGAACTCGTTACTTCCGAACTGTGAAGCCTAAAAGATTTTATATATATATATATATATATATATATATATATATATATATATATATATATGATTATGTAATGATGTAGTCATCAATGAGTTATTCTAATTATCAAGAACATCAACAAATAAATTTGAGACAATATTCAAAATGGCTGTCAGAATATGAACGGTTCAGTGTAGCCAATTTTTCTTGAACAAAACTTTTGACCTTTTGACCAAATTTCGAAATTTGACTATTTTGACCTAGCCTAGGAGATTTCCCGGATCAAGACGTATCTATGTGCGAAGTTTGGTCAATATCAGTCAAACGATGTGGATTTGTATAAGGAACAAACAAACAGACACGTGATTTTTATATATATAGATAAATAATTATTCTTGATGAAATTGAAATTTATATTTATTCCAAGGAGAAGATCGCACCATGATAATATCCTTAAGAGGAGAGAAGTGTGTGTGTGTGTGTTTATTTATGTATGAATGTTTCTATCTATCTATATATATATATATATATATATATATATATATATATATATATATATATATATATAAAATATGCAATGAAAATAAATACATGAAACGGGTGGATTATATAAAATGCACATCTTTATTCTATTTAAATATTCGTCTAAATTTCAAACATGTTTAGTGGCCTTAGCTTTAGATAAAAAGTTCATATCAAAAACTTTATATTTGCATCAAAATCTTCAAGATCGCTTTAGGGTTAATGTCACAAGCCCCACAGCTCAGTGACCTTGGTGTTGGTGGCAGGTAAAAAAAAAGTAACAAATAGTGAATAAACCATAAAAATTAACAAATATTGTAATTTCCGATTTGTTCAAAAAAAGAAGGGAGAAATCCTCAATATGGAGCTTACGTAACAAAAACCTAATACTAACCCAATTTTGTAATATATTTATAAATTAAACCCACGTTCATTCAATTAGATTTCTTTCAATAAAGTACTAGTGTGATTTCTTTTATAAATATATAAATAATAATCATTAGTTATTAATTAATTTTTCTTCAGTTAATAATACCATAAATCTCTACTATTATTATTAGAAAAAAAGCTGTAATATTATACGCCGACATAAGAGTTGGGCTAGAATAAACCTCTGTGAAAAATTTCTTAAATACAAAAAATGATATCACTTTTTGGACGAAATAAAATTTACTAATTCTTCGTTAAAACAGAGTTTCGTTAATATTTCAGCGGATTTTAAGTAATCTATCTTTTTGAAATGTATTAATAATTTTAACACTTGAATGGAACAAGAAAAATAAGTTTACAACACTTCGAGCAAAAATATGAAGGTTTTTAAAACTGTAATTGATAAGATGTATTAAAATGTACTATCAATGTTTGTACAGTTTAGCTGATCTGTTTTTTATTTGTTATTCTTTACTGGCCGACAATGCTGATTGTTCTTTAGAAATAATAGAAGCTAATTTTAAAACGGTCGACATGAAAGTGATTAACGTCACATTAAAATCACAATGAAAGGCGACGTTAGTTTCTTCTTCCAAATAGAGTAAGCCCAATTAATCAATTAAAGACAACAGCACAATGTGCAGGTCATAAACCTAGGCTGTAATATTTTATTCCGAGAAGCCGGTGTAAAGAGTTTATAATGTTCGCAGAAAAATGAACAAAAAAAATTAAAAATATGAAATAATAAAGGGCCAAATACAATACCTTGCGGTAATGAGGGACGCCTGATTTCGCGACGGGTTGTGTGTATATTCTTGTTAGGAAGAGAATGGAGCAGAAGTTTCTAGAATGGAAGGCGGCACTCGACTGATCGCCCCACTACCGGACAGTGCCTTCACTACCGTAAGCCTCCCTCCACCGCCTAGGCCAATGTCAGGGGGATCTTCAGAGTTCATTCATAGGGTTACTTCATTAAGGGTGGAAGTAAGGATTTCGGGGTTTGCTTCATTGATAAAAAGAAATAAGCACGAATACTGAATGAGAGAAACAAATTCCGTCACGCAGGAGCGTCATAACTAAGCACATCTCTCGGAAGGTGGGTAGTGTATACAGTATTTCTGAATAATGTGCCTATAATGAGCATTTTTCCTATTTTATATTTCTAATGATCAGCTGACGCTATACCTAATTTTTAATTACTTTTCTTCAGGAATCTATGCAAGCTAATACTCTGCCTAATAAATATACAAAAACTTGACATTTTTGTTCATTAACCTTGATGATTAATAAAAGCGTCTACAGGTAAAAAGAGAACAACACACAAACATAATAACGGCGCCCCTAGTGGTCGAAGCAACAACCAATGTCAGTTTAGCGGCAATTCAATTTGATAATAATATAGAGTAAGCGACACCTAATGAACCAATTTAGTTTATTTTTAAAACACATCATTCTTTTTAGCACTTTCCTCCGAAGGAAAGTAGCTATTGAGGTTGCACTCATGACGGAATTTTTGAAAAATTTCTTCGAATCTTTATCGATTCTACCTAGTAGACACCGAAAATGACCCCCGTTAAAATTTTTATATATATATATATATATATATATATATATATATATATATATATATATATATATATATATATATCTGTTAACACTGTTGGCTAGAGTCCGCCAGACGTAGGTTCACAAAGCCGCCGCAAGGAGCGCTTTCTACCACTAGAGTGACTGTATCCTGTTCCTTCGTTAGATCAAAATACGATAATATGATGTTTTTTGTATTTATTACGTAGTGTAGTAGGTAGAATAGAATAGAATAGAATAGAATAAAATTTTATTTGTTAAAGATTTACAATCTTGTACAAATCATACATATATAAATAAAAAATAACATTTCACCCACATGAGTCCGGTTAATCATAACTCTACAATTATTTGTAATAAAAAAACAAAAAACAAAAAGAACTAAATAATGATACTTCATTGCGTTTCAAATTATTTATCTTTACATTTTCAATAAACCACAAAAAATAAGAAGAATAACATAAAAGAAAAAGCAAAAAAAAAAAGAAAACAACCTTTATGAATAGTAGAAGAAAATAAATGAAAAAACAAAACAAAACAAAAACAAAAAAAGCGATTAATTGAACTGGCCATAGTCATAGAACTGGATTGTTGAGTGGATCATCATTGTTTAAAGATTTGAGTGAATTGGATGCTGACAATATGAAGGAGTAGATCTTGTTGAGTTTGTCGACGTTATCTATTTCAAGTATTTCTTGTATTTTGTGGATATCACTTGGAGCAGAGAGAAATGGTCTTAAATATTTGTGTCGGTTTTCTATTAGATTTTCACAGTACAGAAGGAAGTGGGACAGGCTGTTAGAGATAACTTGATTACAAAAAATGCAGGTTTCCTGAGCTTTTAAGAAGAAAGTTTTGTTTTTTGTGCAGAGCTTAATAAATTCGGAACTTGCCACTCTCAACTGACTTACTGCTCTTAGCTTATATATGTTTGTTCTATAGATCAAATAGGACTCTGGGCTGGAAATATTGAAGCTGGAAATAGTTCTATAAAGTGGGTTGTAGGTGGAGTTTATTGATAGATTGATGTCAGTTGATAAATTATGATTTTGTAGTGTAGTAGGTACCATGTGTAAACATAACTCTGGAAGCAAATTAATAATTGATCAGTTACTCATTAAAAAATTAAAAGAGAACTATTCATGTTTTTAGTTTATTTATGTAGGATATTTTAAGCAAATTGTTCTGGAAAGCAGTCTACACTACTCAAATTCTGAGGAAAGTGCTTAGTTATGCAGCTCCTGCGTGACGGACTTTTTATTACCACAGACGTTTATCGAAGCCAGCGTAAGCTTAATTAGTAATTTGGGTCCAGAGTAAACCACTCCTACAGATGGACTGATTTTTTTTGTTAAAAACTCGTTCGTCGTTTGCTTGGGGAATGTGAAAGATGCACAAAACCTTCACTCCCGATGAAGCTAGGTTATAACAAATCTTGTAGTCCTTTCATTTCGTCACAATCAAATAGATTGCTTTTATAAGGCGACTATTCCTTTTGGGACATCGAGATTTCAAGACTTTGACTCTCTTATTGTTCTTAAACATCATCCTCCACAACATCCAAAGAGGTAGATAAATTCAAGCTAGAAGGCCGCGTTTTAAGGTCGGAATCGATTTAATTAGGTCTCCTTGGACTCGAAGCTCTTGAATGTATGTATGAAAGGACGCATGTATGTATGCATTTCGACTTCAAAAGGAAGTTTAGACGTCCAACATAAAAACTATGAGTGGACTTTTTATTTCACTTTTTTTTTTCTTCTAATAAAATTCTAAATCTAGCTGAACGCCTGAATAATTCATAACGAATGGTAGAATTGTTAATATTTCAGTTTTGATCTTGATTAATAGAATCACTATAGTATATAAATTGTATTTAAATTCGTCTTTAGATTCATTATACAACTTTTACCTTTGTTTAGATGTTTGGCTAAATAAATTGTAAGACTCGTAAGAACATCTTTGCGCTTTTTTTGTCAAATAGAAAAATAATTGCAACTTTCTGGATACAATTATTGGATGAAATAATTCATTTTTATTTTCTTTATTTATTGAATAAAAATATATATAATGTTTTCGTGCCGCAGGAGCTAAGCAAGGTTGTTAGTTTACGCCATATTGATTTCAAATGCGCTTAAAGCATAGGTTCACAACATTTCATAGACTATCGCCTCCATTACTAGAAAAACAAACACGCCCAAAGTATTTTTAAAAAATCAGTTATAGACAGACCACGAGGGGGGAGATACAGCACAAAAGGGAGGTAATGTGTTCAGTATTATGCTCCGGCCGCCTGATTTTCCCCTTTACCAAGGAGAGCTCTGAGACCCCGAATCCATCCCTCGAAGGACAACACTAAAACATAGAATCTTTATTGTATGCACGAGTTTTGAATTCAGATCCTTCAGAACTCTAATCAAGTTCTCTACGACTGAGTTAAACTCGCCCTCCCAAAATATAATAAAGTTTCTAATTAGATAGGTAATCCACGAACGCACCCTTGGCTATCTTTACACCTCCCATTTGCCCGTGGACCTGCTACAATCTCCACGAAAAACTCTAGCGTCTCCTAGGGGACGGGACTGCCCCTGTTGTGAACATGTGGTTGAAACTAACCCACACCAAAACAAGATTTATGTTATTAACCTGTCAAATTTGTTTAGCAAACAATAAACATAAAAGTTTACCTACTTTAAATCTGCTAACCATCTAACGCCATTTGTAAAAGTCTTTGAATGAACTACACTTTACGTGAAACATTATAAAAATAATTATGCACGTTTTCTCGTGAAAAACGATGTTCAGGAGTAAAGAAAGTTGTTCTTTCAAAAATTATTTTTTTGGTAGCGCTAAGCGATTTGAGCAGCGCATACCACCATCACCAGACCTGTAATGAGGTCTGTATCGTGGCTGAGGACTGACTCATTCATTTCTCCCGTAAGTTTTTTTTTTTTTTTTTTTTCAGGCAACGAAACTTGCTGTACATCGTGATTAGTAAAGAGAAAAACGTTTTCTAAAAACTAGCGAAGTAAATATTTCGTAAAATAAGTAGTTCGCGGACCAGCAGAAGTAATTATTTCTTAGGAAACATAAATTCCATAAATAATTCAAATTAAATTCTTGATGTTGTGTTTCTTGAATAAGTAATTGATTCAATCGGTTATAATGAATATAACGTTGGAAAAAAAAACTTTTTATTCATGCCATAATAACCATTGCCTTTCTAAAGAATTCACTTAGTTTAATGCCTAGTTCACACGAGCTTAGTACAGTCAACTAAGCATTCGTACCTTCGTGTAAACAAGGCTCTTTTTAGTGACAAGTGGCAAGTAATAGTAAACAGCGCAAGTATAAGTGAATAGGAATGGCTTCTTTCTTGTCCCTTGTCACGTCGCACAATAGTGCCAAAAGCCCGATTTGGGGGAAAGAACCTGTAGATACTTGGATCTTTCTGATTTCGATACAATTTTTGAAGTACCAAATCGACAGAATAATTATTTTTGAAGATAAACATGTTTTATATAGAGAACACCGTGAAAAACAGCAAGTATTCAACTTAAAAAAGTCAGATTTTACTTAATTGGTGGAGAAATGTATACTTCCAGATATATTTTCGAGTACTGATTGGAATAAATTAACAAACAATGTAATACTGTTAACTATTCCCTGCGTATTCTTCTTTATTAAAAGTTTCACTTATAACGAATACATTTTGAAAGTTTCGCACCAGATATTAGGTGGATCTTATTGTTAATGTTCAGTTACTTGCTAGCAAAAACTGCTCAACACCTCTCTGCATAAAATAATAATGGTAAATTCGTTTTTCTTAAAATGATCGCATCGCTAATTGACACCATTATTTCATTAGGCTGTGCACACATGAAATGAATATGATAAAATTAATGGGAGAGCAACTTCCAAACATGCACTTCTAGGTAAAACTATGCGTAGAGGATAGCTAAGTACCGCTTTTATTTCTACACCAAATAAACTAATGATAACTTAGTTTCATTACAAATACCTTCACAACATAAGCACGCCAAGTTCATGGTACATTTTGGCGAAAACGAAAGTTCTTTTAAAAGCTACATATACACATCACACTTCCTGAATAATACCAATTTTTCAGGAATAAAATAAGTGGTATAAAAGATTGTTTTATTTTTCACTAACTGAGAGATTTTTATTCGGTGAGAAAATGCTCAACAAAAAAGTGTTTTGTGATTATAACTTTTAATAAAATCGGAAAAGCAATATTAACTTAAAAAAAATTTTAGTTCAAACACGATGGAACATCTTCGGTTTTGAGGGTTTTTTCCCTATCGGCACCATTGTGCGTAATGTAAACAGCCCAAGTGTTTAATGGACTAAACCAGCTTAGGCTGCACCTACATTAGGCCCGTATTTCTCTCGATACGATCTGATCCGATTTCGTTTGACCGACAACGGCGGACAGCGGCAGACGTGAGTGCCTACATTGGTCTCGACCCGATCCGATCCGGTTTAGACACAGCTCGTCAGTAATGACCTTGTAGTAAAGTGAAAATGAGTTATTAAGTTAAGAAATACCACCCAATAAGCATAGAAACCTTCGATTAGGCTGAATGTTGGAGGTAAGAGAAGTATTGGTATTCATATTTTAAAATTATTTATAAAAAAGGTAACCAGAAGGTTATAAGCATTGGAAGGTTATAAACATTAGAAGGTTATAAACATTGGAAGGTTATATACGTTGGATGGTTATAGACGTTGGATGGTTATAAACATCTTTCCACGCAATTTAATAAACAAGGGAAACAAAAAAGTGAATTGACAAAGTTGTTCTAAATGTTATTTCCTTTGATTTTTAAAAAAATGCATTGAAATCGGTTAAGAGTTAGGACCTGTAGACCTTTTTGAAACACAATATGTGGGTTGGCGCCATTTTGCTTCGTCGGTCCGAAATCGGTCTAGAAACAAACATGTTTGAATGGCCAAGAATCGGAGGTCATCGGATTGGATCGAATCGGGTCGGGTCGAGACCAATGTAGGCACCTCCATTGAGATGCATGTGTTTGTTTTTCTTCTGATAGTCGGTGGCTATTGGATCGGATTGGAACGGGTCCGTAGGTGCACCCTTAGTGCGAGGCCTAAGGGTGCACCTACCGGCCTACTGAACGGTACTAGTCGACCAAACGTGTGAACTAGTACTTGTCACTTAGCCAGCTTAGTGAGAGTGACAAGAATTATTGACAAGTGCTATGCTCTTGTAAAGCAGGCCTAAACCTTCTTGGTGGGGAGAATAATCCAGGATGAGACGTATCTTCCTGGATTTTAGGGTCTTCCATCAGCATACCAGACGTATCAAACAGGTTATGATTAGGACATTACATTCATCCAGTGTCTGCATACTTCCCTGTCATCTCGCTGGCGAATTTCTTCCTCAGGGAGGCGATGGCATTGACAAGGCAGGCCGGCTAAGTAGGTCAGCAGCCCCTGGCGAATATCAATGCTCTCCAATCCCAGGAAGTTTTGGACATTGATAGCTACGATGCCAGGTCACGCTGGATGGCAAGGTCCGATGAGTTCGCAAATATGGCAAGGATGATCGGCTCACAGATCAAATATCACCTTCAGATATATCGGACTTCATCCGAGCTAGAAGGTATTTAAGCAGCTTTTGATAAGTATCTAATGGTCTCATGAAGAGATTGTACATCACAAGTGAGTGATACACGCTTATATTCTTTCTAATCTATTTTTATTGCCATTAAACAACCTACGGGTCATTCCATGTCAAATCAACAAGGGTCACAACCCGACCTTCTTGGATTTTAATAAAATTTGGTAGGTTGGTTACTCTAACAAAAAATAACCGAAAACAATTTTTTTTAAAAAATTATCTGTTTCCGTTTTTTTAGTATTAATTTTCAAAGTATTGAAAAACCGCCTTCTTTTGGTCAACTGGAAAATGTTAATTCCTTGCTAGATTGAGTTCTATTCTATCTAGAACAGTCAGCATAGTCTCATTGTTTAGCTAATTAAATGGACTTTAATTTGATATACAACAAGACCAACTTATTACAAATTTTACATTTCAAAAAAAATTTCGAGAACTTGTACGTAACGGTTTTCAAAAAACTGTACTTTTAAAATTCTGAAAAAAATATATTTGAATCTTCAGTTCATTGACTACATATGCTGTTAGTTTCATTATGGGATGGGAACGGGATCATTTTATAACATAATTTTGACTTTATAATTGTCACTGCGTATTTGGTAAAAATATGGTAAGTGATGGATATTTGTATTGTAAATTCAGCAATAAGCATCCCTGATCAAAATTTGAATTGTTTTCAGATAGAACTAAAATTAAAGGGGAGATTTGAAAAAAAAAAAAAAAAAAAAAAAAAAAGTTACTGGAACCCAGAAATTGCACCCTTTCATTCCTTTAACTGAGAAAAAAATTAAGACTCAACTTTACTCAAACTTCAATAAAAGTGACATTGAACTGGTAGGTAACTGATTTAGACACAGCCTTCAATGAAAAAATATGCAGTGGTTTTATTGCCTGTGAATATGACGACCAGTGGTAGCTGACACGTGTACTCAACCAAAATGAGGAGATGGATTAAATAGAATTTAATATCCAACATGTCTCAATTATTACAAATTTCATTTTTCAAAAAATGTTTTGAAAATTTGTACAAAACGATTTTTGAAAAACTGTACTTTTAAAATTCTGAATATATTTCAATCTTTAGTTCATTGACTACATATGCTGTTAGTTTCAGTATGGGAACATTTTACAACATAATTTTAATTGATTTAGACTCTGATCCAGTAGCCTTCAATGAAAAAATATGTGGTGGTTTTATTACCTGTGAATATGACAACCAGTGGTAGTGTGTACTCAACAAATTACACAGTTACACACAATAGCACAAAAATGGATATGACCGTTTATTAAATGTTATAAATGGTCTCTTTTTTTTTTTTTTTTTTTTTTTTTTTTTTTTTTTTTTTTTTTTTTTTTTCCCATTGCCATCCCATAATAAAACCAGCATCATTTGTAGTCTGAAATTATGTAAAACATTTTTTGAAAAATAAAATTTGTAATAATTGAGACATGTTGGATATTAAATTTTATTTCATCCATCCCCTCATTTTTGTTGAGGCAATAAAACTACCACATATTTTTTCATTAAAGGCTACTGTATCTGTGTCTAAATCAGTTACCAGTTCAACTTCACTTTTATTGAAGTTCGAGTAAAGTTGAGTCTTAATTTTTTTTCTTAGTTAAAGGAATGAAAGGGTGCAATTTCTGGGTTCCGGTAATTTTTTTTTTTTTTTTTTCTCAAATCTCCCCTTTAATTTTAGTTTTGTCTGAAAAAAATTCAAATTTTGATCAGGGATGCTTATTGCTGAATTTACAATACAAATATCCATCACTCACCATATTTTTACCAACCACGCAGTGACTATAAAGTCAAAATTATGTTATAAAATGATCCCGTTCCCATCCCATAATGAAACTAACAGCATATGTAGTCAATCAACTGAAGATTCAAATATATTTTTTTCAGAATTTTAAAAGTACAGTTTTTCGAAAACCGTTACGTACAAGTTTTCGAAATTTTTTTTGAAATGTAAAATTTGTAATAAGTTGGTCTTGTTGTATATCAAATTAAAGTCCATTTAACAAGCTAAACAATGAGACTATGCTGACTGTTCTAGCTGAAATAGAACTCAATCTATCAAGGAATTAACATTTTCCAGTTGGCCAAAAAAAAACTGTTTTTCAATACTTTGAAAATTAATACTAAAAAAACGGAAAAAGATAATTTTTTTAAAAAAATTGTACCATTCAAGGAGTTGTTAGAGCTATTAGGATTCAAAATTTCAAAAAAATCTACGAGGGTCGGGTTGTAAACAGTACTTTCATTGGTTGAATTGACGTGGAATGGCCCCTACCATTACACACCTATGTGGTGTTCGCCGAAAAAAGGTACATAGCGTGTCAAAAAATGAGTTTTGACTCAAAAGATGGTTTCAGACAATTGAAAGCATGCTCTTCCACGTGAACGTAGAAAACTTGCGAGAAAAAAAAATGTTTCCGCCTTTATCTGGTAATCGTTTTTTGTTTTGTGCATCATTATTTACCAAAATATTTCAAGGAAGATGTTTCAAAAAGTAATGTATTATTCAAAAAACATTATGCCATTGATTAAGTTTTCCTTAATGTCAAAAATCCTGAAAAATTATTGATAAAAAAATGATAAGCTTTTCTTATGAATAACAACATTTCAAAAAGTATAATAAATTATTTAAAGACAATGAGTTTCCCTCGAGAATAAAATTATCGCTAACTAAAGCCACAAATCACAATTATTTAAGCTTCGAGCTTCGTTTTCTCTTTTGCTTTGGTTGTACAACGAGTGTGGCCACTAGCGCATTTGACAGCGGGAAAATTTGAAATATTTTAGTGTAAAATGGTGAGTTTTAAGGTCCTTTGGACACCTAATAGACCAGTGAGGGGAGGGGGGGATGTATAAGACATTTTTCGTTGTTATAGACTTTTTTTACATAAAATGTTCTCACCAAACCAAAATTTCGGGGGGGGCTGCAGCCCCCTCAGCGCCAGGCCAAGTTCCAGCCTACGCACACTGTGTATATTACAGAAAGTATTAGAGCCGATTTTTACCCTCTCATAACTTAGAACTAGTTAAAGATAAGCTTATGAAATTTTACACAGGTATTATACTAATAGACGTGAGTAAAATTGCAAAGTTTCATATTTCTATATTGAATCGTTTCTGAAATATAGGCGAAGGAATATCGGACTTTATACGACTCCCTCATCAAAATTGTTAGGCACTCCCTGAAAAGCTAGAGACTTGAAATTTGCAGGATGATAGAAATTAGGGTGTTATTAAAGGCAAAAATCGAAAAATCCTGAAAAGTTGTGTTTGACTCCACCCCCGGGGGTGCCCATTTTGTACTTGTTGTTCCTTCCGAAACCCATCATGTGTGGTATCAAATGAATCGTCTTGGTAATCAGAACCTAAAACTTAAGAAAAAAATCCGAAAATACAGAAAAGTTGAGTTGGGGCCTTTCCCCAGGGCTTTTCTTATTCACGCTAAAGTACCCACAGCTGGACGCACTACCAAATATAAATAAAAATATAATCCTCAAGCCAAATGTCGACGGCGCCAAGTCAAAATCAAAAATTATTTATATCCTTTTGGTTTGCCTTTGAACTAAAGCTTTTGTAAATTGATTGGATGGATAGAACCGAAATCATGAATAAGTTCAAAAAACAAACTGATTTATCTCTAGGTGAGGCACGCCATCTTACTTTACTACCAGAGAATACAAGAAATCCAAATTTCATTTCATAGTCTCTCAGGGGATGGGTAAAAAAAAAAAAAATGGTCCCTTCTTGTTAGACAGTGTCCAGAGAATACTATTGTTCTGGTTCATGTGAAACTTGACTCCCGTAAGGGATAATTTAAAATTTCAATTTATTCTTTGATAAATTCTGAACCCCGCTTCATTTTGGCACCTCCTTTGTGAAGATGCATTGTGATTCAGAAAAAAAAAATGGGTAACATTTTTAGTGTCTGTCAGGGAGTATCAAATTTCTGCATGACCTCCAGCCATATGGATTATCCTCAAAATGCTCAACATCTCTTAATTCACATGTCAATGCCAATTAAATCAGCTAGTAAACATATACAAACACACACACACACACACACACATATATATATATGAACCTTTGAAATAGATAACGCATAAATAACTTGTTCTTGTTTTTAGGGACCTACTTTAAGAGAATGTAATGAAAAATAGGTTAAAATTAGTAACAATACATGATAAAAGATAAAAAAAATTGAGAAATTTAGGAGAGAAACAGTATTTTGAAAATTAAGATAAATTTCAGATTCCAGATTACAAATTAATAATAAATTATATCAGCAGTAGAATTAAAAGTTTAAAAAAATTATAAGAACAGAAATAACAAACAAGTAAAAGATTTCAACTATAACTTAACAAAGAATTATATTAATCTAAAGAAGTTTTTTTCTCAATAAAATGGGAGAAATGTGCCAATTTAAGTGTTATTTTTTAACTTAATGAATTTTTGTGGATTTTTGGAGACATGAATTAACAGTGATTAAAAAGTAACAATTTTAACTACGGAGTTTACTATATATATAGAAAGACAAGAACTTATTAGGCACGTAAACATCTATAATGACAGCCAAAACACATTTCTATCATTAAGTAATTGCACAATTAACGATCCACTTATAGAACGAACACAACTAATCCTTACAATCTGACAAAATGTAATATTCACGACACTTTATTTGAGGCAAAGATGGATTTCAAACAGCTGACTTTTCAGAGCTGATTCTAATGACTAAAGATTATCTTCAGTCATAATTTGACCCTTGCAGAAAGTTTCTTTCTACAGGTAAGCTATAAATATATAATAGTTTTAGCCCTTGAAAAGGTATCCAAAGAAACAAAAATAGTATAGCCATAGAGGTGTATTAATCCCTTTGTTCTATATTCAATTGGAGGCCCATTGGTCGTGAGTGCAAAAGAGTGTGCACTCTGTTGAGAGTTCGATTTCCACTTGGGGTATTATTGATATATTTGTGTAGTATTTGTTAATTCTGAAGCAATGAAAAGGTTAAATCATCCAGGAAAAAAAAAACCTGTCTCGTATACTTAGCGTGGTGAATATTAATGGTTTGTTCAAAAAGTACTCAGTCCAATACAGGCTTCCATTCACAGACCATCTAGTCCAGAGCACCAATCACAGAGCAGAAACTATGATAACCCAGACCCAGAGTGTATTTCTGCTAGCGGATGAGAAGTGACACCAGCAGACACCTGGGAGGAATAACTGATCGAGTGATAATTGATTAGTTATCTACCATCAAGGGTTGAAAATTATTAAAGTACTAAAATGGCGATTGGTGGTGAAAAGGGTGAAAATTTTGGATTGTATGTTTTTTTTAATGCCAAATCATAAAAAAATTTGTCCAAAAAATAAAAAAATAAAAAAACATTTTTTAAGGGTGGACCATCCTTATCAGTTAGGGGTATGAAAAATAGTTCACGTCCTTTTCTAAGACCTACCAAATATACACACGAAATTTCATAAAAATCGGTCCAGCCATTTCAGAGGAGTTTGGTTACAAATACGAGAATTTTATATATATATATATATATATATATATATATATATATATATATATATATATATATATATGGTCTATGTGTCTCTCTTTCTTCTCATCGCCCTGATAAAGGCTTGAATTTTAAGGCAAAATGTCGGCTAAAATAAAATACAAATGTAGTTTTATTAAGATATCAAGGACGAACCCTGACTATATCTACCTTCACAATCACATCTGTCAATGAAACAGCTTTATGTTATAAAAAAATAAAGTTGGTGTAGATATATTAGATTCCATGTGTAATACCAGAATAGCGACTAGAAGATGGCCAACAAATATTTATTTATGACATTTTGGATCCGCCAGAGTAAATAGCTGTATAATTTATAAACAGTTTACTTCATCACAAATTAACCGCCACAGTAATTGAAATTATCAACACTAATGATTAAATTAAAGTGGCATTATAAGGGACTCTAAACACATGTTCTAGAAAATGTTGAACGAATGTAGTTATTGATTCTTAAAGTAACTGGCAGGTGTTGCTCCCCCAAATTGTTTAAAACATTAACTTATATATGCGACGTTTCGAACCTGTTTAGGTTCATCATCAGGCATCTACATAAAATAAATGTAAAATGAAGAATAAGGAGGAATCTTCTCCTACCTCACTAATAACAATACAAATACAATAAATGAGGTATCTTATATTAAGTCGTGGTAAGGTGTATTATAATTTTTTAATTTCATATTGAGGTCCATAAATTTTGAGAGACCTGACAAAATTGTAGATTTTGATAATTATGGACCTTAATATGAAATTGAAAAATTCAGCAGGAACCGGTGCTGGTTTTGTTGATACATTCAAAATTAATAAGAAACATTTATTCTTGAAACAAGCTTAATCAGCTAAAGTGGAAGTACATATTTATTTATTATTCTTTTATTGATTTACTCGACTGTTTAAGCATCGATAAAAGAGAAAAACTTTCTATATTCGTTGTAGTCACAGCATAGCTGAGGAATGCCCTCAGTTTACAGAGCTCCTGCAGGACAGACTGTTTGTATTGCCCCTCAGTTTTTGAGGTTTTAAATCAAATCATAATAAAAAACATACTTTAATGTTATGTATAACACTTGTAGTGACCTTATTGTTTTCTCAATAACATTATTGTTTTCTGGTTAACCATTTATTTAAGAAGAACGCGCCTCTTGAATACATTTTTAGTTTTTTTGAAAACAAGACAATTGGTTTTCATTAATTTTTTAAGTTTTTAACGGCGCATCAACTATTTGGCTACTAGCGCCGGGCTATCTACAGGTTACCATCCTTTTCTAATGCCAACAGCACGTGGTCGGTCACCCATCCAGGTACTGACCATGCCCGACGTTGCTTAACTTCGGTGATCTATGGGAACCGGTGCATTCAACGTGGCTATGGCCGTTGGCGGTTTTCATTAATAAAAGGGTTTATGGCATATTTATTATTATAAAGCCATATAATATTGCTATATATAAAGATATATTTTAAAATGAGGAAGAAGAAAGAATTTTAACACTGCAATCTCCCTGTATTACAGCAGCATTAAACTATGTAAAATCCATTTAGTTCAATACACAGCAGAACTGTTAGCTGTATATAAATCACTTAATGTATTAGTTCCATATTCAAATACAGTTGCCATTTACACCAATTCACTCTCGGCCCTTTTATGGATTCTAAAGTTACAACCAAGCAACCCACTTATCATAGAAATACAAAAAACTTTTATATCTCTCACCCGTAACAACATAAAGGTTCATTGTGGTATCCTTGGAAACAAGCAGCTTTGGAAGCTGCAACAACTGGCATTCCCTACAATAAGTGTTTAATCAAATCACGGCAAAATTTATAGAAAAAAATAATGCTCTCATGGAATTCTTTATGGTCGGATACAACTGAGAATAAGCTCAGAGAAACGAAGACCAGCCCCAAACATTGGAGTAGATCTACCAGAGAGAATAGAACAGAAGTGGTTTTGCCAAGACTTTGTATAAGGCACACTCGTCTCACCAACTCCTACCATATATCTAAAGACAATGCCTAGATAAATAATCTAAGGGGTTAGGTCCGCCAGTAAATACTAAGTACTCGCACAGATGCCAGTGACGACGGTCTCCACCGACAGGTATGACAACAATGCCTAGATCTGTAACACTTGGCAGAATGTCCATTTTAAGACAACCTTAGAACAAAATAAACAGAACCATAGACAAAATTCTTGGCAATATTAGTGAGACAGGATTAATTAGCAGAATATAGATTTCAGTATATCAGTTGCCTCACCAGGTGGCTGCTCAGGTCTTGGCCGATGAACGGCCCTGGCTGGTGCTTTAGGTCACGTTAGACCACGGAACTATGAACAGAACAGAGACCTGCACACTCCCCACAAGAGTCTGCTGCTCTGAAGATTTTTAGTCGTCCTGCACAGAGCAGTCAGCCTGCCTGCCAGAACTGATCAGGGCGGGGCATCGATACCTGTCACCCATAGTATGCAAATAGGCTTATATTTTTTCATACCTATCTTCCAATTACAAAATGATCATAATTCAAATTAACATAAACAGTTTCACTAGGCAAAAATAATATTAATTCCATAACTTCGCAATACACAATTCTGGGTGTAATTTATGTAACATTGTAACAAAACTCAGTCCATGTCATGGGTGTCAATCAAGAAAGACGTGTTTTAAAAAAAAACTAAATCAGTCCATTAGGAGTTGGGGTTTAATTTAGAACCAAATTCCCTTGCAATGAAACTTGGTAGACATGATGCTCAACTAATGAAGAACATGTGTCGTAAAAATTAAAAAAAAAAATAAAAAATAAAAAATAAATCGGTACATTAGAAGTTGAGGCTTCCTCCAGAAGAAAATTAAATAAATATTAATAATTGAGTCAGCTATTCATTACAACTATAAGTAAATTATTCTGGAATCTAGCGTACACTATCACCTTTCTGAGAATTGTGCTTAGTAATGCTGCTCCTGTGTGATGGATTTTTGTGGTTAAAGAGGTTAAATTTAAATTTTATTTAGTTATTAAAATCAAATATGGAGGCCCAGCGCTACGGTACGAGCTGTCCTTTTCTATAGTCATGGCTCCGATTCCTACTAGGGGTGGTGGCTTTCCTTTGGAAAAAAAAAGAAAAGGCATCAGCCTTATCCTGGCTAGAAAAGGATGGTAAACTAGAGATCAAAACTCGTCCTAAAATTCGTTATCAATTATAAATGGAGATTAAAATTTATATAAAAAACATACTGTTCTACTGTACTGCAGGTAAATATGACAAATGATTTTAGAAGAACCTAAAAGAAGCACCTCTTACTCAGGTAATAAATATTGGTATTTATTTTTTTTAAGTATTTTTTTGAGCTAATATATGATAAATTTATGGCTGCTTGGAATATTTTCTTCTAATTTCTAATTCTAGACGATAATCTTGTTTACTATTATTTCCATTTCGAACACAGTAATGTAATAATGCAACATTTTTCTAAAATAAAACACTTTCTTATTTCAAATTAGTTTATTTAATTTTTTTATTTCTTTGAACCAAATAAACAATAAAGAAGTGAAGAAGAGCTAGCTATTGGGGAATATGAAGGTATTGTGTGAATCTGCTGTCAAGACTACTTAAATTGTTGATGTAATTTCTGGCAATATTCTGCAGTGATGATACAAAGAGGGTAGAGTTAAGGCACTAATAGTACCCATTAAATGGCCATGTATAATATTAAAAATTCTTTTAAAGTTAGATTAATGTGTGAAGTTACTTGCATTATTCATAGTCACATAGATGGTCCTTTGGTATTTCTCCTCTCCCATACCTTGCATTCATTGCGAAAGAAGGCTGCCAATGAGCTGGTCTATATGTCTAATAAAGATTCTTCAACAATCTGAGTCTTCTTACTAGCAGATTGCCAATAATACCTGTCATCGGGTCTCCCCGTGGTCTAGTGGCTAACACCTTGGATTCTCATGCGGGAGATGGTGGGTTCGAGTCCCAACGGCAGCAGGGATTTTTCTCATTTCAGGGCCATTTGAGAAAATTCCCGGCTGCACCATTGATGTCAGCGCTATTGGCCCAGATATCGGTACATCATAAAAACAAAAAAAAAAAATAAATAAAAAAACCCTATCCTCTTTGAATATACGAGAGATTTAGTTGTGTAAGGCAGTTTAAACTAAATTTTCAGGCCGAAAGGTTTTGCATTTGAAAAAAACATTAATACTTTTCACAATAAAATTATTATTATTTTATAACCCCCTGTACTTTAACAATAGTTCAATATTAGTATTGCTGAAATATTAACTTTATATTATAGAATTATATTTATAGAACCTATACCAATTTAAATGTTAAATAAAACTCTGTTTTGTTTTACTAAAATACTTTTCTCATATTTTAGGCACAATTTCTTTACTTCTGAGCACGATAAAAGTATATAGCCTAGCTAGTATTTGAATAATAACTTTATTGAATAGACAAAGAATGAAGTTTAATGAATAAAATATTGTGTTGACTAAAGATTTTGAGTACTGGATAGTATAATAGTAAAAAAAAAACAACAATTACAGACACTTCAACCTATTTTCAAAAATGTAACGATTGAAGTCTGTCTTTCGCCACTTGATTTATAATAATTTCTTATTATTTTTTAGAATGTGGTTTAATGATTTGGTAACCCAAGTAGCAAATCAAGCAATAAATCAATGACCCTTAAATCACCACAGATGTTCCATTCATATTTTCCACATTTTATTTTCTCTAAAATTAGTTTCATATTTTGATATGTCTCTTTCGTATCAGCAGCATGCGCTACAGGTATTGATGGACGTTTATTGCCAATATCTAGCAGCACAGTCTTCAAACTAACTGTAGAAGAATCTATGAATATTCGCCAATTGTCTGGCCGGTGTAGAAGCCAATGAGTTTCCATAACTGAACAAATATCACTACAAAACACAATACCATTTTCTTAAGAGAGATACCTTGAAATCTCTATAGCGGCCAAAATAACTACATAATGTTACTCCTTTTTGGAATAGATTCCACCCTTTGAGGTTTGCTGTTTAGACAAATTTAAATCCTGAATCAGGTCATTAAGGTCTTTCTAATTGGAAAAATATGGTCCTGATGAACAGGTATTGGCTTCATAAGTAGCATCACTTTTATTGTCTTCTAAAGCATATACAGGTTCAGTTAGATCAGATTCAGAGTTATCACCCATGGTTGTATCTGCATATACTGGTACAGGGAACTGTACATTGTTAAAGACAGGACTTAATGCTGATTGCAAATTTGCATACTGAACTGTATGTTTTGTTTTAGATGTGATTCCTCTAATATTTGTCAAACAGAAAAACAATCACTTAATTGAACCTTCGGTTCCCTCTAAATCATGGGAATTGCTAATGGCATACGATGTGTACCATTTTCCCACCCAGTCAGCAATCTAACACATGAAACACTTCATATATTTGGAGCCCGGCTCTTATCAAAGCACCAGCCTGACAGCCAAAGTAAAGTTGATAACACTTCTTTACGAGCTTACCACAAATATAGCAGAAACTTTGTACATGATTTACACACATTCTTGGCATAATGAAAAAACAAAGCGCTAAAACACTATATACAAAATACACTTCCAAAAAAAAAGGAAGGAAATATTTCACTACTGAACAAAATCACAGTCAGCTCAATACTGACACATCACAATGTCCAAACATAAATGAACCTACACAGCCTTGTTTATGGTGCTTCAGCATAATATTACTAATAAATTTTCCTTAAATACAGCTTGCAAAAAATCGCTACGTATGGGGTAAAGGTTCCTATGACAGGTAAAAAAAAAAACACTAAAATCAGATTTTAAAAAGTAGCTGTCACAAAAACTGTGCCTGAAGGAAAAATATTGACTACGTATCTGAATTCAGTATAAAAAATTTGTTGGAGTCAGGATAGTGGCAAGGTTCTTATATTCACAGAAAATTAATATAACTCCTGTATCTGTCGACCGAAAACACTAAGCTACTACTTGTTCAGGACATTAGACTTTTTGCTTATCAATTAAAAAAACTAAGTGTGCAGAATTTTAAAACAATTATTTATTTATTCATGTAGTGTTCCGTTTCTTTGGTAATAACACAGAATATAAATACACTAATTTTAAACAAATATAAGGCTTTCAGACCTAATACACTGTTCTGCAAAAAAAAAAACTTTTCTCCCCTCCCTTGAACAATTTTGCCTGTTTCTCATGTTTTCACGTGTGCTGAGTCCGAATCTGAACTCAGAAAAATTCTATCACCCTCTGATTTTGAGAGAAAAGAGGAGAAACTTGGAAAAAATGAAAAATTGTATTTGAAAATACAATGTCATGTCTTTATTATAACAGATTTTTTTTTTCTTTTTCAACGGTAAAATATAATTAATTGAATCCTGCATGCTATCAGGTATAATACTAGATATGACACAACTCAAAAAATATACACACATTGTCAATGAGTATTTTTTTTTCTTTTGTACTCTTCCTCCTCTGTCTCTGCAGTGTCCAGCAGTAATCCGCCAGCATCTTCTCATTCCATTTGCCAGTATATCTTTTTTCCATTCTGGATATGTCTTGGTGGAATCGTTCTCCATGTTCGTCCGAAACTGCACCCAAATTTGGGGCGAAAAAGTCTAGTTGACTATGCAGGAAATGTATTTTTAAGGACATATTGCATCCCAATGTTTTATATGAAGTAAGCAGTTCTTGGACTATTTTTCGGTAGTCTCTAGATTTTTCGTTTCCCAAAAACTTAGCACATACCTCTTGAAAAGCAATCCAAGCCTTTTTCTCAGTAGTATTTAACTTTGCTTCAAAAGTGAGGTCCTTGAGTAGATGTCAAATTTGGGGTCCTACGAAAATTCCCTCATTTATCTTAGCAT
Source organism: Gonocerus acuteangulatus (assembly GCA_946811695.1). Taxonomy (NCBI): domain Eukaryota; kingdom Metazoa; phylum Arthropoda; class Insecta; order Hemiptera; family Coreidae; genus Gonocerus; species Gonocerus acuteangulatus. Next base: position 53,204,935 of record OX328128.1, read on the forward strand.
CGCTGAGATGCGGAAATTTTTGTTTTAAGTACATGAAACCTTCTCCTTCCTTGTCCATCGCTTTTACGAAGTTTTTCATTAGCCCCAATTTTATATGGAGTGGGGGTAAAATTAGTTGGTTTTTGTCCACAAATGGAGGATTGGTAATGTTTTTTTCACCTACTTTTTCCTTACGCTCTGGCCATTTTTTTACGACATAATGGTCTGCTCTTTTTCTGCTGTCCCACTCGCACAAAAAACAACAAAATTTAGTGTAACCTCCTCGGAGTCCTGTAAGCATGGCTACCACTTTAAGATCTGCACAAATGCGCCATTTGTACTCATGGTACTTGATTTTTTGTAGAAGTATCTTCATGTTGTCATAGGTTTCTTTCATGTGGACCGAATGAGCTACTGGGATAGATGGATGTTTGTTTCCATTATGAAGGAGTACTCCTTTTAAACTAAACTTGGAGCTGTCAATGAATAGTCTCCATTCCTCTGGATTGGTTGGCAGATCAAGTTCCTGGAGCAAATGAAATACATCATTGCAAAATACAAGATTTTCTTCCATCGAGAAAAAGCATAGAACTCCTGTTTCCCGTTTTCTGAAGAAAGATATATTCACGCCTCCTTCCAAGAGATTCCATTGTTGCAACCTTGACCCAAGCAGCTGAGCTTTTGATTTTGGGAGATCTAAATCACGAACAAGATCATTCAATCGCCTCTGATTTATGAGCTGTGGCTGAGTTTCAGAGGGGCTGGACGAACTTGAAATTTCTTCTTGTTGACTGGTTCCAGGTTGAGGTGAAACGCTTTCAGAATCGCTGCACTTTTCAGAACTAAGACGGAACTTACTCGGATTTGGTGGGATGGGCATGGAGGCATCTTGTGGAGCTGGTCTCATGGCAGAGGGGATGTTGGGATAAACAATTTTCTTTTTGCTCTTGAACGAGAAACCTTTGATTGTGGTCATGCAAAAATAGCAATCGGTCACGTGATTTGTAGGTTCTCGCCATATCATGGGAACTGCAAATGGCATTGACTTATGTGTCCCATTTAGCCAACCAGTCAGAGAACGTGAGCATGAACTACAGCATATTTTAGGAGCCCAGGATTTGTCCTGATCACTTACTTTACATCCAAAGTATAACTCGTATGCCTTCTTCACCAGCGGAGTCAGAGGTTTCTGAGTGGACTTGAATGTGACTTCACCACAAACATAGCAAAAGGAATCAGGCTTATTTATACACTGTCGTGACATTACAGAGAAAAAGTGAACAATGATAGCACAACTTAATATCCAAATAAGTGCGTTTAGCGAAAGCCTCGAAAGTACTGATCAAATCCTAGAAGAAAATAGTGACAAGAGAGGGGCTGAGTGGGAGGGGGGAGTGGGGTATTGAGGGTGAAAGGGGGGCAGGTAAGGATTTGAATGAAAAGGATACCACCATAAAGAGAAAGGAAGGTCATTCCCCTAAAGATCCAGGTAGAGACCAAATCCCTGCCTCAAGATCAAAAACTGAAAAAACACTTTTAGCCATATTTCTTCAACCACTTGTAATATTCCCATCATTTTTTTTTTTTTTCAAATATACTTCATTGCGCTCAAAATCATCGGGCTTTTGAATTTTTTTCACTATGTTTTCTCCCTCCCTTGATGCCAAAAAAAATTCGTCAAATTTACAAAAAACTCACATTTTTGGATAAAAAACTAGAATTTCTCAAGAAACTGTGCGTGATAGACAGAATCTGACTTCAAATTCGTGTTCAGCACATTTGAAAACAGTAAGAAAGCATGTTTTGGTTTGAAGGAGGATTTTCGTGCAGAACAGTGATATTAATCGATGAATATCTATTTAAATTTTAACTTTCACTTATACTTCAGTCATGAGGTCAACCTCATAAGCGAGTTTTCTCCCTATGGAGGGAGGGAGAAAACGAACTAAAATGAGGTTTTATAAACATTTAAAAAAGTCATTATCATTTTATAATGTTGTTTTATTAACTATAATGACCTGTCAATTTCGACAAGGAGGCCCGATGGCCGTGAGCTCCCCGTGACTAAGGTTTGTAGGTTCGATTCCCACTAGAGGAGGGGTGGATTTTCTTTGGAAAGAAGCCTTATCCTGGCCAGACAACACGTCATAAAATTTTATAATTATGAAGGTACGTTAAAATTTATATAAATAAATTCGAAAGCTTTCATTCCGTTGAAGGCGAAATATTGAGTTCCTATTTCGACATTTAAACTGGAGTATGTTCTTCCCCCCTCGAAACGCGCGACAATTGTCACACTTGCCAACGGCCATAGCCACGTTAATGCACCGGTTCCCATATATCACCGAAGTTAAGCAACGTCGGGCGTGGCCAGTACCTGAATGGGTGACCGACCACGTGCCGTTGTCATTATAGAAAAGGGTGGCAACCTGTAGACAGCCCGGCGATAATAGCCCTAATGTTGATACGCCGCTAAACACACACAAAAAAAAATTGTCACGCTAATGTTCATAGTCAAAGCACGCGACAATTGTCGCACTTATGGTCATTGTAAACAAAGTGCACGACAATTTTCGCACTTATGGTCGTATTCAACAAAGCGCACGACAATTGTCGCACTTATGGTCATATTCAACAAAGCGCGCGACAATTGTCGCACTTATGGTCATATTCAACAAAGCGCGCGCCTTAGATGCTTTGTTCTTCAGTCAGAGCTCGGAACTAAGCTGCCTCTGTAATGGTCCCCAGAGTAACAGTGCTTACAGGTTGCGGGAAGAACTCTAAGCCCATGGGAGGGAGATGCGAGAGTGTGGCAAGCTGTGGTGTAGTGAAGGCCGCCTGCCCTAGGTGGCGGTACGGTCGCCTCGCAAGCTTCAGTACGCTCCAAGCCTTCGTGTCTTCGGTTGGTCTCCGGCCTTCTGTCTCATTACGCCAATCGTGTTTGGTTGCTTTTGTTCTGTGCTTTGTGTTAGTGTTTGTGAGTGCTTATAGTTTCCTAAAATCATAGGATAATGGCTCTCCAAGAGGCGTCTGCTTTATTAGTCATATTCGCAGCTTTCCTTAGACCAGGTGAGTCATTTGGAATTTAACACTGAGATATCATCAATGAATTAGTATATTGTTTTATATAATGATACCTCTGAATCAGTAAGTTATACATAAATGTAATTAAAACGATAAGTTCGTGGCCTTATCTAAAAAAAATATTCGTGATATAGCTTTTTTTCATAAGCTGTTCTGGAAATATGAGACACCAGCAAAAGTTGAAATTTAACAGGACAAGCAAGAAAAAAATAATTACAATTTTTCTTAAAGATCCGTCACGCAGAATCTCCGTTTCTAAGCACATTCCTCAGAAGGTGAGTAGTGTACTCTGCATTCCTAAATAATTTGCTTAATATAACCTATATATAAAAAAAAATTGTATGAATTAAGTTATGATCATTCTTCATTTATTTTCCTTTGTTTACTATTTCATGCACTACTTCATTTACTAAAAATACCGTACGATTATTGAACACTAGCTGAATGCCCGTGCTTCGTCACGGCAGATAAGTAGTTTTTTTTATTTAGTTAAATAATGTATCATCAAAATTAACGCTACTATATAATTTTTTGCAGTTATAGCATGGTTCCCGTTATACTATATGTTATACATCAATTGATAAGTAATCAAAGTATAATGTTTCTTGACACTGGGGCGCTCCGGACCAGTGTCAAGAAACAGATAACCTAGAGATAACCCGTTATCAATAGGATACCAGTAACACCAGTTTAACTAATACAGGTTAAATTTCGTTGTAAATAATAAATGGACGTTAAAATTAAAAAAATTATGTTTCCAAGATGTCATTTGGAAACACCCATTACATATGCGAGCATTACCAAGACGTGTTCTGACTGGGGATGCTGATGGGTGAGGGGGCTGTGCAAGGGTTCGGGATATTATTACCTCGGATTGACCATCACCAGGTATAGCGTAAACACAATGGGGGACAAGTTGAAATGAACCATGAAAATTGGTCAAACTGCGTGGATTTGTATAAGGAACAAACAGATAAACAGACAGACACGTGATTTTTATATATAGATTTATTTATTTATTTATTTATATATATATATATATATATATATATATATATATATATATAGAGAGAGAGAGAGAGAGAGAGAGAGATACGTGATTATATATATGGATACCATATTTGTATACTCATAAAGGTAATATTTATTCTTTTATTATCCAGACTACAATTTTTATTATCGAAATTGTAATTTACTCTGTTTATCCTTACGTAGTTTTAACTAAAATGAAAGATAGAACAGTGACATTTGACCTTTCAGCTTATCTAATTGTTTTAGGTTCTTTATCATTCCTTATGTGGAGGAACGATAAAACAATTTCAGAGCACCCATAATTTCTGAGTGAAAAACCTATATGTTTTGGCAATTTCCTCCATAGGAAAGTAGCAATTGAGGTTGCACTTATGATGCAATTTTTAAAAAACTCCTTGAAATATTTATCGAGGCTACCTAGTAGACAACGAAAATGACTCCTGGTAAAATTTATATATATACAGTAGAAATCGCCTATAACGTCCTCCAAGGGACCGACGAAATCTCGCCGTTATAAGCGGTGGACGTTATAAACGCTTATCAACAAATTCCGGGGAAAATTGTCGTCAACAAATCCCCAACTTTACTTCGGGTTATTTCCTCAAAATCAATTTCGTTTTTGGTATTTCAATTAAAATGAAAAATATCGAAAAGTAAAATGAAGTACAATTATTAAAATAAAGAAACTCTCGGCGCTAATAGCAAAATAGTTGATGCACCGTTAAAAACGAAAAAAAAAAAAGAAAAAAAAAAAGAAACTTCAGAAAAGGATTCAATATATGATGTTACATTTCTGTTATTAAGTTCGCTACAATAAAACCCACCGTGGTGAAAGCAATTAGCAATTGTCTTGTCGTCCACTCTATCCCAAGCTTTTTAGGAGTTAACCCTAATTTCTGATTTGTTCTTTCTTTTACAACACGTTCTTCATTGGTTGGGATTCTTGTCTACCGAGTTTTGTTGCAAGGATGTAAAAATTGCGGCCAGTAATGGCAAATTAATAATTTAGTTCCAGAGTAACCCCCCCTCGCTAATGGACTAAAAATATATTGTTTATTTTTACAAAATATTTTTCTTATTAGATATCCAAGGCGTATACGGAGTTCCGTTGTAATACAACACAAATTACGCTCGGTATTGGAAAATTACTACTTAGAGTACAAAGTAAACCCCCCTCCAGAGCGAGAGATTTTACTAGTTCACGAATTAATTCGATCTTTTTGCGAACAAAAAATGTAGCAGCCTAGTGTAAACAGATACATATGACCCCAAATAGATAGAGGAGATCGGAAGACATTTTACGAAACTTCTTTCATGAGTGCAACCTCAATCACCTACATTTCTTCGGAAAGTTCTAAAAGAATGGGAATTATGGCTTGCCTCGTGATATTGACATCTCAATCTTACATCTTTCTGAGACATCTAATTGTCTATTGAGAGCAGAGTAGAAATACGCCCTGGGGGAAACAACCGAAATTGAAAATATACGCACGGATTTCTCTGGCCAAACTATAAATTTGTAAGCATACCTTCTTCCTCCAAACTTTAAAGTGCCTTTGAAAGTTCGCATTCTCTCTTTTTTTTATATATATATTTCTCTCAACTGTTGGAGATAAATAAACAAATCTCCCCCCGACGTTGCTTAACTTCGATCATCGAACAGGAATCGATGAGCACTATGGGTCAATCAATATCAAATCATCCAGAAAAATAGTGAAATGAAACCCATGTCCTCAGAATTGCCTGAAACTATTTTTATTTGTTGAACTGGTCATTCTAATGATATATTCCAAATTTTAGTTAGATATCTTCAATACTTTTTGACTTATGAATTTTTAAAGTTGTCTATAAAACTTGTTTTTGATTTTACTGACGGTTTAAGTCAAAGCGACTTTCATTTACTAAAAAAATCATTACTCTGTTAATGTTAATGATATCTCAATGGGATTTTCACCAAAATAATCACAATTATATTTTGAATATGGAAAAAATATATTTACTATCTGTTATGTTTCTGGTTGCTAAGTATATTTATTTAAAAACAAAATTTTAATTTAAAATAAATGAAAAACATAAAAATTTCAAAAATCGATAAAAATAAAAGGCGAAATCAAGTTCTTTTTTCATAGATACACTCTTAAATGTATAAACTATTAGATTTTAAAAGAAAAACTCTGGGATTTTGCTGTTAAGTTTTTTTTTTTTTTTTGTTTTTTTTTTTTTTTTTTTTTTTTTTTGTTTTTTTTTGGTGCATCTACTTTTTTTTAATAATTAAGGATTAATATAAGTATACTGAAGCTACATTTATTATTACTTAGGTTAATCTTAATATTAACTTATGTTGGTACTAGAGTAAATAGACTATTTGGAAAGTTTACTGTAAACTTAGTTTTGGAAGTTTCCCAAAATTTAAGTAGGAGCAACTTTGATTTAGAAAATAATTTATAATATATTCTACTATAATAATAATATATATATTTTTTTTTTACGGCGCATCGAGATAATTCTTGGCCATTAGCAGCGCCGAAGACCAATTATTATAACTATTATAAAAAAAAAAAAAAAATAGAATAGATTCGACCTCCATTTAAAACTGAAAGTCTTTTCTGGGCCATAGCTCTTTGAGCACATCGGTACTCACCCGATCTACTAATACTATTATACGTGGGTGGCAGCCTGTAGATAGTCCGTATACAGTTAATACAAATATACATAGCTGTAGCTAACTCCAAAAACTCATTGAAACCTCTGGAACTCGTCCCGTCATGGAAGTTATGTAACGTTGGGCGTGGTTAGCATTCGGATGGGTGACTGCTTGGGTAAACCGCATGCCCTTGGAAGGCAGACTGTAGATACGCTCTAAAGTGGTGCAAAACGCCCGAAATTTTTTGGGATGATAAGCAAGCTGTGTATCTAGCAACCCAATGTATTTAGGCTGCCCATTTTATTTGTTTATAATAAAGTTTCTTCTCTTGAGCTGAATCGAATGAGACCACTACCGACAAGAAAAAATAATCATTTTGGAAATAAAAAGGTTTTATATTAAGAAAAACCTGAAAAACAAGAAGCATTCCATTTAAAAAAATCTCCCCTCTGCTTAAGAGGATCAGAGACTTTTTTTCTTCATTTTTTTTTCTTTTGTTCATCGATTTCAATGACCATTAGCACCAGAGGACACGATTTACATGGAAAAACGATAGGATGGCACAGTACGTGCTAGTCGGATTTTTTTGATACTTTACTAGCTGTTACCAGGCGTGCCATGGTACACCTATTTTCTGCATGTAGAAAAGCAAAAATAAAATAGAAACCAAATAAGTAATATTAAAATCTATTAACGCAAATAAACTAAAGAATAGAAAAAAACATAGAAACATTCCTAATGGGCGACTCGAACTTGGAACCTGGTTAGGATATTAAGTTAAAATATAAACAAATAATAAACATAAAAATTAGAGTATACTAATTTATCAACAACTGCCCTGTATGATTTTGCATTATTTTTTTTTATATATACATTATATCTTCAGGTTATGTGCTTGTAAAACCTGAAGATATAATGTATATATAAAAAAATAATGCAAAATCATACAGTTCCGTTGTTGATACATTAGTATACTCTAATTTTTATGCTATTTTTCAAGCTACTTCGTGTGTACTGAAACCTTACACATGCCAGTCCTTTTCGGCAGTACGAAATTCGATTCATTTGGTGGAAATCCTAAAAAACACAAGGCTCGAAGAAGGAGACCTGATGGTGAGCTTTGATGTGGAGTCCCTCTTCACCAACCTTCCAGCTAAAGATGCTACCCAGATCATCAAAGACAATAAATTCTTGGAGGGTGGGATGATGGAACTAGCTGAACTAGTTCTAACTTCCTGTTACTTCCAGTACAAGGGAATCATCTATAAGCAGAAGGATGGAGTGGCCATGGGTAGTCCCCTATCACCAGTTGTGGCTGACATTTTCACGGAGGACTTCGAAAGGCGACTGATCGAGGGCAGCGAACACAAACCGAAGCTTTGGCTACGATACGTGGACTATGTCTTCGCAATCTGGCAACATGGTGCAGAGGGACTCAAAAAATTCCTCCATCTAATGAACAATTTGCACCCGGCCATCAGATTTACCATCGAAGAAGAGAAGGATGGCAGATTGCCTTTCCTGGACCTCCTGATCATGAAAGGAACCAACGGTGAACTGGAGCACACTGTATACAGAAAACCCACAGCCACAGGAAGAGCTATAACTCTGTGCAGTAACGAATCACTCCTAAGATCAGAACTTAGTCAACTGACGGACGACTTAGCCGGGAATGGATACGACAGGAAGAAGTTGGCCCGAACGATAAGGATGGTGGAAAATCGCCACCGTGATGAGAGTAACCGGAGGGAAACACAAACTAGAAGCAGAATTACCCTACCGTATGTCAGCGAGAAGCTAGGCAGACTATTTAGGAAACAGGATATGGTGGTCGCCAACAAGCCGCTGCACAAAATCGGGGATTGGCTGAGCAAAAGCAAGGACAAGCAGCGGTTGCAAGACCAGGGTGTATATCTTCTACCATGTGACTGCGGGAAAGTGTATATAGGACAGACAGGGAAGAAGGTAGCCACTCGAATCGCGCAACACGCTGCAGACTACAGGCTGGGACGCACCAAAACTTCTGCGGTGGCAACACATGGAGAAGAGTGCCCCAGACAAGTCCAGTTTGATCAAGCCAAGACCCTGGCTAAGGAAGACACGCTGAACAGGAGACTCATCAGAGAGGCGATTGAGATCCACAAAAATCCAGCCAACTTCAATAGAGAAGAAGGACTCATCCTCTCCAACACCTGGCGGGCCATCCTGAAGAAGACTGGAGACAATCCACTCATACAGGACCACCAGCGCCCCGAACGGACGACCGAGGAAGTTAACATAGACAGACGGAACCCGATTGGCCCAGAGCCTCCCCAGTTCATTGGCTCGCATAGTCTCCGACCAAGAAGGATAAGAAGGGCCCAAACCGCTGACGAGCTCATTCCCTTACCAACCAGCAAGGATGAATGATTGCCTGAAGAAGCCGGAGAGGAATCCGGCGAAATATTGCGATGACAGGAGGAGCAAGACCGCTGGAGACAGATGCCGAATGAACAATACATCTAATTTTTATGTTTATTATTTGTTTATATTTTAGCTGAATATCCTAACCAGAATAATGAATTGTATTTCACAGACAATTGGATTGAAAATGGCTTATAGCCGAAACGTTTCCACAACAAAAATGTAATTAAAATACAAAACTATTGAAGACTTAATAAGCTGTTACCAACTACCTAGAACATCTTAGTTTTCAACTTAGGATCTACATATATATATATATATATATATATATATATATATATATATATATATATATATATATATGTATATATATAACATATAAATATATACAAAATAGGATATATATATATATATATATATATATATATATATATAAACTGAGGTATTTAAAAAATTGAGATCAAAACGAAAATTTTACTTATAACAAATTACTAACGGGAAAGCATCACATTTGAAATTCCAGTGATAACTAAAATCTTTCAAGTTTTGAACGTTTAAAGAAGGAGTACTGGAGGATCACAGGGGTTGTTATGCTAAGTTCTCTTAGCGTGATGTTCCTGTATAGCTTAGCGTGATGTTCCTGTATAGGCTAGCGTGACTCCAACCGCAATATTTTATCGCAATTGATTAATAACCACGACAACGTCACGTCGGTCAATAACTTGCATCTCACAGTTTTTCAACCGTCCGGCGAAAAATTATCCGATTTCAGCGGATTTTTCATTTTGGTATCTAATGAGGTTGTACACAAATATAAAATAAAAAGTCCCCTGCATGACGAAATGCGCCATCTTAGTGCGTTTTCATAAATTTCTCATCTCTGGAGTAATTTAAAAGAAATTCTTAATATTTCGCTATCTGATGGGATGGCATTCTTGCTATATTTAGTTTAATGTTATATTTTACTGCATTGTTGGGACTAAAATGCAAATTTTGTCGCTTTTATACGAATATATCCCCGGGTTTCTCTGCCTCCTGATTATCAGACGTATTGCAGGTAAGAACTAACAAAAACCCGAAAAAGAACTAATTTTACCATTTTACTGAGAACCTAAAAAAAATAAAAAGACAAAAAAAGTGTTGAATTTAATGGAACAAAAACCAACACTTTCCGTTGGAGCGAAACGTTTGTTTGCTCGAGGTTTTATGAAAATATTCTTGATATCCTATGCATGAAATTTGTGATGTCTATGATGGTAACAATGGAAAATGAGACAATTAATAAAAGAATAAAGCAATTAAGAACAACCACACTGTCGCCTGACCAACAAATTCCTTCGCCTGTTTTAACAACAACACTGTCGCCTGTTAACGGTATAAAACAAAAACAAAAGAACATTTAGTTTTTGTACATTACAATTATCCATGAAATTTTACATCAGGCGAACCTGTGGACTCTCAATCAAAAATCAGGATTAAAAAAAAGGACTTCTTAGTTTTTTATTATTGTTTGAAATTTAATAGCTCTGATAATATTAAATCGTAAAATAGAATTTGTTGAAAGTTTGTAGACATTTTCATCGATTCAACCTATATTGTAAAGTTCCCTTGGAATTCTCCATAAGGAAAACAACTGATTATTTTATAAAGAAGTTTATGTTATTATTACAAGTGTACCGTATAAGTACATCAAACCAGAGATGGGCATAATTTTATTTATAAATAAAAATACGAATTTATTCGTACTTCATATATTTGGGAATACGAATATAAATAAATTCGTACCTCATATGTTTGTGAATACGAATATAAATAAATTCGTATTCATAAGTGTGAATACGAATTTATTTTTATTCACAGATATTAAATAAAAAAATACAAATAACATTTTATTCGCAAATTTTTCTGCGAATACAAATAAAATCACAGAAAAAATTGTAAATAATCACAAAAAAAATGTGAATATTTACAAAAAATCAAGTGATTATAAAAAAAAATCACATTAAATTATACGAATAAAAATTTATTCACATTATAATTTGTGAATAAAAATGTATTCAAAATAAAATTCGCAAATAAATCATGAATTTATTCGTATTAAGATGATATTACGAAAGTTATTGAAGGTGATTTTTTTTTTTTTTAAGGCATTTAACGTCTAGGTTATTAGCGCCTAGATTTTTTGTTTACCCCGAGTCCGCCGCGGGACCACCAGCCATGCTGCAGGGACACAGTTTGTCATCTGTATCTCCATCAAAAAAAAAAAAAAAAAAAAAAAAAATCACCTTCAATAACTTTCGTAATATCATCTGAATATGAGGAAATTCATAATTTATTTACGAATTTTATTGTGAATAAATTTTTATTCACAAATTATAATGTGAATAAATTTTTATTCGTATATTTTAATGTGATTTTTTTTGTAATCGCTTGATTTTTTGTAAATATTCACATTTTTTGTGATTATTTACAATTTTTTCTGTGAATTTATTTTTATTCGCAGAAAAATTTGCGAATAAAATTTTATTTGTATTTTTATATTTAATATCTGTGAATAAAAATAAATTCGTATTCACACTTATGAATACGAATTTATTTATATTCGTATTCACAAATATATGAAGTACGAATTTATTTATATTCGTATTCACAAATGTATAAAGTACGAATAAATTCGTATTTTTATTTATAAATAAAATTATACCCATCTCTGCATCAAACAAAATAGTGCTACTTATATCTTACATTGCACCATTATAATTGTGGTATATAAGTTTTAAAAACATTTTCTCAATATTAAAAAAAAAATTAATTAAATTTTCGCGCAAAGCGTTTGCCAGTTTTTCATCAGCATATACCATGGAATATGAAATATCGAGCGTTAATTAATTAATTTATCTGAAGTGTCATCGTCCCACCCCCACGAAAAAAAAATTGCTCCTTTGTGAAACGATAGGAAGGGTCGCCGGGAGTAAAAAATGTAAAATTTCAGAAATAGAACTTCTCCCTGCCTTATCTTGGGAGAATTGGATAATATCCAAATGAAGAAGATAGTCCAAATTCTAAGAAATTGATTAGTATTTCGAGTGATAAGAGGGCTGATGAGAATTGTTATTGACAACCATTCTGTCCGAAGGTCTAGAAGACAGAGATATCTCGGGGAAAGGACCTTTACTCATTTATAAGCTGCTTATCTTGAGGACAGCCCTTATTTATTCCTCTTAAACACATAGTCTTTCTCGGATATATCGCCTCCCTCTACAGTCCTTGGAGTGGTCGTTTTGTACGTTTTCAGTCCTTCAAATCAATATTTTGGGGTTAAGACATGAACTGAGTAAGCTAAGCACTATCCTCAGCAAGGAGATTATTGGGTTCGTGCAAAAATAATTCAGGTCTTTATATGACCTATGAGTTATTCGTTCCAAATGGTGAACAACTATTGAATGGCCAACACCAATTCCCTCGCAATGCCCCAAGTAGTTTTGAGTGTGCTTTCCTTTAACAGGAGGACTATCGCGACCTTCAACAACTTATCGCCAAGTCTCCAAGGCAAAATATTTGGAACCGCCGCGGCACTGTACATTCACTGATGCTTTCTTCACCCCAAATAACTTTCATGTTACGTACGGTTTGAGCCGCACTTCGACCATGACATAATCTTGTTTTGAAATGGTGAATTTCATAGGATTTTATTCATAGAGAACGTAACACAAACTCATCGAATTATTTTTGAAAAACAACACAAATAACCATTGCTTATAGTTCCTCAACAAGACTTCCGATTATCTATGTTTATTTGTCAACCACTTTGCTAAACAAAGTGACTATTTATAAACTGCATTATTTTTGCAACAGCCCAATAGTTCACACCACATTGTTAAAATCAAAAATTAAGCCCTACGTGTGCACAATTACATTTTAGTTTGTGTTTCTCATAAACCCACATCCCTAATGAACAGATTTTGGTTATTTTCACGTTTCACATCATTATCATTAGTTAGGCATTGTATTATATATAAAAAACTTACGGTCGGTAGTGGCGAATTAATAATTTGGTTCTAAAAAATTCCTAATGGATCTATTTTGCTTATCTTCACAATTCACAGCTATCATTAGTTATGGGTGTTGTATTGATTTTCGCCGCATGAAAGCAAAAATTATGGCTGTTAGAGGAATCCCTGGTGGGAATATTTTGCCTCTACCCGATCGCTAAAAGAAGTCGAATCATCATTGACTGGATTCATACCAGAACACATACTGATGTACAAACCAATGAGCCAACATTTCTCCTTGTGTCTCTGTCAAACGAACGCGTTACGTATCATTAAGTAATTATGACTTATTACATAGTATGAATAGGAATTATTGTATGTTATTTGATTTTATAACAAAAACCCACAACTTTTCCTAATGATTTAAACATTGTTTGGTACAACTTGTGGCTAAGACTTTGCCAAGGCAAGAAGCTTGCCCGGCAAGCCTTGACATTGATTAATCACCGCGAACCTCGGGGACTGTTGACACCAAACTTTACCACATTTCATTTATTTATATATATATATATATATATATATATATATATATATGTTATTGCAAAAATTGTCGCCATGGAACTCTGATTCTGTAATCTAGATTAAGGATTTATCTAATATAAGACTATGAAAATACATACATTAGTCATAGTTTATTAATTTAATAAAGTGAAAGACAAAACTACGAATAACTCTGCAATGAAAACATTTATCAAACTAAAAAGGAAAAATTAAAATGTCAGCTAAAATGAGGAAATTAGAGAATTAAAAGTTTAATAAAGCTTGGAGTCATCTTTTAGAGAAATCTTATAAGCAGATTTCGTCCTTATAGAAAGAATTCCAGATCTCTTTTTTTTTAGTGATAAATTTGTAATTATTCTTATTAGACTGTTTATTTTTTTAAGGTATATACCAGGTACCGAAACAGTTATTTTTTGTTATTTGTTTGTCGAAAAAGTTAAAATTTAACTGTTAAAAAAAATGTCTTTTATAAGAGTAAAAGGTACTTAGAAACTCCTAAAATTAAGTATGTACATGAAAATAAAAGTAATATTTTTATTTTTTCAATGTGAAATAAATGTTTTCAGTATTTTAATAAAGAATTTTAGGGGTTTGTTGGTTTAGATTACCTCGATTACTGGGATTAAGAAAATACACGCTTCGTATAATATAAAAACATGTCGATAGAGTTGCTCGAATTTTGTGTGGCAAGTGTAGGATCATATTAGACAGGTATAACAAGTAATTGTTCTGGTGTATAAATAATACTTGCGTTTTGTTTTTTTTTATTTAGAAAATTTAGACTATTGACAAAAGCAGTAAAAGTTATTTTACCGCCTATGTGGACTCCAACATATTTTACAGATTGTGATCAGGATAATATTTGGTCATTGACATTAACAAAGTGATTCAGTGAAGGCAAGCGTTTAATGAACAACAAGAATAAATATTTATTTTCCATTATTTTAAAATACTTAACGATGTTTTTAGTGCTAAAACATCTATCGCGTATCTGACAATTTATCGTTGAACAAACAAATTGCTTTCACTGACCAATTTAAAATGTAATTCTAAAAGGCCATTGACAGGTCTGACATTGGCCCTACCTGGAGACTAAAAACAATTCTAGATCCAGGCAATACCGAAGCCAGACAGATCCATGCATACTTCAGGTGCAAAGGGAGTGCTACCTGACTCCCAGCTGTCAGGCAGCCATCTGTTGAATACACCACTACTAGGGTGGGTATAATGTTTCCCCTCTACTGTCTGCTAGGCTTACATTCTAGGTTGATCTCCGGGAGTAGAAGAAAAGTCCGACTAGCAGGAACTGCATCATCTTAGCGCGGTTCCATTCACATACCTACGTAGAATACAAACAGTTATTACTTTGTTTAGATCATTCTAACTGTAAACACATATTCCAAAGAAAAGCAAGATTGTCGGCGAGTCACAAGAAACTATCCTCTTTCCGCCGTTTCAAGTTTCGCTCTACGAAGACTTTACTACGAATATGTTTCTAATTGACTTAACTTGCTATACAGTCCAGTCAACGAACAGTTAAAAAAGTCCGTTCCCTAAAATGACAGGCTTTGAAGAGCGGGTATTTCGAAACCTAAAGATACCTCGAAAAACTTTGTAGAATAGAACTTGTAGGAAATTTAATCAGCTTTCATTTGTTATAGAATAGTCATGTCGCTAGGACGCAGGGTTTCCGAGATATAAGTGAAAAACCTTACTATAGGAAGGAAAAAGAGAAAATATAATTATATATCTACTATAGCATTTGGCTGCATGACTTCCTAAAGGTAAAATATCTGTCAACTCGCCTAGGATGCATCTTGATTTATGAAGGCCAATAAAAGCCTACCTGAAGCCTGCCTAGTAGCTCGACCCGGGCAGGTGTCTGACCCTACACAGAGTGTTCTCTTTCACATTCTCTTTCAGCAGGAACTGCTTCATTTTATGACGTATCCGTTCTCATCCATAGTGTCAATCCATAGCTTAAAATAGAACTAAACTTTTTTTTTTTTTATTTCATCAAAATTTCTAACACCCACAGGTTAGAAGCGGAAATTCCTCAATCTAAAGCAAGACTCTCAAAGTCAATTCAAAATACAAACACGCTTTTAAATTACTTGTCATGTTTTATTGAAAAAAAAATGCAATCAAAATAAAAGCAAGTAATTAAAAACTAAGGCAACCCGAGAAAAAAAAAACAATTAAAAACGAAGGTAAACAGAGACAAAAAAAAAAAGAGGAGTAGATACAATTATTAGTTTGTTTTGATATTTCGTGATAAATTATAAATATCTTTTCCAAGTTCTTATCTTGTTTTACGCCTACTAGAAGCAATAATAATAATAACAAGAAATAAAAGCAGACAAAAAGAACCGTTCAAATAAACGAAAGTTTTATGCACTTATTTCTCCGATTGACATCACTTAATCAAAAATTTCTTCAGGATCTTTTATGTGGAGCATTTTGTAAGCTTTCTAATGGTAACCTTCCACTTACCTAGATTTTCAACCGTTTTCGAGATACTAAGGAAAATAGGGGTCTCCCGTGGTCTAATGGTTAGCGCATTGGATTCATAAGCGGGAGATGGTGGGTTCGATCCCCACCTCCGGCAGGAATTTTCTCATCTTAGGGCTCGTTGGGAAAATTCCTCGCTGCACCCTGGATGTCGGCGCTAATGACCTAGAAGTAGATGCGCCGTAAAAAAAAAAAAAAAAAAAAAAAAAAAAAAAAAAAATTAAGGAAAATAAACGAAGGGGGCCTAATAGATATTCATACGGCTTCTGAGAATCCCAAGATTCCGTAAAAATAAAATATTGTTTCTAATTATACGTATCCTGTTTTATTGACAAATACATTTGATTACTATAAGCAATTACAAACACTAGGGAATATGCCAAAGAACTCGGAGTAGGAGCCTCGACAGTTTCAAGACATTTGAAGGAAATCGGCAAATCCAAAACTGAGGTTTCATACGGTACAGCCTGATATATTTCTAGCAATGAATTGCTTTTCTTATTTTAATTAATCTGTTTTATTGTCAAATACATTATCCAACTATAAGCAATGCAAAAATAACAAGGAATAAAAGCAAACAAAAAGAACCTTTCGAATAAACGAAATCAATCACTTCAAAGTTTAAGCACTTATTTCTCCGATTGACATCGCCTAATCAAAAATTGTTTCAGAATCTTTTTTGTAGAACATTTAGTAAGCTTTCGCATGGTAACCCTCCGTTAACCAATATTCCCAACCGTTTTCGAGATATTAGGGAAAGTATACGAAGTTCCCAAAACTTTTCATGTCTGTTAATAAAGTATTTCATTCTAATCCTTCCTTAACTCCAACCGTAACCAAAATTTGTACATATTAGTTTTGATGAAATTTGAACATGCAAAAAATGTTTCAACTGAATCCCATGATTTTAAGTACCCAAACCAAAAACGTTATTCAACAACAATTTTTCCAATTTTCTCGAAAACGGTTTAAGCTATCTCCTTAAAAATTGTTTCATTCGTTTTCCTAGGCTAAGAAGCCTATAAAAAGAGTACTTGCAAACATATGAAGTAAGTGGAACGATTTTTTTCGCGCGACCAAAACCATGTTCGCTTCAAAAACCATGTTCCGGAGGGCGGATTCTGCTGGTTAACGAACTTGACCTTTCAAATTAGACGAACGATTTTTGTACCAAATTTCATCAAAATCGGTCCATTAGGAGGGCCGGAAATGAGCCAACAGACAAATATATATATGTATGTATGTATGTATATATATATATATATATATATATATATATATATAAATATATATGTATGTATATATATATAAATATATACATATATATATGTGTGTATATATTTATATATATATATATATATATACATATATATATGTGTGTATATATATATACATATATATATATATATATATATATATATATATATATATAAATATATTTGAACCACCGTTATTTTCTGTCTCTAGGGGTTCTGAAACGCAAAATTTTCTAGTCGGAACTTCCGGATTGTTTCATGAGATCAACCTTATAAGCGGGGTTCCTCCCTATGAAGGGAGGGAGGAACCGCGCTAAAACCTGAAAAACAAGAAGCATTCTATTTTAAAAAAAGGCCTCATCAGAAAGGATCTGGGTGATCTTAGCGACTTTCCATGAAATGTTTATATTTGGTATGATTTGGAATGCTTGGCACATAAGCTGTTAACCCTGGATTGACTCTATGGGGTGAAAAAGTTTCCTGTTCATTTTGTAGAGTAAATATCACTTTTCATAGAAATGTTTTTAAACTTATCATGAAATATCCAATATCCAAACAAAGTATTATTTATTTATACTCCAAGTATTCCGAATGAAACTACAGATAGGAACGGAAACTTGGAAATGTATTTCTCAGTTTTTCAGAGGGCCCATTTTCAAATTCCCATTTGTCTCTATTCAGGAGTCATCTTCGCTAATTTTGAAATGAATCTCTCCTTAATTTTCTCCTTTACATCCCACCCCCGTCATTTCCTTTCGTCGGCAAGTCTACTGGAATTTTCGTTGTAATTGTATTTCCACGAAAGTTCTTGGATATTATTAGAATCATGTTTCAATACGTACTTTTGATTAAAATTTATGGAATAATTTTATAATAAAAAAAAACTAATAAAATAAAGGTTGATTTTCATGTAGGAGAGAATTCAATAAGTTGCATATTGGCTGAATACATATGTATGCAAGTTACATTACAATCACATACATGCTAATTAGAAAGTTTATTAATTTCAGCTGCTTTTACTTTTCGCTTTATTTTGATTAGTTTATTCGTTGATTATTAGGCCAAGGATTCTTGATTATTCCTTCCTAAGGATTAATGGTAATTTTTCCTAAGGGTACTTGATAATTCTTCCTCAAGATTTTTGGTAATTCTTTTTAAGGATTCTTGCTAATTCATCCTAAGGATTCTTGATAATTCTTCCTAAGAATTCTTGCTAATTCATCCTAAGGATTCTTGATAATTCTTCCTAAGAATTCTTGCTAATTCATCCTAAGGATTCTTGATAATTCTTCCTAAGAATTCTTGGTAATTCATCCTAAGGATTCTTGAAAATAGACTCGTAAAATACTAAGCATAATTTCGCCATAAAGCTAACCTTTCCTCCATAGATCATTAAAGTAGTTGTTTATATTTTCAAAAAAATCCGACTCGCAGGAACTGCGTCATCTTAGTGCGGTTACTTACATCTCGAAGAGATGGAATAGATTAGCATCACAAATCACAGGAAACTGACAGTAGCCAACATACACAGAAGCGGATAATTCTTAATCTTTATAAGTCAATACAATTATGTACTGAAAACGTTGAGCTTGCTAGAGAGCGAACAGACAAGCATAAATATATATATATATATATATATATATATATATATATATATATATATATATATATATATATATATATATATATATAAATTTGAACCACCTATATTTTCGTCATCTATGGGGTCTGAAACGAGAAAGTTTCTAGTCGGCTCTTCCGGATTGCGTCGTGAGGTCAACCTCATAAGCGGGTTCTCGCTATGGAGGTAGGGAGTAACCGTGCTAAAAAATATATTAACAACATACTTTCCAAGCTTACCAAATGAAACAAGAGATAACAACTATGGAAACTCGCTTAACTAACATTGATGAATTCCCCTTTAAAGCCGGGCTTAGTTTGAAGACCGAAGAGTAGCTTGATTGAAGGACATTGATTGGAGAGAAGGGTCGCTGATTGGGATTGTTGCTCCTGTATACGAGGATTACAATAATTGATTGCTCCTTCATAGCTCAGCTGGTTTTGGGGTTATGCCGGGCATTACCTTGTTTGTAATCTCTTATCAGAACTTTATAAGGGGCATACAGTTCGATGTGAAAAGAGTATTAATCACCTTGCTAGCGAAAAGCTTACAACTCATTTTTTTTATTTTTAATTTATTTATTTCAGAGAAGTTGCAACCAAGGCGATTCGCTAAATACATGTATACATACATTACATTGTAAGAATATGTAAAAATCACCTAAATAACTATGGAATGACCTAGACAGACCTAATCTTTAAAATATAAAATGCAATTCAATGAAATCATTTCCTCGATCCTTTTCTTAAAAGTATCTTTCCGGGTCCAGACGTTCAGGGAAATTTTACTAGGAGTGTCGCTTCCACCTGAACCCATTTTAACGCGCTGGGGAAAAATAAAAACAGTTGACGCTTTGGATATGAATGAAGCAGCTGCCATTTCTAAGGCTTCGATGTTCCTCCAGAACAAAGAGATTCGTGGTGCACTCGCATTCCTAAGAGCACATTTCTCAGATCGTCAACACTGGAGCTAAAAGATGCGATGAAATACTCCCTTATGATGTCTTGTGACATAAAGGGGCCCATCTTTATCTTTCTCCGCTTTTAAGACAGCAGGAAAAAATTCACCGTCGAAAACCTGGGCACCTATATGGGAGTTTAGTCATTACATTTTATTTTATTTGCCTACCTATTAAAACAAAATCTGTGAATAGTTCTACATCAGAAATTTTTTCTAGTGCTCGACTCAAAAAGCTCTGGCCATCGAATATTCGATCGCCATCAACCCGTTTCAGCACCCCTGATTTACAGAAATCACCAATTCGTTCTCACTTAATGGAATAAATTTAATTTAATTCGGTAATTTCCCTTGACCTTTAAGGAGAAGAATAATCTCAACAAAAATCGGTATATCACTGAGTAAATAATCAGAAAAAAGTGTTAGTTTAGTATGTTAAAATATAGCAGAAACTAAAATTCAGAGTTGGAATGTTGAGTGACATCTTTCAATTGAGTTAGATATTGTACTAATAAGGTTTGTCAGTGAGTCTTCTCCAAGTTGGAAATGGCATCCAGTTTGGATGATAAGGCCTCCCTCTGTCCTTGTCATCTCCATTACAAATAATCGAATTCCCCGGCTCGCTCATGGATATCGATTCGCATCTTATGTTGAAACTCGATAAAGTTTAAATCGATTACTACTGGTAACCTAGTTACTACACACCATCATGCTCGACTGACGTTCAGGGAGCTTGTGTAGCTTACATATCTTATCAAAGGGTAGTCTGGATAGGGATTAGCCTGTAAAAAGGTTCAGCTATCTCTTTGGAGAAAAATATTCTGATCTGCAGTATCTGCGTTAGCCCAGCGTAGTTTCATACAATGCTTAACATTGGCGTGATTCGGAAAGCTTAGAATAAAATGTCGCCTTCCATAAGGTTTCACCTACAACAGGCCGATAAACTTCTGAAAAATCAAGCAACATCTTCTCCGACTGAGGTGGTCCAATCAAAGTGTTCCTTTACCCTTTATTTTTGTGGGGCATGGTATTAAGCTTTTGAAAGGCCACCTTCACTTATCACAATATATCAAATAGTTTCGAAATATTTAACAAAACATTAGATAAAAGTAAAAAAACTGCCCATGCCTGTTGATAGAATATATTTCCTTGCAGATTTGCAGTACGACTTGTCTAACTTCCGAAGTTGGTCCACAGTCGGGTCGTGAATGGTCTTGCTGGAAGTCTAGTTGGACGAGTCGGAACATTTACGACTCCAAGGTCAGTCATCAGACTGGTGACGGATTTGGAGCGTGAGTGGGGTAGTCGGATCAAAGTAGTCCAACTTAGCCCAGTCAGTGCTTGATTTTCGATCTGCACCGGAACGTGAATGGCCTGCTTTATATACTTCTTGTTTGACAGACGCAACGAATTAGATATATATCTAAAGCAGGCCATCCACGTTCCGATTTGTTGTACGACTTAGTAGGACTACTAGTTGGATAGTCGACTCCACTCACGCTCCGACTTGCAACTCAACTAGCGATACAACTTTATTCATAGTCCGTTTTCACGACTGTGTACGTCGCTCACGAGGCAAAAAATGTATCGAGTATAACATAACTTGCCATACTGTTATATGAAGGTCCGTAGCGCAATTGGCAACACATCCGAGCCTAAACGGGAGGATCAGAGTTCAAATCTCCCAGCCAACCAAGTTAATTTTTCTTAAAGACAAACATCCGAAAAATAAATATAGACTTTTATACATTAGGAATCCATAGTGTTAAACAAAATTTAGTAGAGCATTCCTATCTGGAGTTGCAATGAAGCGAAGAGATAATTTGTGGCCGGTTCACAACACACCAATCAATAGCCTTCTATCATTTCACAGTTATGTCTTGTGTATCATCACCTTCACTCCTTGCAAATGGAGTTTCATGTCTTATCATCATATTTGATTCTTCCCCTTCACCGAAGAACTTCAGTAATTCAATTCATCTATTCAAATGGGTCTGTTTGCGAAGACCATATCCAGTTACTTTGAAGTATCTGTCGTGATTTTAAACAGTGATTTTGGTACTTACGGATTAGTTTACAGGTTTTTTGCAGGTTATCTATTCTTTCTTTACATGTTATCTAAGGTTAGACCCTATATTATATAAATATAGTAGTCAAAAGTTAATATAGTAATGAAAAGTGTTTACAATCACTACTAACAGTAACTTTTTTTGACTACTATATTTATAAAATATGGATTCAAACTAACCGTTAGATTACTTGTATTTGTAAGTAATGCTTTTAGGCTTGTAAAGTATAAATGAAAATAAATATAAAAATATATTTCAGCAAGCAATATTTATTAATAAAAAGGTTAATATTAAAAATAAAAAATAATGGTAATTGTGAAGTTTAGGGGCATCCTCACCGATTTTTTTGTCCGGTAGTTCTATAACATATTTATATTATATATTTATTTAGCATCATGGGTGTACGTGCTATGCGTTTCCGCTCGCTACGCTCGCTCAAGAAGCTATTAAAAATTAATAGAATTCTATTAATTTTTGCGAGTTGGATTGACTTGAGTGTTACAGGTTGCTTTACTACCATCAACAACCATAGGAATAGCCAATAGAAAAGCTAATGAGTTATGCGCGTGCGCTGAATCACTGTTATAATCACTACAGAATCTTCACAAGTAACTGGATGTGGTCTTCGCAAACTGACCCGTGAAGAAGTTTTATGTCGCTTAAAAATTGGTCAATGACGGCTGATTATGTGTTATAATGGACAAGACGAGGCAGATCGAATTGTGTAATATCCCCCATTAATAATAAAGCAAATTTTGACTAAGTGATTCGGAGAGAACTTATTCTATTTCTACTGGACTGATTTTTGTGGTTTGTTTTTGTAAAAAATATGTCGGTCTTTCGAATATCGCTGATCGTTAGGCGATTCCGTTCTGCTATTCCACAGGTTACTCATTCAGTATGCCAAGGGTGATACTACTAGCTGTCCTGAAAACGTCAACTTTCTCTCACAATGGAACTGTTTTTCTACTGAACTTACTGTAATCAGTAAATGACCTTCTTTCTTAACGAGACTTTCTTTTCTATTCATTTCTTCATGTACTGACTTGTTATATATACAATGTGCAAAAAGTATTTTGTAATATCTTGATGTATGTTAAAGAGCAAGTCGCCAAAAGTTGCGAAACTCTTAATAAATAAATATAAAAAAAAATATCTTTTCTATTCCTATAGATTAGCAATAATAGTGTTGCTAATTATGGATGTATCTTCATAAGACTTACACAGATCTTCACGACTTACGTCTACAAGCCAAGTAGACAAGATCTTAGTATTTGTCAATAGTACTTGTAATGGCCAAGATATCGGTGAACCGTAAAAAAAAGAAAAAAACGTCAATCGGATCGACCTCAAAATCCTCAATATGAACACCCATACATATAAATTATTTTATGTTATCCACTTTTGTTCAGACCATTTGCAGAAAACAGATTCATCACTTATTTAGCTTTTATAGATTTATTTATAAAGGTTCCGAGAATTTTGATTGTGATGAAGTGTAGACACAGTTGGCCTGAATAATATTGCCAATAGATGTCAATTGCGGTGTCTATTAAACTGATTTTCGTCGGCGATGCTTCTGACCTCAGAATATTGACATCGGCCAGTTCGAGTCTGTTGCATGGGGCAAGTTTTGGACGTCTAATGCATTATTGGTGAAGATATATATTTGTCGGATTGAAATTGCTTCATCGAAAATTACTTTAGAACCTTTTTTGTAGAGAATGTTTAGTAAATTTTCGAATGGTCACCTCCCTTTTCCACGATTCCTTGTATCTGCTTATACATTTTTTTTTCCTAATAATTTCTTAACTCCAAACGCAACCAAAATTTAAATATCTTAGTTTAAACGAATATCAAACGTCTGGAACAACTTTCAACTGAATACCCAAAATGAAAATTAGTTCGGAAAAGAAATGGTATCAACCTTTCTCGTAAACCGTTACATATTTCGCTTTACATGGTTTCAATCGTTTTCCTACGTAAGGGAACCTATAAAATGAATACCTGCAAGATATACTCGAAAACGTAAGCGTTACTATTTTTTCGCGCGAATTGTGCTCGAAAACCCATGTTTCGGCGGACGGTTTCGTATTGAATTATGAAACCATTTTTTACCTACATCAATTTGTCTCGTTATATATACACACATATACATATATAGCTTTTCAACTTTTCATATACGGGTCAAATTCAATTTTTACCATAGCCAGTTGTGGGCAACACGAGAGTAAACCGAATATTATTTTCTCAACGAGTATTTGACATTGAGAGCAATTCAAAAGTCCTTGAGCAGTGGTTATGAATTCGTCGCAACCCATTTTGTCGACCGATCAATTCGATACGGTTTGCTTAACTTCGTTCGACCATACCATTCAGGCTTTGATAGCCTTTCGAGCAAAATATATGATTTAGTGGTCAAATGATTCACTTACAATGCAGTAAATCTCCTCCCGAGTGCAGCAAATGGTCAAATTGATGAATATTATAACCTTTTCGTGTAGATGGTGCAGTTCAATTGGGCAAGCGCGCATTTCCGAATGGTAAATATTCCCGTGGGTTCCATTTGTAAATTTTAATTTGACCTGTCGTCCTTCCGAAGCCCAAAATGAGAAAATGGTAACGGCAACGTTTTAAAGAAAAAAAAATTAACAAAAGTGTATTAGGGGAAATGAGATGTGTGGTCAAAACGGGCATCTAGTGTCGTGCAGGTTGCCGTCTCGCAAGGGTTAATGCGCACTATTGTACTGAACTAACACTTTCTTTACAAAGATAATGTTAGCATCAAATGTCAGGAAAGTTTCCTGACAATACGGAACAGTATTGTCTCACACAGTGAACAATCTGTTTAATTTCTCATCCATGAGAAGCCTTTTGCGAGTCTAACATTAATTAAAACACTCAATTCAAAGGCAAACACGACCAGGCGAAGTTCTACTTTCCATCTGTATAACTCATCCTTCTCTCTCGAATGGAGTTTGCTCGGTGTCAATAAAGAGTTATGACGAGTTGAAGCTCTCTGTCAATAGTTGAGATTGCCGTCGCTTCGTTATGGATGAAACTTCTATAGTAATTTAGACGAACCCGACGAATGTCTCCATTAATGAGTTGTTTTTTGAATGAGTTCCTCTATGTGGAAGTATGGAGGAGGTTCGGTGTAGTTGAACAAGGAATATTCTACAACTACTTCAGTTCTAGATTTTCATGGCGTCAATAGGAGTCATTAATTATGAACTATAAGTGTCTCCCCTGATCTAATTTGTAAGTATAAAACAAATTAACAATATTGTTATTATTATTGTTAAGTGCGTTCCGCTTCATTGAAGATTAACAGAAAGAACAGTTCTGAACAACTTATTTGGTTTAACAGCGAATCAATAATTTGGCTATGAGCCAAATTATTTAAAATTGAAATTTCTCTGAAAAAAAAATTAAATACATTTGTAATTGAGCGGCGAGGAAAATTTACACATTTTTTAAGGTACATTGGCACTTCCTGGGGCTACAAATGTTTTGACTGACAATATTAAAAAGCTAGTTTATATATTAAAAATAGAGAATTCAGAAAGTTATCAATTGGGTGTTCTGAATAATAATTATGTGATCTATACTTGAGTATATAATTTTGTTATTTCAAATTATAATGCGAGTAAAAAAATGGCGCCGGGCCACTCTGAGACAACGCACAGAGGGTCCAACCGAACCACTAATTTTCGTGTTTCAAAGACGGCTACAGCCTCGAAATCAATTAACCGATTTCAATATTTAAAAAAAAATAAATAAAAGCTAATAAAACTTCCCCTGTTTATTAAATTACGTGTAAATAATTCATGAACGTTTACAATTGAACATATTATTTCAATTAATCTCATTGTGGAATTGGCATAAATTTACATTTTGAAGATGTGTATGTCTGATTTTTCTCGTCTAATCAGTACTCATATCGTTAAAATTAAACATTCAAATCCTGATTAGTGTTGCTCTCACTCACTCTTACACGCAGCTTATTACAGTCGATCATAGACAACATTTATTTTAATGTTTGATGATAATTAAAACGCCACAAAAAGTGTCAGACCATTTGTAATGCTTTTCATTTATGTTCATTACAGACGGTGAATAGAGCGCAGCGTGAACAAAACACATGTTTCCGTCTGAAAAGTTTCTGCCTTATTTATTATTCATTGTAAAATTGCCTTAATTTTACATTAAAGATTGTTGGCTTCTGAATAAAGCACTTTTCTTGGGGCATATTTTATTGCACCTTTTCCCTATGCGCATTACCTGGTGTCCCAAGGTAAGTCCAGCAAAAACATATTTATCTTCTAATCTACCCAAGAGATACATAATAGCAAAATTTCAAGGTGCATAAAACCCTCCATGAAACGTGCGTTACCAGCTCCTGCGCTATATTGGGTGTTCCTGAATGTATTCGTCCATTATGTTTATGTATGATGTTACATTTCCTCTGAGTCCTCGGAATCCGAGACTACTCTTACTCCTACTGAAAATGTAGTGAGAAAGCAGAGATCATACATATTGCATGACATACATAGATTCAGGAAGAACCTACTTGTTTCAAGCTTTTCCCACATGGCTATGTATCCTCTCTGTCTCATTTCTCTGCTTATCTCTTATTCATGAATTCCTTCGGGACTTGGTAGGGTTTGTTTGTAAAAGGCTGTCTCTTCTTTCAGATTGCTTTTAGACATTATATCCCCCCTTTGAACTTCTCCAGAGAAAATATCTCTGTGAAACTCTGAATAAACCAGTTATTCTGGAATGAATAAAATACAATGTAAATGGATACACCTTATTGTTAGAATAAAAGGCCAATAAAACTTAGCAAAATGATTTATTCCTCTTCACCTCAAGTTCCATTAAAGTAATTTCATTTATATTTAAGTTCGCCGACATTGACTACGAGAAGATTTATTACAGATTAACTTGCCTACACCCTGACATAGTGTAAATATTCTATATAGTTAACCAGGTAATAAAGTTTGCAGTAAAATTAGAAAATATCAAAACTTTCATTCGGAGTTGCATTAATGTCTTCTACCCTCATATCTCCGGAGTATTTCTATGGTTTGGCCAAATTTGCCTATTTTATTTATCTGTACAGATTGTAAATTATCAATAAAGAAAAAAAAGTCCCTTGAGAAACAGGATATTTTTGTACTTCCAGCAAGAAAGTGAGTATAAATTGTGACTTGTAAAGCGTTTTCACTCTTTTCGTAAGGTGGAAACCCGCCGACGAGATATCGATCCGATGACATATATATATATATATATATATATATATATATATATATATATATATATATATATATAGCCGCACGGTAGTGCGTCAGGCCAAGTTCCGGCCTAAGCATACTGTGTGAATATTACAGGAGGTCTTAGAGCCGATTTTTACCCTCATAACTTTCAACCAGGTAAAGATAAAGTTATGAAATTTTACACAGGTATTATAGTACAATATGTGAGTAAAACTGAAAATTTTCATAATTCTACCTCGAATAGTTTCTGAGATATAAGCGATCGAAAATCGGGATTTATAGGACTCACTCACTCATCAAAATTATTAGGCACTTCCCACGATGCTAGAGACTTGAAATTTTGCATGATGATAGATATTAAGGTGCTATTAAAGGAAAAAATCGAAAAATCCTGAAAAGTTGACTCCGCTTCCAAGGCGGGGGCGTGCCAGTTTTGTACTTCCTTCGTAAACCCATCATTTCGTCCGAAACCCATGATGTGGGGTATCAAATGAATCGTCTCGGTATGAAGAACCTATTTTTGATGTTTTAAGAAACATTTAGGCACATATAGGCTTGGTAAAAATCGTACACCAGCTGTCTGTCTGTATGTTTGTTCCTTATATAAATCCGAACCGTTTGATCGATTTTGACCAAACTTGGGACACAGATGGGTCTTGATGCGAGGAGAATCATAGGCTAGTTCAATATCGTCTATCAGCTGTTTCCCTAACTGTTTATTCCTTATACAAATCCACACGATTTGACCGATTTTGACCAAACATGGTACACAGGTAGGTCTTTATCCGGGTAGTGTCATAGGCTAGGCCAAAATCGTCTATCAGCTGTCTGTCTGCATGTTTGTTCCTTACACAAATTCACTCCGTTTAACCGATTCTGACCAAACTTGGCACACAGCTAGG
Source organism: Gonocerus acuteangulatus (assembly GCA_946811695.1). Taxonomy (NCBI): domain Eukaryota; kingdom Metazoa; phylum Arthropoda; class Insecta; order Hemiptera; family Coreidae; genus Gonocerus; species Gonocerus acuteangulatus. Next base: position 53,233,225 of record OX328128.1, read on the forward strand.
CCTTGGTCCGGGGAATGCACTAGCCTAGGTAAAAAAGGTCTTTCAGCTGACTGTCTGTATGTTTATTCCTTATACAAATTCACACCGTTTGGCCTATTTTGACCAAACTTGGCACGCAGGTAGGTCTTGATACGGGAGTGTCATTTTACCTATGACGTTTTGTTCCATCGGAAAGCCTTCATTCCTTCTGAAACCCATCATGTGGGGTATCAAATGAATCTTCTTGGAAGGAGAACCTATATTTGATGTTTTAAGAAACATTTCGATGCATCTTAACAACAACACGTGTGACTTCTTTCTTAAATGTAGTAAATAAAGTCGTAGGGGTTAACTGCATAATATACTCGAAAGCAGATACTAAGTTTTTCATTGTCGAGCCATCTAAATTACGAAGTTTAGGATCACAAACCCAAAATGTATCGTCTTTGTTCTTATCTTTTTCTTGAAGGCCTTCTACATTTTCCCTATTGTGATGTTTATCCTCGGGATAAGGTTCCTGTGTAATAGTTTAGTTAAGAGAGCAATCAATTTGTCCTCTAGAGTAATGTGATCTGGACGAGCTTCTAACTTTTCTAGTCTAGTGATTAGATGTATGTAGGTTGATTATTGGTATCAAATATCAAGCAGTAAGGAGAACTTTATGCGGCAACTAAATTTTAATTAATAATTAGAAAAAGTAATGAGATCCAAAAAAAAAAATAAATGTGAAATAAAGGCCAAGTTCCTCCCCCCACAAAGAAACACTCCCTTCCCCAAAAATATCCCCTCCTAAAACCCCCCAAAAACGCCTTACCATCCTACACTCCAAAAAAGTAGTATGAGTTAGTGTATTATGTACACCATATTTTCAACCAAAAATATTTGCCAATACAAGAGATGATACAAGAAAGAAATGTCCAAGTTCATTACTTTAAGACCTCATAGTTACTTACTAAGAACAGTAAAGACACTTCAACTGACCTTTAAAAATAACAATAAAAATACTTATATCCAGTTACTAAAATATCACTTTCCTCAAAAAGGTATTTTCTAAAACTTGGCAATGTTTAGTTTTCTCTGTAAAGATAATTTCGGCACAAATAAAACATTGCCATGTAAAACCAGGGTCTTTGGATTCTGCATAAAGTTCTCCTTAATGCTTGATATTTGATACCAATAATCAATCTATATACCTTATTGGCACCACCTGATAAAGGATGCCCCATTAATGTGTAAAATAAATATGAACTAATAATATGTGTATTATTAAATATGAACTAATATAAAATATTTTATGCGCACATAATATGCCAATAATACTTTGGAATCTTTGATTTTTAATTGATACAGTAGTAAAATGGATTTATCAGCGTAACTAGATTGACAAACTAGATTAACTATTTTTGTTTTAAAATTGTTGTTATTTCTTTTTTTTAATTTGGTATCAATGACTCACTTGGATAATTTGTCTTTAAAAAAAAGAAGTTATTTTTTTAAATTTTTGTATAAGCCCTTGCTTGGAATTTGAGTAGGTAGCGTGACAGATTAAGAATATTTTTAAATTGTTGAAAATCAGATTACATAAAAGCTTTAACCTTTTTTTTTTTTTTTTTTTTTTATTATTCTCTTTTGCTGTTTGATGAGTTAATTAAGAATACCTACATTATAATGGAAGGTAAAATTAAAAAAAAAATACGTTTATTTTAATTTTCTACTCACGAAGTCATTGTCAAGATAGTGAGTAAAAATATATTTAATAGATGTAGGTTTTTTAAAGTCGATGCCAAAAGTATTTTTGGTATACATAAACATGTATTCTTTTTTTATGGTTTTTGCATATCAGTAGAAGAAACCTTTTAAGATGACTCAGACTTACGAAAAAAAGAACATAGTTTCATAAGATTCAATAGAAGAATATTAGTTTTTACATTACTAATTTTAGGCAAGATGTGAGCATCAGCTGCGGTGTCCGAGTGGTTAAGGAGTTGGACTTGAAATCCAATGGGTTCTACCCGCACAGGTTCGAATCCTGTCCGCAGCGCATATATTTTTTCTTGTATAAAAATATGTGACATTTTTCTAAAAAATGTTAAAAGTTAATGTACCAAAACTAAGTTTTTTGTAATATTTCTTAAACCCCAATTACTTCTTTTGAGTGTTTATTTTCCCTAAATTTCTAATAACTTTTTTATTTTAAATTTAAAAATTTTAATATAATTCAAGAAAAGTACTCAATATTTTTAACTATAAACATTATAAATAATTAATGTAGTACCTAAGTTATCATAAAATGTATACTGTTAAAATTAATATTTTTTTTCTCGAAATATTTAGTACTTGGAGATAGACATAGCTAGAGCCGTTGCGGTGATTCGAAGTCACGGTATGGTTGGGATTCGACCAGGAGAAAAAAGTATTTAGTAATTTTTTCTGAAATATTTTATGTAGATATATAATTTATAAAACTAAAATACTTTCTATATATGTTTAATGCTAATTGTGAATTTCCATCAATTAAAGTATAGACATTCAAGTTTGTATTACTTCTTCTTAAATTCTTAGTATTTTTTAAAATTATTATCAAATTAAATTATTTATTTAAACTTTAACGTCCATTTATTATTAACTACGAATACAAATTAAATTAAAATCCCTTTTAAAATGTTTAATATTTTCTTTTCAAATATTTTATAATTTTAGCGCGGTTCCTCCCTCCCCCATAGGGAGGAACCCCGCTTATAGGGTTGATACAATGAAACAATCCGGAAGTGCCGACTAGAAAATTTCGCGTTTCAGAACCCCTAGAGACCGAAAATAACGGTGGTTCAAATTTGTATATATGTATATATTTATTTATATATATATATATATATATATATATATATATATATATATATATATATATATATATATATGTCTGTTCGCTCATTTCTGGCTTCCCTAATGGTCCGATTGTGATGAAATTTGGTACAAAAATCCGTCGTCCAATTTGAAAGGTCAAGTTCGTTAACCAGCAGAATCCGCCCACTGGAAGATGGCGTTTAGGGCGAAATTCGCGCAAAAAAAATCGTAACGCTTAAGTTTTTGAGTTCATAAGCTTGTAAGTACTCGTTTTATAGGCTTCTTGGGCTAGGAAAACGAATGAAACCATTTTCAAGGCGATAGCTTTAACCGTTTTCGAGAAAATTGGAAAAATACTTAGAACCATGGGATTCAGTTGAAACATTTTTTGCATGTTTGAATTTCATCAAAACTAACATGTTAAACTTTTGGTTACGTTTGGAGTTAAGGAAGGGTTAGAATAAAATATTTTATTAACAGACATAAAACGTTTTGGTAACTTTGTATACTTTCCTTAATATCTCGAAAAAGGTTGAGAATCTTGGTAAACAAAAGAATACCATTAGAAAGCGTACTAAGTGCTCTACAAAAAAGGTTCTGATGAATGTTTTGATTAGGCGATGTCAATCGAAGAAATAAGTGCTTAAAACTTTAAAGTAATTGATTTAGTTTATTCGAACTGTTCTTTTTGTCTTTGATTTTGGTACTTAGAATCATGGGATTCAGGTGAAACATTTTCTGCATGTTTGAATTTTATCAAAACTAATATGTTGAAAATTTGGTTACGTTTGGAGTAAAGGAAGGATTAAAATAAAATATTTCATTTTTAGTCATGAAAAGTTTTGGGAACTTCGTATATTTTCATTAATATCACGTAAACGGTTCGGAATCTTGGCAAGCAAAAGATTACCCTTCGAAAGGTTACTAAATTCTCTACAAAAAATGTTTTGAAGACATTTGCGATGAGATGGTCATATTTGGAGAAATAAGTGCTTAAAACATAAGTAATTTCGTTCATTTGAACGAATCTTTTTGTGTGTTTCCTACAGTTTTTTTTCACTGCTCGTTATTTTTGTGATTGCTTTTAGTAGTCAAATGTATTATTCAATAAAACAGGATACGTATAAATAGAAACAATATTTTGTTTCAACGGCATCTTGGAATTCGAAGATGCCCTATGAATATCTAGATTACTGTGCTGGTGTTGATTTCGTTCTTTAGAATTGTTTTTGGTAATCCCTATTTTCAGAAGTTTTTATCTATTTATTAATTTTTAAATTCATTGAACAAAATCATAGGAATTGGAAGGTGAGGAGCTAGGAGGCTTAGGGTGGGGGGCATTTACCCTGTCCCCAGGTAGCGGCGCCCAGTGAACCCTCGTCATCTGTAAGTCCCTTTCTAGAGTCATAGAGATAAGCCTCCAAACAACTTTAGGAATGTAGGATTTCTAATTTTTGCCAGTATCAGAACAGCCGCTCTTTACATACCACAGTGGTACTGACGTACCGGTCTATACTAGTTGCACTCCACACGGTGGTAGTACTTGGTGTATGCCACAGCGGATCGCTCATTATAACCTTATTTTATTCGTATTAAATAGATACCTAAAAAAAATGTATTTGTGTATAAGTGTAGCGTTATTGGGATTAGAATAAAATATTTTATTAACAGACATGAAATGGTTCGGAATCTTCGTATATTGTCCTTATATTTTTTTTTTTATTTCTTTTATGGTGCATCGAAAATGAGCCATTAGCACCATTTTTTCCTTATGAGCTTATATAATACTTAGATTTAGCTAGCGACAATATTTTACACCGCAATTAAAGTGACTTGCTCTCCTTACAAATATAATATTTATATTATAATATAAACATAATACATTAATTTGTCTGAAATAAAGTCCAACCCGCAGGAACTGCATCATCTTAGCGCAGTTCCGTTCTTATCTCGAGTGCAATTAGTGAGGGAATATAGCAGCTATCGGTAGGTATTAGCACCATTTCCCCCCCTTAATATCTTCAAAACAGTGGGAAGAACGATGTAACAATTCTCTACAAAAAAAGATTCTGAAGAAAATTTCGATGGGGCAATATCAGTCGGAGAAGTAAGTGCTTAAAAATACGAAAGTTTTAGTTTTGTTATTTTAAACGGGTTTTTGTCACTGTTTACCTCACTTTTGTTTTTTTAAGTTTATTTAACGGTGGAATGAGTATTTCATTAAAGCTGAGAAAATAAGAATCATATTGGTAATAGAGTTTTCCTAGAGTGAGCGTTGAGATGACGGGAGAGTCCCATCCGCTTAGAAAACTGTCAGTTTCCATAAGTGGCGCTTTAAGCTTCCTTCTTTTTGAGATTTTATTTTATATTTTTAACGATAGATCAAAACCTACCGATAGCTGCTACTATTCCTTTACTAATCGCACTTCGGATAAGAACGGAACCGCGCTAAGATGATGCAGTTCCTGCGAGTCGGACTTTTTTCTTTTTTTTTTTTTGTCTTATTACATAAAGGTTTTATATTGAAGAATGATTTTCCCGAATACTGTCAAATGTAAGAAAAAAAGGTTCATCTCAATCAATCGTTTTCCAACAAAATGGCAGTCATATTTTTTACAATGACAAGGTTTGGTTACTTTTAGTTCAGAGGAAGTATTAAAAAAAAAGAAAATATTTTATCAACAGACATGTTGAGACATGAGAGAAGTTTTGGATTTTTCGTATACTATGGTAAATACTTTGAAAACGCTTGGGAACTCATGGAGAGTAGTAATGCGAAAGGCTTTTTTACCATGCTGGCTCAAGAGTACAAATTTCGATATGACCCCCTTATTCGGAAAAAAGCTGTGAAGTTTTGAAGTAAAATATTATTATGAGGTTAAGTTCTAATTATTAAGTATGTGTTAAAACCATATATATTTGTTTCATTAACTAACACACATTTCTAACAGCGAGGTATTCAAATTTTGTAAGCAAGAGCTATCATTGCAACGGTTTTGTAAGTCACTGTAAATAGAAATACAGATTTTCCTGAAAATCTGACGTTTTCTCTTGACAGAACCACTTCTTAATTTGATATTAGATAATATAATAATTGTCTGAATAATTGAACTTGATAATAAAAGGAAGGACGGCTTAAGACATCTGAATATAAAGGATTGCAACGAAAAAATACAGTGATAATAATTGTCGATTTCTTAATAAGTAGGGGTAACTGTCGACAATGCTTTGTGTCGATTAATCTGTAATTTCTCGCATCCAGAACCAGCCAACTATCTTCAATTTATCATGATGATTAGATAGTTAGCCGTCGAGGTGATAAGTACAGATGGAATGGTTGGGATTCGGCTAAATAAACCTCATTGTTCCCAATTCTTCCCTAACTCCCAGTTACCAAATGTTCCGATCTCTACCATTTACACCTGGACTGACTGATAAACTTACAAAGACGATAAAAAAATCCTACCCTTCCCTAAATTTTGGTTTGAAAACTACCAACAAACTCAAAACCCTCTATACCAAACTCAAAGATCCCATCCCTTTTGAACAAACCACCCGATGTGTTTACCAAGTCCCTTGTCAAACCCCTTCCTGTAATGGTGTATACATAGGAGAAACCATAAATGACATTCACTCACGTCTTACACAACATAAACGGACCATCACTAATAAAGAAATAGATAAATCTGCACTTGCAAAACACGCCATTACACAAAAACACACTTTTAACTTCGACGAAACGAAAATTCTTGCTACACAACGAAACAAAAAAAGACTACAGATCTCGGAATGTGTACACATAAACTTAAACAAAAACAATATAAACTACAAAACTGACCAACAAGGCATTTCTCCTATGTACGCTAATATTTTCCAAATACTCTCCCGACCTCCCACCTAGATTTTTACCATGCCCCTTGGGTATCCTTCCATTAACACCTTTTTCTCCTTTCCTGTCATAAATGTCATAAACATGCCTTTTGATCCTTACCGACATGTCATAAACTTGCTTTTGATCCTTACCGACATTTCCCCCACCACCTGCTGTTCCCACTTAACTTATACCCCAGTAGATTTCTTTTTCTCCTTAGACACTCTACAATGGTTACTTAATTGCCAACCTTGGTCTTCCTCTGCCGCTCGGCATTTCTATTGGTATGTAGAATCTTATTCCTTTGTAAAATCAATTAATGTTACTATTAGGTACTATATTTGTCATTGGTATGTAGCTTCTTATTTCTTTGTAAAATCAATTAACGTTACTAATTACTATTAAAATCAATTATTGTACCTATTCACTTTTTCATTCTAAGAATTTAAGACGATATGTTCTTTCATAAGTTAATTTTATCTATAGCTCTGTTACCTATCACAATCATAATTTTTTTGTTTTTGTATTAATTTCTTCCTTTTTTTTTTGTCATTTTAGCTGACGAAGGCTACCAATGAGTAGCCGAAACGTCCGAAATATAGATTTTTTTAAAACAAAATCATATTGAGGTTTATTTAGCCGAATCCCAACCATTCCATCTGTACTTATCTTCAATTTAATGTCAGTATTGAAAGGTCAAGGGTCATATGCCAATTGAGAATCTGCAATAGAGAATATACGAGAATATCCCTTAAAAATAAAACCATCATCATAAAATCTGATGAAATATGTCAGTTATGTAATAGATACATTTATAATAGTTTGAAGCACCTAATGCTGCACTGCCAAACGCATAAAATTCAAAGGCAATAATATTTACAGTCATATATATTGGAAAACAGGGATGAATTATCCCTAGAAAATGTGCTAAATATTGACAGTACTGTGAAGCTAAATAATATATTTTTATTCTTAATGAGTGTTCTATAATTATTTTATTTACTTTCACATTTAATGTACATATGTATATTCATATTTTTTAGATTATATTATTGAAGCTTAATTTTTATTTCTAATTTGGTAGTATTATTCTTTATTTTAGACATTGTATTACTATTATCATTATTATGATTACTTAAATAATAAAATCACTAACACAAAATGGCCAGATCCTTGGCAATGTCAATGTACTTGTGCCAAATAAATTATATTCTATTCTATTCTACTGTCGGCAATGCTGACATCTCTAATCTTTCGAGAGTCATTCAGAGATGAACGCGTAGCAGAATGAAAGCACTCTATGAATAATAGAGAAGGCAAATGAATAAAACTCGGAAGAATGCTTAAAAAGATTTATTATGTCGGGGAATATAAATGCCTGGAAAGTATTTAGTGGGCATAGAGAGTCAAGTGGTAGCCATGTTGACGACTATTTAGTCCAGGAAGGGCTCTCGAAACCCTAAAGGGCTGAGCTAGCTACTTCTCTTCCGTTCGGCCAATATTTCACTCCTCCTGCTCGGGAATTATTTATTATGAACAATTTACATTATGGCTCACCTATGTGGCTGATTCTCTACAGATATGGTAGCCCTGAGTTATAGTTCTTCTATATTTTCTCTAAGAACTATTGAGTTCTGTTTAACAAACCTTAAACAGTTATATGGAGACCCAGATAACATTTATGAAGAAACCCTGTCCCATAAATTCTTGTTATGGATAAGTGGACGTAAAATAAGAATTGCCCAAACCAGGCAATAATATTGTCATATAAGGGTCCGAGTAGTAAGATATATATTCATCATCATATTCATTTATATTCAAAACATAAAAATAAATAAGTCCCCAGGTATAGATGGAATTACAGGAGAAATTCATATTCATTTCATTTACATTTGAGTCGCTCATTTCCAAAGCGACTGATGTTCATTTTGCAGACTTTTTGGGAAATGAAGAAAAACGTTTTAAACTTAGACGGAATATCTTCACGGTTCTTTTTTTTTCTCTTTATTTTCTTCTTTTTTTTTATTTTTAAAATATGTACATGAACTCTTTTTGAACAGCAAGGCATGGATAAGAATTCATTTGGAACAACAGGACTGGTCAAGTCTCATTATGGAAGAGCAGGATTAGCTTGTTTAGTGTTATTATAATAAAAACTTGCAAAATGAGTTTTGAAAAATATGTATTAACCACAATTTTACATACATTTACCAAAAAGTTGCACATTGGATTTTAAAAAATTGGGCCTAACCTATTAAACACATTAAAATTCGCAGTACGCAATGGACAACCTACACTTTGGAACAGAGTGAAAATTTCCCACTGTCTTTTGAATAGGACTAGATTTTTTTTTGGAACATTATAAGCATAACACCAGATAGGCCTTTAAATGCTGATTCCAGGGATGTAAATCCGATTTTTTTGTCGACAACAGCCACTTTGGAAGTGAACGACAGATTTATTAAACCACTGTATAATATACAATTAATTTCCAACCATTTTTCATTTATGAAATTCTACTCAATACTTCATTTTGAAGTACCCTATACCAACTTCATATCTGTCATGCCTTTAAAGTTCCAAAATGAAGTCCGTTATTGGATAACCTTCAATAGTATTCTTTTGATAATTTCGCATCTTATATGTCGATACTAATGCGAGATGTAATGTTATACGGTTATTTCCATGAATGATTTTACTACCGATATACCTCAGAAAGAGAAAATAGGACCAGAATATTGAATATACAGACGTAAAACAATACCAATTAAATTTAATGATGTATCTCGTGTAAGCCACTCGATACCATCCATTAAGTTCATCCTCCATTCGTGGTAGCAGGTACTTTGATTACATTTAGATCAACTTACACACGCATTATATACTAAATAATTGATGAGTGTTCAACTCAATAAGTAGTATAAACAATTAAAATAATTTAACTTATTTCGTATGTAAGCTATTTATTTATTATTTATAAAGTTTGAGAGACTAATTCGAATATTTGATAGAAAATAAATTGTGAATGATGACATTTTGCAATAGTACAGTTTATGTATTAAACGTGTCACATGTCAGTCAGTAAGTAGGGCCTCCGCTAGGAGGGGCACGGAGGACAATTGGTCAGGGGCCCGTGGTCTCAGCCGGGCCCCGCGTCATTTTTATACTCGCCTTATACTCGTAATCTTAAATAACAGAGTTATATACCTAAGTATAATTAACATAATTATTATTAAAAACAACCAATGAATAATTTTATGCATTCTCTATTTTTAATGTATAAACTAGCTTTTAAATATTGTCTAAATTGCTGAATACACTCACAAACTTACTCCCGACGACAAATCCCTATGGACAGCCACTAAACGAATCCTATCCCATCCTAATCCATCTCATCCTCTCCGTCGAGATGATAACAGCTGGGCTAAAACAGACACCGAAATTTCCGCAACATTTGCATCCCACCTTTCCCAAGTATTCCGTCCCCACGAATCCATCCACAACCCTATCCATTCTTCAAATGTAAACGAATTCCTAGACTCAGCCCTACCGCTTTCTCCTCCTCCTTCTTCTTTTCATCCTCATGAAGTTTCCTTAGCTGTCCACAGACTAAAAAACTGTAAGGCTCCTGGACCCGATCTTATCACCTCCTTAATCCTCAAATGCCTACCCAAAAAAGCTATCCTAACCTATGTATATAATACAGTCCTTATAACAACCTACTTTCCCAACTCCTGGAAATTATCAACTATCAAAATGATCAACAAACCCCCCAAAAAACTGTAAATTATCCTTCGTCTTATCGCTCTATCTCCCTCCTTCCCATTATGGGTAAAATCCTCGAAAAGCTCCTGCTCAAACGTCTAATCCCCATTCTTGAACCCTGCCTCCCTCCCCACCAATTTGGTTTTCGAACATCCCACTCCACTATCCACCAATGCCACAGAATAGTTGACTCCATCTCCTCTTCCTTTGAGCAGAAGAAGTATTGCTCTGGTGTATTTCTTGATATCGCTCAAGCATTTGATCGGGTATGGCACCAGGGCTTGCTTTTTAAACTCAAAAAAATCCTTCCCTCAACCTAATTCCTATTTTTCTGGCAGATCTTTCAACGTATCGTTCGGATCATCTCTGTTTTCCTTCTTCCCTCAGCTTGCTGGTGTTTCACAAGGTGGCATCCTAAGTCCTATCTTATTCCTCGTGCACTCTGCTGACATGCCCACCCATGATTCCACAACCCTCTTCACTTTTGCTGACGATACAGCCATCCTCTCGTCGGTTTCAGATCCTATACTTGCGTCCAAACACCTTCAATCCCATCTCCAACTGCTTGAACCATGGTTCATAAAATGGCGGATTAAAGTCAACCCTGAAAAATCATCGCACATTACATTCACTCTTCGAAGATACAAATGCCCTTCCGTCAATCTTTTCCAAAGAGAAATCAGTGAAAAAACCCAAGTTACCTACCTCGGCCTTACCCTTGACAAACGACTTACCTGGAGTCAACACATAGCACAGACTGCTAACTAGACTACTAGATTCTCGCTCCAAACTATCTTTACAGAACAAGAGACGGATATATACTGCAATACTTCAACCCACCTGGACGTATGGCTTGGAAGTTTGGGGGTGTGTCAAGCGATCCAATATCCTCAGAATCCAATCTCTCCAATCCAAAATTCTCCGTAAAATAGTCAATGCTCCGTTCTATGTCTCAAACTTCACTATCCATAATGACCTGGAAATCCCCTTTGTCCAAAACCCGAATATCATAACTTCACTCCCGCTTGCCTGGTCACGACAATCCCCTCATCAATAACTTATCTTCATCCTCCATTCCCGGTAACCCTCACCGTCGCCTTAAGCACAAATGGCCAAGAGATCTATTGTAAAATGTAAATATTATAAATGTAAATATTGTAAATAGTCACATAAAAACAAGTTGTAAACATCTGTTAACACTTCATGCTAATAGGTTTTGGCCAAAGGGCTTTTTTCCCCTATTGATAAATCATGACTTTAACTAATGAACAAACAAATTATAAAAAATGCTGTATGTATTGTATAATTGACAAATAAAGATATATAAAATAAAAAAAAATATATATATATATATATATATATATATATATATATATATATATATATATATATTGTCTGTACAAAAATGTGTAGTCCCCGGAAGTCCTAGGCATTTAAGAATTATTTTCATCTTCAGTTTTGAGCAAAATGAGAATAAAAGCCGACAATCGGTGCTGCAAAGGAACCTTTTTCCAATTAGCGAGGATCGGCCCGGGCCCGGGAGTGGCAACCCAGCACGGCTGGCTAGAGGAGCCGCCACCTTCCCCCACCCGTCCACAGCCAAGTGACAAATTATATCACTCACACTATAGGGTGCCAAGAAATATCGATGATTCGTTTTCTGCGAATGTGTATTGCTCCAGTTGTTCTTACTTCATTAATGCAAGCCTTTTCTTCCAGGAATTTCTCAATAGACGAAACTGTGAAATCGTGATATTCAGTTTAAGAGCCAACCATTTCTTCAACTTGTTCATCTTAACTCTATTTTCCACCCAAAAGGGACTTCTATTCTCCGGTAATACCCCCACTTTAGAGGGCTTTAAATCAATTTCTCTAAGAGGGTTGATTCGAAATGGAAGGCAGACTTCGTGAGTTGTTTCCGCATTGCGAGAAAGAGAGGGAGAGAGAAAGGGGCAGAGTATAAGAGAGGGAGAGAGATTAGGGACATTTCTGAGGGAAAGAGGATTCAGAGGTAATTTCTGCCTAAGCTTCCTTCAATTAGGAGCATATTGTTCCACCGAAAAGCAGAAGGTTATGCTCTTTCGGCGAATTATATTCAAGGTTATCTCCCTTCGACTAAATAACTCCAAAAGGCATGGCGATTCAACTAAATAACTCAGAACGGCTGGTCACTTCAACTAAACATTATATAATTCATCAAGAGAAGATCGTTGATTGTTGGAACTGAGAAGGTAGAGATATACTCAGAGTTCGGCCTTCATAGCTCAATAAAACTACGGTTTAGCGCGTTTCCTATCTCCCTCCAGAAAGAGGAAACCCGCTTATGAGGTTGGCCGTATGACGTATCCGGATGAGCCGACTAGAAATTTCACTGTTCAGAACCAAAAGATCTCGAACAAACAGACAACCCATTTTAACTGTTTGAGAGCGAACAGTCATATATATATATATATATATACACATACATTCGTACATTCGGCTTCCAAGTTCCCTTTTTAAGAATCTTATATTTGTATTTATATTTTACAATTTTGTTGGTTTTTCCAGGTAGCTGCATCTACTGTTACCAATGCAACAGTACGGACCTGGACAACCCCTTCCAATGCCAGGAGTATTTGACAAGCGACATTGACATAGAGCCCAAGTCATGTGACGAGGTTTACAACGCACAGTACTGCATCAAGCATACTGGCAGGTTTGAAGGCGAGTAAATCTGTACATAACCTTCCTTTTTGATTTGTCCGCTCCAGCTTTTTGCTTTTAGATGGTTCTATTATGATCTAACTTTAACAAGCGCATTAATTCTGCTTACGGGCTTTACTTGCATCAGGCTGTACCGTATGAAATGTCAGTTTTGGACTTCCCGATTTCCTTCAAATGTCTTGAAACTGTCGTGGCTACTACTCCGAGTGGTTTGGCATATTCCTTGTGCTTTTTGAGGGACAAGCTTCAACCCTTTCTTTCAGGTGGTCATTGTCAAGCTTGGTTTCTGGCCTTCCTCGCTCCTCGTTGTCAAGGTCAAAATTTCTACTTCGAAACCTGGAAAACCACCGGTAAACAGTTCGTTCATTCACCGTTCTCTCCCCGAACGCCGTGTTAATGTTCATACACGCCTTAGCAGCGCTATGACCGAGCTTAAATTCATATCGAAAAATAATACGGATTTCCGTTAAAGTCATAATTTAAGTTTTATTTTTTCTCATAAGATCTTTATCACAACACAGTACGCAAGTTACTGATTAAATAGTAGCAATAAAAGAGCTTTAATTCTAAATGAATAACAATGATGTTTGTAAATAATGAAATGAAAAAGGGAAAGGATTAAATCGCAAAGCAAACAAAACTGACATTTCATACGGTACAGCCTGATAAGTGCTGCAAACTTCTTGCACAAAAAAAAAGAGACTTATTCAATATCCTTCTGCAATAGAAAAATTCCGACTCGCCGGAACTGCGTCATCTTAGCGCGGTTCCAGTTCTTTTTTTTTTTTTTTTTTTTTACGGCGCATCTACATCTAGGTCATTAGCGCCGACATCCAGGGTGTAGCGAGGAATTTTACCAGCGAGCCGTGGGATGATAAAATGCCTGCCGGAGGTTGGGAATCGAACCCATCATCTCCCGCTTATGAATCCAAGGCGCTAGCCATTAGACCACGGGAGACCCCGGTTCCTGTTCATATCCCTATTCTCATTTGAAAAGCATAGAATAGAAACAGATAATATTTTCCTCGGCCTTAGTTCAAAGGGTTTTATGACTATACCTGGGGTCGGGTCCGCAAGACCCTAGAAACCTCTTCTACCGATACTTCATTTCATACGTTTCAATGAATTGGAAAATATCAAAAATTTTCATATATTCCTGTGTTCTTTTACTATAGTAATAATTCTACAGATAAAATCAATTAAAAAATAAAATAAAAAAACCAACAGCATAAAGGCAATTGAAAATATTCAAAAGACGTCATCGAATCTTTTTCTCTTGGCAAGCTATATTTCTAACAATGAATTGTTTTTCTTATTTTGCCTAATCTGTTTTATTGTAAAATACATTATCCAACTATAAGCAATTAAACAATAACAAGGAATAAAAACAGACAAAAAGAACAGTTCGAATAAGCAAAATCAATTACTTTAATGTTTTAAGCACTTATTTCTCCGATTGACATCGCCTAATCAAACCTTTCATCAGAACCTTTTTTGTAGAGCATTTAGTAAGCTTTCTAATGGTATTCTTTCGTTTCCCAAGATTCTCAACCTTTTTCGAGATATTAAGGAAAATATACGAAGTTACCAAAACTTTTTATGTCTGTTAATAAAATATTTTATTCTAACCCTTCCTTAACTCCAAACGTAACCAAAATTTCAACATATTAGTTTTAATGATAGTAAAACATGCAGAAAATGTTTCAACTGAATCCCATGATTTTAAGTACCCAAACCAAAAACGGTATTCAAAAAATATTTTTCCAATTTTCTCAAAAACGGTTAAAGCTATCGCCTTGAAAATGGTTTCATTCGTTTTCCTAGCCAAAGAAGCCTATAAAACGAGTACTTACAAGCTTATGAACTCAAAAACGTAAGCGTTACGATTTTTTTTGCGCGAATTTTGCCCCAAACGCCATCTTCCAGTGGGCGGATTTTGCTGGTTAACGAACTTGACCTTTCAAAACGGGCGACAGATTTTTGTACCAAATTTCATCAAAATCGGACCATTAGGGAGGCCAGAAATCCGCGAACAGAAATATATATATATATATATATATATATATATATATATATATATATATATATATATATATATATATATATATATATATATATATACATACAAATTTTAACCACCGTTATTTTCGGTCTCTAGGGGTTCTGAAACGCGAAATTTTCTAGTCGGCACTTCCGGATTGTTTCATTGTATCAACCTTATAAGCGGGGTTTCTCCCTATCGGGGAGGGAGGAACCGCGCTAAAAGTCAAGTAGGTACATGTAGAAGCAGAGGTTCCTTGCTATCCTTCTGGTGGCAGGCTTAGGTCAGCTGATTTCGCTCTAATACTTAATACTCCACTCCATTTTATAATTTTGAAGAACCTTGTCGGATATATGACGACTGGGAACATTTTTTTTAAATTATTTTAGCGACATACCCAAGACCCTGGTCCCATGGCTTTCCTCACGTAAAAAAAGGTATTGAATAATAGGGTATCAAAAAAACTTGGAGGGACGCCATGGCCAACTTCTAGATGATCTATAAAATGAACTATTGTATGTATACAGGGTGTTCCGCATTGAGATCGGTAAAAATGTATATGTATGTAAAAACCTTAAAAATAAATTAAATAAGATCACTTAGTTCAGAAAAAAGTAGTTTTTATTAGGTGTAATAGCGTTTTAATTGGCCAACAGTTCCAAGTTCTAGTTTGTTAGTATTCCAAACCCCCCTAATGTTCTCAGCCCCCCCCCCCAAATTATTTTCTATATGCGCCCATAGTTTATTCTATACGACATTTGTAGTTCAGTCACGCAAATATGACCATTCTATCTCAAAAGGTAGTAGAGCTACTCAAACGTTTGTCTATTTTCAAAACTATTGTATTTTTTTATGAAAAACCGTGTATTTTCCGGATTTATGGTTAATGTATCGTAAATAACAACCCACATTTTTAGAATTAGCAATAAGAAACACCCGTTATTGAAATATTACCATGTAAATTAAGAGTTATGCTAGTAGCCATATAGATCTGAACTATTGATATTAGTGATTTCTTAAGCTATTCAATATTTTCTTAATCAGCTATAATACAATAATTGTAATTATTTCCAATATGTTCTTCTGTAATTATTCACCCTTGATTCCTAAGTGTCCCCCAACCCCTAATCAGAGCAAAAAGTGTGTTATCTCGTGTGGGAAGGATGGTACATCATCATTATAGTGGAAAATTAAAGAGTGTGTTCAGAATGGCTCCTTCACGCTAAAGCACATTTATTGGTTTTGACTTAGGAATCGAAAAAAATTAGATTCAAATAAATTTTTTTCTTTAACCATTTTAAAGCTAATTAAAGAAGACAACTTTTGACGCGGAGGCAAACCAACAGCTTATTATTAAACAAAAACAATAGCATCGGCAAAATCAGAAGTGTTTTTTTCAGTCAATTCTTTTGACATTAGAGTGTCACCCTTCCACGGGGTCATTCCATGTCAACTCAACACAATTTTCAGAATTAATGTCTCAGTTTTCATGAGTTTTGGCATGCAGTAATTTACTATAGACTTATAAAAAAATACCAAATTTCGCTTATTTAGCACAATTATTTTTTAAGTCATTAACTTTTAAAGATTTAAATTTTTATAAAAAAAAATATCATATTTTGGAACCTTTGGAGCCCTACCAGTGATGATTTAAACTTGGGAGTGGAACATAACTCAACCACATTTAAAAATTAAGATTCAAAATTTTTTTCGGTTAAGTTGGAAAAATGAATTGTTTAGTCAAATTAATAGTAATATGTTCCAATTAATATGTGTTCTGCGATGAAACTCTCTCAATCAGACTAGCTCCTTCCCATAAGCTCAGCTATTGAGTATTAATACTTTGAGCAAATTCCGTGAAAATAGCAAATATTTTAATTTAAAATGTAAAAGTTTTGTTAAATAACTATTTTGTGTTTTGTTAAAAGTTAAATAAACATTAATCAAAGATTTTGATTAATAGAATGATCGGAAAATTAATTAGCCTACTATGTTTCCAGGTGCCTGGTTATAAAAATTTGTTTCTACAACCCCAGCACGGCGGTAATCCCATACTAAATTAGCCCCCCCCCCAGAACTTTTGTCTAGGGCCACCCCCCGCACACAAACAACGGGACAAAGAATATAACCTTTTTTATTTCCATCTTTAAAGAAATTTTCATGATCAAAATTATTCTCCCATAAGGTTATATAAAAAATACATTTCCGCACTGTGTCCTTCCACAGTTTAGTTGGATTAGGTTAGTAAAGGAGTCATCAATCACACTAAAAACTTGTGTTAAAGGATTTTGTTTGATTGAAATAGAACTTCACACTTCATTTTGACACTTAAATCGCTTCACCGCAAATAACAATTTGTATAACCTCTTTATCGTTATCTATAAGAATGAGTAGGTTTTCTTATTATAAAAATTCCTAAGCGCCGGCAATGCTTCATCTTAGTTCGTTTTCATAAAGTTCTTATGCTTAACGTATTTATTTATTTATATATTTAAGAGCTTCGCAACTGCGGTGATGAGCTCTTATTTAATCAAACAAAACATAAATCAAATTTAAATATTAATACATGAACAAACAAAAGATAAAATTAAATAAATCAAAGGTTTGAACAAAACAAACGGGTCATTCCACGTCAGTTCAACCCAACCATGACACCCATTATCTCAGATTTTAATGAAACTTGGCATGTTTGTTCCTTTCATGCATATAAGAAAAGATATAAAACAGTTTTGCTCTATCTCAAATGCTTTATGTTTTACGCCCTTCTAAAGTTTTTAAAATTTTGCAGATTTCATTAATATAGAGAAAGGAAGTGCAATTAGTTTTTGCATAGAAAATAAATCATACCTTCTCTATTTATCAATCAATATTGATGAAAGTTTTTATTACAATAATTCAATAGATAAGGAAGCCAGAAAAAAATAATATAAACATAAAGTAAGTACAAATGGTCTGAAAAAAAAATTCTAAAGTGTTAAAATAAAATTTATTTTAATGAAATATGGCGTTCCACACTAAGTGGAATATCATCAAAAGGGAAAAATATAATCTCAAAAGTATTTTTTTACTATTATTCAATAGGATATACACTATCACATGAAAAAATAAAATTGGTAGGCTTTTCACTCTTTCATTGTTTTTTCGTTCAGGCATGTTAAACCAATTACATCTTTAGAAATAAATTTGAAGTTAATATTTGCAATGTTGTCCTTTTAAACATCGAACAAATAATTTGCTCTTATTATTTGTCATCCAGATGTCGTCGAGGACTTGTAGTGAATCCTTACAGGGTGAAGAGTGCATGAATCTGAGGACCAATGGTACTTTTCACTAAAATCCATTGAGATAGCAGATTTGGGGATGCTGCTCTCTACAAATTATTGAAGAAGGTTGTGATTTATCAATGTATGAATGCGGTATTAATTTTTTCAGTTTTTCTATCAAATTATCAATAAACTCACCATTTGCGCAGGAAACCGGACAATTTCAATTAGATCAGCCGAAACCCATTGACCTACTCGAAAAGACCTTCATTACCATGTTCCTCAAATTGTCCTTAAAGTTTAACTTGTACTTTCATTTTAATTATGTACTACAATATTTTTAAATTGTATTTTTTTATTTATTTTAAAGCCCCAAATTTTAATGGTTTCAAAAATATGAGTGAGTCAGGTAATTCATATTTTCGATGTAAAAAAAAAAAAAAAATTAGGGATGAAAACCATAATTTTTTTTTTTTTTATATATATATGATAGTACATAACTTACAGAATAATAATAAAAAAGAACATTTATGATTATCTTTTTCCCTTTTGGTGGTATTTCATTTAGCGCGGAACTCCATATTTCATTAAAAAATATTTAATTTTAACACTCTAGGATTTTTTTTCTTCAGATCAATTGTCATCATGGGACCTCCAAAAATTGTGACTGGAGGAACTTATCAATTCTCTCAAGAATGATATATGTTCAATCAAGATTTAAAAAATATTGACAAAATGTAAGTTCAATGTCGTAGAACTTGAAATATTTTTTATGATGAGATTTGTAACATTTTTCATTACAACACAAATAATAAACATGCACTTTGTTATTCAAATGTCTATTTTATTAATTTTTTCTGCTTTATTCTGTTTTATGTTTGCAGTTTTAGGTAATAGTGGTTATTTTTTTATGGTATTTAAAATAAAATCGCTGTATTTAAAAAGAAAAACAAATAATATAATGTCAACTAAAATTTTAATAGAACATTTTTTTGTCTTTGACGAAAAAACAAAGAAAGAGTGAAACGCCCATCAATTTTATTTTTTCATGTGATAGTGTATATCTTATAGAATAATAATAAAAAATTACTTTTAAGATTATATTTTCCCTTTTGATGATATTCCACTTAGAGTGGAACGTCATATTTCATTAAATAAAATTTTATTTTAACACTTTAGTATTTCTTTTCAGACCATTTGTACTTACTTTACAGTTATATTATTTTTTTCTGGCTTCCTTATCTATTTAATTATTGTAATAAAAGCTTTCATCAATATTGATTGATAAATAGAGAAGGTATGATTTATTTTCTATGCAAAAACAAATTGCACTTCCTTTCCCTAATCAATGAAATCTGCAAAATTTTAAAAACTTTAGAAGGGCGTAAAACATAAAGCATTTGAGATAGAGCAAAACTGTTTTATATCTTTACTTATATCCATGAAAGGAACAAACATGCCAAGTTTCATTAAAATCTGAGATCATGGGTGTCAAATCTTATTTTTTGGGGTTGATTTGACATGGACCCATACACAACATGAATTTCACATCTGGTTTTGATGGAGTATATGTAATTAACAGCTGTGCTAATTACTGCTTGCTTACATTAAAACATGGTATGGAAAAGAAATTTTCTTGGAAAAAAGAAACCTAAAAAAAAAGAACTATTTACTAATAAGTATCTACTTCTTCTTAATGTTTTCTGTTTTTCCTCTATGCCTTATAAGTTCTGTTTTTTTTTTTTACTTTAATGCTTAAAGTAAAAAAATAAAAAAAGAAGTCACTAAGATGTTGGTTAGGAGAAGGATTTCGCAATACATAAGATCATAAACTTTCTTTACAATAACAAGAAAATATAAAACATTAAATAATAAATAAATATATATATATTTCATCAGTAGGCATAATGATAGTTATTATAATTTACATAATGATAATAAAGTAACCATTGAGAATAATTCAAAATAGTGGAGGTAACAGTCATAACCTGAATAACAGCCAACTTTAGTGCCAACTTTTTTCCTAGTTGAGAGCGACTTCTTTTTAAACGGATTCATGTTTAGTGCATCAAAATACCTTAAAGTTTAAAATTTAAAGAAAATCGGTGAGGAGGGCCGAGGTCTTAAAGCTAAAAATTGCTGTACAAAATACTGTTGCGAAAAATAGTCGTTTGCGACATTTTTTTCACGTTTTTATTCTTAATTAGGTTGAAATGAATAAGTATACGAAGTTTTACGAAAATTGAAGTTAGGGCACTTCTGGCTCAGAGTTACTTCTGGCTCAGAATAGGGCTTGCGCATGAAGAAATCCTTCACAAGGTATCACATCAACCTATGTGAAGTTAGACCATTTGTAACTTCTTTGGTCTTGTTCAGCTGTGACCTCTTTGGGAATCTCCAGTTATGACATCCAGGTAACCATAATCACGAAAAATCAGAATTGTAAAATGAAAAGGATTTACCTGAAATAAATTGTATCCAGTGATGAAAACATTCACTCGCGTAGACCGACCGTGCACTCGCGATTTTATACATTTTCGGCACTAATGGAAGTATTTGTGGCGGTAAAAGATATGGGAAAACAATAGCTGCTGAGAGACTCTGATCGGATACGTTTTCCCGGCAAGACTGAAACATCGATTCAATTGTTCGCTAGTGGCGCTTAGTTCAAATTAACCCCACTTTTGAAATAACACAAGGATCAGGATTTAATAGAAGGTAGTCAAAATATTTGGTCGTGCAAGAAACGAAGGTTTTGGTAGAGCAAAATGATGTTATGCCTGTAGTTGATTTAAAAAATACGACAGAACTAAAATTAGCATAATAATGAAATAGAGCTTTCAATAAGGAAGGTTGTGTGCCAATACTTACCTTTTGCCAAATAGAATTTTTTTTTTGTTGCTCAAATGATTTATTTTAAATAAAACAAATTTTGTTGGTTAACATTAACAGTTTAATAGTTGAAATTATATATACATTATATATTTAATTTTTTTAGCAATGTTAACTTCGAGTTGCTCAGTCTCACTGAGTCAGACCCCTAACCATAAAAAACACTTGAATTTGTCATTCGACTTTTTTTTAACTACATAAAATTAAAACTCATACCATATTTTGGAAAACTAAAATGGACTGGATATATTATCTTTCTATAGTCAGTTATTACTTAATCTTTAATGTAGGAAATTATTTCGCATGCTTTCCAAGGAACTTCCATCACTTGCTTTGACTGCACTGGTGAATGCACTGATGCAAAAACAAGCAACTGCACTGATGTCTTCGAGGCTTCCTACTGCGTCAAAGAAATTGGAACATCCGGTGAGCTTTTGGGGTCCTGATTATGTAGCATTTTTTCATCATTCTTTTTTTAAATGTATGCTGAGTTTATGGAAAAATATAAGTACTTTTTTCCAGGGCCTCCGAGAGGAATTATGGGACCCTGTCCAAATAACTTCATGGGCCCCTTAACCCCCCCCCCCTCTTCCATGAACGTTCCCCAAAATCTATTTAAAACTGACATTTCTCTGAAAACAAAATGAAATACATTTGTAAATGAACAAAATGGAAAATCTATGTATTGTCTAAGGTACATCGGCACTTCCTAGGGATACAAATTGTTGGGCTGACAATATTTAAAAGCTAGATTATATATTAAAAATAGAGAATTTAGAAAGTTATCCATTGGTTGTTCTCAATAATAATTATGTAGACTATACTTAGGTATATAATTTAGTTATTTCAAATTATAATGCAAGTAAAAAAATGACACCGGGCCCCCCTGAGAACGAGGGCCCCTGACCAATTGTCCATCGTGCCCCTCCCCCTAGGGGAGGCCCTGGTTTTTTTTTTTTCATATAAAGTAAATCTAAGTGGTGATAGTTCCATTGGCTGTTGGTCTGTAGGACCAGTTATTTTTCTGAAGTTTCATTTAAAAAATGAATGTTAAATAATGAAACATGTAAAACTGGAATAAATAAGGGCATGCATTGATGTCAGTTTTTAGTTTTGGAAATTTACCCTAATCTAAATTTGAATGAGAAGCTAGCAGCAACCAAACTTTTTCACATTTTTTTTTTTTTTTTCTGTTTTAATAAATAAAAATCCAAAATAACCAAATAGAGTTAAGGTAAAATTGTAAACTGCAAATCTAAGATGAGAAGTCTGGAAACTGCTATTGATATATTTCAGAGGCGAGTAAAGGTGAATGCAATTTCACCAGTTACACTGAACTGAAGGTGTGAACTAATGCATCTCTTTATTTTTATTATTATTAATTAACTTACATTTAGAGAGAAATGTCATGATATTATCATAAAAAAAAAACACTGATAGTTAATCAGTGCACAATAGCTATTATCCTTCAATAACCAAGCAAATACTTTTGGATTTTAGATATCAGTAATATAAATACACTATGCACGGCAAATTTTAAGTGAATGAAAAAATTTAAATGTGAAATTTTCTATTAATAAGGTATTTAACATACCATTTTTTTTCTCACACTCACAGCCAAAATGGCATATCTAGATTTTGTATTGTTGTTTTTGGATTGTATTTTTTTTTTAAATGTTTAATGTTCAGTAAAATGAAAAACGTTCAGCTTCATGGCTGAGGGCTGACTACTTTTGCAGAGTATGTGTGTGTGTGTGTGTATATATATATATATACATATATACATATATATATATATATATATATATATATATATATATATATATATATATATATATATATATATATAAAATGTGTGTGTGTACATTTATAACTATATTTGATAATATTAATAAGATATTGTTGTGTAATCAGGGCACTGAATATGAGGCGTTAATCCTCAAAAGATCTTTGCAAATAAAAAAATATTTCAGTGGAGGAATTGATCTTTTTTTTTTTTTTTTCACCCTTTGGAACTGATGTTGGACCTCTAACAGCCATATTCATCCTTTCATGTCAAAAAGAGTAAACAGTGTGGAAAACATACAAATATTGACAACAAAAGTCGAAAATTTAATTTAACAAGTTATACTAATTTAATTTCTATTCCAGGTGGTGTTGGTACAAGGAGATACTGCAGTTCGGTCGACATGGGAAACTATTGCAACTACATCAGGCAGCCAGGAGACTCGAGGGAGTATCGTTCATGTGTCTTCACGTGCGACTCAGATGGCTGTAACACTGCTCACTCAATCAATTCTTATTCACACCTTATTTTTGTGCCAATCTTATTTAGTGCTCTTCTCCAGTGTTTATAGAATTCAGAATAGCAAATTTTAATGAAAATGTGACATATAATTTCATGGGGCAAGACCTAGACTGCTATTTTTATACTTGCTCAAAGGATTTTGTACTTGTGTAACCTATTAAGTATACCAAATATTTCTTGAATAACTTATATATTTTAGTGTTTAATGAAGCACGTCTTCATTCTTAAGAACTGTTAGAATCTCAATTAGAATTATATTCTACTGATATTACAGAATTTATTGAATTAATCCATAATTATGATAGACAAACTATAGGGAGTAAGATGCAAAATTTATTGTAATTTTAAGAATATATATAAATACTGATAAAAATCAGTACCTATACTTATTATATGAAAGTATGAAATATAGATAAAAAATAAAGATTTGTTATATTTAAGTTATACAAAAATTTTTCTTACATCCAGAATATTTTTAGCCACTTCAATTGAATAAAATTGTATAAACGTGAAGTTAATTTTTAAAATAATAATAATATCCACATTAGATATATTAAAAAAAAAGTGTGGTACTTGTTAGGGTTTCTTTCTTTTTTTATTGTACTTGTCAGTATTTTTTTATTCTGTGTTACTTAGATGGATCTTATTGAAATATTTATCTGGATCGTTAGAGAAATAATTGATTTTCTAAACTTTATAAATTTATTTTAACATTGTTAGCTGTTTTAAGAAACAATTGTGTTATTTTATTACCCAATATTTACCTATATAAATGTAATTTTTTCGTGAAAATGATTCTTTAAAAATATTAGTTTAAAATGTATAGTGTTGCTTATATATAATATTGTATTTGGATTATGATCATTCATTTCTATTATCAAAAATAGCAGATAAAAAAAATCATATTGAATAGCAACACATAAAAATATGGAAGTGCTTACAAACATTATGAACTTCGGGTATTGACCGTGTCACCATCTTCTTTGCCACTGTTTTACAAGTCGTGCTACTGGCTTCCTCAGAGATAAGACTCAGGATGACCTTTGTTTTTTTCAACAAGTGAGTAGTTGTTTTCATCCAGATCCGAGGGTCTACTCTGTTCTTCCATTGTCCACCATTTACCATCTTCCATTGTTCTCGTCAGTTAAACATGGTCCACTCTTGCTCAATTCTGATTGGTGTGTTGCTGCTGGACTGTTGATTGGCTCACTTTCCTTTCTTCTTTTGTGTCTAGGCTTAATGGTGGGTATCTTAATTTACTTAGTTTGTAACCGTATTCTTTGTTATAATTTCCTAGTTGTTTTGTTGTCGTTTTTTTTTTTTTTTTTTTTTTTTTTTTTTTTTTTTTTTTTTTTTTTCTATTTCTATAGTTTCTGATATCATTCGCTCTTTTTAATTTCTATTTTATCAAATTGGATGACATGATTGGTATGGTAAAAAGCGATTTTTTTTTTATATTGACGTTTTTATCCTTCTTTATGTGCTCTGAAATTCTTGTCCATACCAATCTTCCGGTTTGGCCAGGGTATTCTTTCCCACAAGAGCATGGATACCGTAGATTTCCCGTGATCTCAGCTGTAATCTATCTTTAAATTCCTGCCGCCTGTGGGATTCGAATCCACCATCTCCCGTATGAGAATCTAAGGCGTTAGCCACTAGACCATGGGGAGATTCCTGATGTCATATTTCTTTAATGTATTGACAATACATATTTTCAGTTGGCCCTTTCTAGTACGGCAAGATTATTTTTTTTTTCTTGTTTATATCTTCATGAGCTCCCTTTTCAGTTGTTTTCCTATTTCTATTTGCTTTTTCGAAGCTTGACTAGCAAAATGTTGGTGAAGAAGATAATGACACTGTCATTACCCAAAGCCCATAATGTTTGTAATCAATTCAAATAATTAAATCAACATTTATACACACAAATGATGAAAGATGGTCACAAATGATTTATGACTTATGTTCAATAACCTAAAATAATTGTAAAAACAATCCTAGCTTATTCTTTTAAATCTTACTTTTTTGTTCTCTCTAATTTTTCTCAAAATAAAATCAATGATTTGGTACACAAATACATTTTACTTTCTTTCAGACATAGCACTGAAATATACTTTATATATTTTTTGATTGATTATAAATTATTTTTAATCAATTAGGCCTAATGGAAGACTCGTTTGATTGAGACAAATCATTTGTATGTAATGTTTTTTTTTTTTTTGTTAGCATTGGAACACGTATATCTCTCACTGCCCTGCATTTCTCTATTATTTGATGCTTGCTTAGAAGAATATAATAAATTATTTATTTATTTTACCTGTAATATCATTCGTTTGAGGAGAATCTCATTCCAAGTTAAAGCAACATCAATACAATATTAAGCAGAGTGACAGATTATTTAAATAGAAGATTATAAAAAAAAAAAAAAAGTTAGAAATGCCAATAATATCAAGAAGAGAATCCTGAACAATGTTAGTAAAATCGTCATTTATCATATTATCAACTTTTAATCAGCTTCTTTTTATTGTAGAATAAACTTTTAAATTTTTTAAATTCAATTTTTTATCATGCCAATAAATTTTTTATTGTATTATAATCTGTTCATAAAAATACTGATTTGATGGGACATCAATATAATGTTAAAATATCTTCTCAGTGCAGCGGTATATAATTCTTCAATATTCTATGTTTTTTTTTGTATTTTTTTTCTGTTTAACGGTGTATCAACTATTGGGCTATTAACGCCGGGCTATCTACAGGTTGCCACCCAATATTCTATGTTGTAACAAATTTAAACATGAAAAATATTAATATCAAAACGTTTTAATTAAAATCACAGCTTGGGAAAAATACATTTTTTTTTTTTTTTGTAGTTACCCATTTTCTCTGAAAAATAAAACGTTTTCTAAGGATATCTCAGATCATTTTATTATCAGATATTTTATTTTATTTATGAACTGCTATTTTTTTTTTTTTTTTTCACTGTCACTGATGAAAATACTTTCTTAAAATATATATCACTGTTCTTTACTGAATTTATAATTTCTTAAATTACGATTCTCTCTATTGAAGGTTCTTTTTGTTCACTTTTTTTGTTTGAAGGTTCTTGTTGTTTCTTAGTACATTCGCACTGTAAATATGTAAAATATAATTATTTTTAGGAGTAACTTACTAACCACATTTCTATGATATAGTAATGTTCTATTTAGCATTTTTGTACTTTGTTTATGTTAAGACATGTTGATACCTTCATAACTTATTTTATTATTAAATAAATTCTATTCTTTAACTTTCCTGAGACTCTATTTTTCAAATACAATAATTTATAAAAAGTAATGTTCTTTATTTACCTTAAAAAATCTTGTCATCCAATGTTATAACTATTTTTAATTTAGCCAAGTTGAGATACGGCTGTAAAAAAGAAGATATTTCTTACCAAATTCAAATTGTTTAGTTCCAAAATATTAGATTTAACATATTATAAGGAGGACCTATGGACGTGAGTATTAAGCTGTTAGAACTCTGTGCCTCAGGATATGGGTTCGATCCCCTCTGGGGGTGATGAATTTTCTTTCCAGAAAAAGAAAAGGAATCACCACTATCCTGGCTAGAAAAGAGTGATAACCAGTAGATAACCAAAAATCTGTATTATTAACCTCTTGAGTACATTTAACGACTGAGACTCATCGTTTACTTGCTTTGCCTTACTTTCGGTTGACAGCTCAAGCAAGTGATGTATTTGCTTTGCCTAGGTTATGTATGGATGACGCTTGAAACTCGCCATATACATTTTTTGCCTTAGTTACAAAAGACTAGTCTAAGTCGCAATATTTAACATGAAAATTCTTGTACATGCAAGTAGATTGACAAATTTAATTTGTAATTAATTTGTAATTAATATTTATATACATATACATAGTAGCGCTCAAAAGTGTTTTGACAACAAGAAATTCTTAAAGATAGGATCTAAACCCCATAGAGGATTTGTGCGAGGAGATAGATCACAGAGTAAGATGTCAAAATCATTAGAATAAAGAGCCTTTATTACAAGATGTTCTGGAGTGAATAGAAATTCCTTTGGATCAAATACTGAAGATAGTCAAATTGATGGCCGCTTTTGATGCTGTTATAAAGGCTGATATGACTTAACTTACTCTGTGTTTGGATTTTCTTATTATAAAACACTTTCCACTTGCAGCAAATAAATAATCCTAATAAATATGTTTGTTAATGGAATATAAAATACGAAACACAATAAATAAATAATAATAATGGAATACCAATTATTTTTATGATTGGTTTTTATTAATTCTTTTGTAATCTTGGCAGTTGATAAAGAATCCGAGTAGATATTAGATTTATATTTATAAAATAAAAATTCAATGTAAATACAAATTTTAATAGGACTTTGTCAATCGGAGAAACAGTGCTTAAATTTTGAGAAGTGTTGGTTTCCTTTTATTGAATGAGAAATATTGAGAATTTCTATCTATCTAACTATGTAGTATCTAATAAACTCATTTCCAAGGCCATATCTATAACTGTCTTCAAGGAAAACGGGAAAAAAGGATTTTTTACGGGATTTTTGGGTATAATCTTATATATCTCTACCCGACTGGAAAATTGTAGTAAATGAAAAGAGTCTGTGCGAAACCTTATTATATTTCCCAACAATTTGGTTTTTATGTGAGTTTTGATAGAGCAATTGCATTCGGAGAAATCGGTGCTTAAAGGGAATAATTTCTGCTTAGGATACTGTCAGTTGTGGGGTCTAAGATCTTGCTTCCCTTTGAGATATTACATTTTTACATGTGTTTATATTTTTCACGAAAGATTAAAACAAAACTTTTAACTGTTTCTATACTAAGCTTTACAACTTACACTAGGGATAAAAACAAAAATGGGTTAAGATGACACAGTTCCAGTAAGTCAGACTTTTTGCTTGTCTAATTATTCTTATTTAGTATTTTCCTAGCAAAATGTTCATTTAAATTTTAACGTCCATTTATTATTGACACAGAATATAAGGACGGGTTATCTATCACGGGCGTATATAGGGGGGGCTGCAGCCCCCCCCCCCTGACATTTTAATTTTATCGGTAAAAATGTGTCATAAACCCTTAAAAATAAATTAAATAAGATCACTTAGTTCATAAAAAGTATTTTATTTTGGGTGTAATAGAGTTTTAGTTAGTTAAAACTATTCCAAGCTCTAAATTGTTAGTATTTCATACCCCGGAAATGGTCTCAGCCCCCCAAAATTTTCCCAGCCCCCCCCCCCCAAAATTATTTTCTATATATGCCCATGTTATCAATAGGTTACCACCCTTTTCTAGTCAGGATAGGACTGATGCATTTTGAAAGAAAATCCACCACCCCAAGTGGGAATCGAACCCACGACCTTAGACACAGAGTGCATAAGCCTTGTATGCACTTTATAAAATATTTATTTTATGAAATGCATACAAGGAAATAATAATAGTGATAACTGATAACAAAATATTCACTTAAACAGTTCAATACTACGCAAGAATTTCATGAAATTGGAATAATAACAAAGATTGTTTTGAAGCTGCCCATTTTGTGCTTTTAACCCAATTATTATCATTAGCTAGATGTATTGCAAAATTATATATTTGTCAGTTGAAGACAATTTTGTCAATGTTTTACACAGTTCTGTTTGTAGTTACATGTATTGTTGTTTGTATAAATCTGTGTAAGTGTTCTTTTGTCCTTCTTGTATTCTATTAGAAACTTT
This sequence comes from Gonocerus acuteangulatus, assembly GCA_946811695.1. NCBI lineage: Eukaryota > Metazoa > Arthropoda > Insecta > Hemiptera > Coreidae > Gonocerus > Gonocerus acuteangulatus. The sequence goes on from OX328128.1 coordinate 53,262,643, forward strand.
GTAGTGGCCTAATTAAATGTGTGTAGTATTAGTGTAGTTCCTTTCTATGTGGTAAACAATGCAATTTCCTATTATATTAGTACTTCTGGTTTTAATAATTTTTTTTTTTTTTTTTTAAATTATAGGTGGTCCTACTGCCAAGGTCATTAGCACCAAAATAATAATAACGTAATAATAATTTATTGTCCTTAATGATAAGTAGGTAACAGTAATTGGTAATATTGCTAGTAATTAGGTTTAGGTTAGTCTGCTAATTCATTTCCATCAAGTAATATTAGCAAAAATATTATTATAACATGAGCGTTTGTAAGGGGGTCTGCCCCCCCCCCCCAATTTTGATTTAATCGGTAAAAATGTGTCATAAAAACCTTTAAAATAAATTAAATAAGATGACTTATTGTTAGTTAGGAAAAAATAATTTTTTTAGCTATAATAACGTATAAGTAGGCTAACTATTACAACTTCTAGATTGACAGTATTCCATAACTCCAAAACGCTTCCAGCCCCCCCCCCTCTAAATTATTTCCTATATAAGCCCATGTATTATAATGCATTATAGTTTTATTGACTATAGAATTAATCCTATGTTTTTGTCTGAGAGTTGCTTGGATATTAAGTAACTCGTTTTATTATAAAAAATCGACCCTTTTGCTAGCAATTTTATGATAAATTGCTGCAAATATTAGCAAGCATTATTTACCCTCCTGACGTTTCGATTACAAAGACATCAACGGGGGCTTTGACAAACATGTACGGGAATAATTTCGGTGTAGTCCTCAGCTTCCGTTACTACCTCGGTGTACAACCTCCTTCAGAATTAGTGACTTACTATTGGTCGGGTGTTTTCTTTGTGGTGAATATATTGTCAATTATAATGTTCGTTACGGGAAAGAACAAGTTTGACTATCACAATGGAATTGGGGAGACCATAGACAACGTGGTCATTACACTTCTTATGATGATGGTGCCTTTTATGGTATTTTGCGACTATGGGAGTCGTAAAAAATTTAAAACTTTACTTAAAAGCCTTGAAGTGAACGATAGAATACTTTCGAGTCTAGATTCACCAGTAAAAAGAAATCATATTCTGAACTATTTTTCATTTTTACTTTGCGGGTTAACTTTAATATTTTTCACTGTTATTGAAATACACAACGGCGGATTCAATTGGCGTGTGGTTACCAACTGTTTGTGCCATCATTACTATGAAACAGTCAGTACTACGTCCTGTTTAGTGACGGTCTGCTTGGTGAGGACTATAGCGGCACAATTAGATGCTGCCGAAGTTCTTCTTCAAGGCAAAGATTTGTCATCTGCTGAAAAAGCTGTGTTCATACATGAAAGGTAAGAAAGTGTTACTATTTCCCTCAATTCACTTTTTTTCTTCTCCCTCCCCATTGGGAGGAAACTCTCGTACGAGACCGAAGCGATGATACAAACTTAAATTATCCTTCTTAAGGCCTCTTTTTCCTCTCTTAGTTGCTATGTTTACTTTCATGAAGAAAAATAAATAAAAGTCTCTGTGGGCAAATATTCTTACACTTGACGAATGCCTAAAATCTTAAATATGCTATCGATGATGTATGGATTCTAGGGGTTCGAGCTCAATGGAGGGGTTTTATTTGTCTTTTTAATAAATCGTGGCTTTAATTACGTTTTAAGTGTCCCTAGTGTAAATTAATCCCGAAACTAAGCTGTAACATCACGTTAATCACCTGGAATCGTGAGCTCTATAATTTTAAACATGGTCTTAGCCACAGTAGAATCTACTGAGCAGATGAAACCACGATGAGACTTATCGCCTGACTTCATTATTACTTTTACTTCCATGTTTCACTCCTGAGAAAAATCTACTAATCCCGATTACAAAAAGTAAAAAGCATACTAGCTGCGTACTAGATTCGCATTTGTTGGTGGGATATACAGCGAATCTTTCACTCTTGATGCGTGTTTGAGTATCGCAAAATGGGCGAATATAAGTGGGGGGGGGGTGGAGTTCCCTGATATTTTGTTTTGCTGAGAACATTTCGTGTAAAAATATGCCTATAAAAACGAAAAATGTCTTCAACATTTACTCTGGTTTACAAGGTGTCAGAGGACATCAAAACTCTCATTTTTACACTAAAATGCTTACGGATAACGGAACAGCTGTGCGCGTGTGTTTATAAGTACGTTGAAAAAAGTTCTCTTCAGTTTCTTTTTTTTTGTTATTAATTAAGAAGAAAAAGATTTATTGACTTATATTTGTGTCAAAGTGCGTAATAATTGATTATTGGTAAGCAAGAAATCAATATATTTTATTTTACTGGTCCATTAAAAGAACAGTTTTGAAAAAATGGAATCACAAATCAGCCTAACCTCAGATGTCGAAATTCTAACAACCACAGATTTCAATAATAAAACAAATTACGAATCATTATGTCCCAGCGAACATGCAATTGTTCTTACTACAGTTAAAGGATTGAAGTAGGAGGATTATGTGCTTGCTATAATAAATTTTATTGGTCCGAAATCCATAAAATTTGCCTCTTATATTTCTAGAGGTAGATTTTGTGTACACCTTACCAGTAAGAATGAAGTGGATTTTTTAATTAATCAGCATCCTATTATAAATATTGGTGGCCATGATATAGCAATAAAACGCCTCCTAGAGCCAGCTATTCGAGTAATAGTATCGAATATATTTCCAGTTATACCTAACCAAGCCATTGAAGATGCCTTAAAGAGGTTAGGTATAGGCATAGTAACGCCCTTGGTTTGTTTGAAAGCTAGTCTTCATGATCCACGCTTATGACATGTGTTGAGTCATAGAAGACAGCTGTTCATTAATCCAGAGCACGCTAACAAATTACCTTCCTCTTTGATTGTAAAAACTGAAGGTAAATCATTTAGAATATATTTAACTACTAAAGGGCTCAGCTGCTTTATTTGCAAAAACAATCACTTAGCTGCTACATGCCCTGTACCACAGGAAAACAACGTTGAAATGAATAACCCAGTCCCTCTTAACAAACTATTACCTAAAAACAAAGAAAATACAGCGATTGTGGAAAGTGCGTATTCTGGTGTTACGCTCCAACAGGAGTATGCTCATTCTGAAGAAATTATAGAAGCAGAAAGAAAGCCTGCGAGTGTAAATAAAGAAGAAGTTCCTGATATTAACGTGAGATGGGATCGGTTGAAGGAGGAAATGACTGAGCGATTGGAAATGATGGAAAGACTGGCGAGAACGATATCTCCTGAGAGAAACATTCTAGATGTTGGTACCCCAAGAAGGTAGAAGCCCTGGAGGAGAATCCTCTAGTAGGATCAGCAGAGCAGGGAAGAAGCAGCCGGAAGGAGATGAAGAAAGGGAACAGATGCAGATTCAACCTCAAGGAACTGGAAGAACCAAGTCTCCACCCAGGACTAGAGGAAGATATAGAAAGACAACGAAGTAATCAATTTAACGAAAACAGCTGTTTTCCCGCAAAATGTGTTGGGAGTAATTTAAGTATTTCTCCGTTTATAATTGTTTTTCAATAATTTTCATTGTTTTAGCTTTAACACATTTTGTTAGATTTAAAAAGATATGCACAGATGTTCTAAGTTACATTTATATTGTTTTGTTTATATCTTGTCAAGTTTGTATCTAAGTCATCTCATGGAGCTTATAGCCTGCGTTGCGGAGCTCTTGAATTAAATAAATAAATAAAATGCTTACAATATTCTCCCTAGGTGCTGCCATCCCCAAATTATTTCCTATATAAGGTCCTGCATCACACTGACGTACAAGATGGCGGTGGAATACCAACAATCTAGAACTTGGAATAGTTAGCCAACTAAAACTCTATTACACCCAAAAAATTATTTTTTCTGATCTAAGTGATCTTATTTAATTTATTTTTAAGGTTTTATGACACTTTTTTTTCGAATATATCAAAATATTGGGGGGGGGGCTGCAGACCCCTCAGATACGCCCATGTTTCAAATGAATTTAATACTGACCACTTTTGCCACTACTGAGAATTATACAATCTGAAAAACCCTTAACTCAAATTATACCACTGCCTATTACCATTAAAGAGAACAAGCCGGGATTGGCTTTGATTGATCTGTAAACTTGAGACTTTTTATCTTAAGGAAATTTCAAGTTTGTAACTTGAAGCTTTCCCGTTAAAGCCAATGGTTCTAAATCTCTGGTTTTTAATGGGGGTGTTTAATGATTTGGCTATCCAGAAAAATTTAGATTAGTAACTTTTACCTACTAACTAAGGAATATGATTACTTGAGTGGGGGATATCGTCCCTGCCATGTCGACTATCCAATATGAAAAATCTCGTTTTTAGATTCGGGACTTAGCTCTTGGATTGTGGACGATGTAGCTTGTCCCAATTCTAACCCCTTTATAGAATAGCCTTTAATGCCTTAATAAATTATCGAATAAGACCATTTTTCAAGATATTACTTCATCAATGGGTAGAATATGTTCCTTCTCTAGTTTGCTCCAATATTCATATTTGATAGGTTGACATGGTAGGGATGATATGAGCCAAGCTATTTCTAAAAATGTATAAACATATGTAGATCTACATTGAAAATTCTGAACCAAAGAAATGGTAAGGCCAAAAACCTTGGTATTCAAGTTAAACATTCTAGAATATCTTTCTTGGTGTTGTACCCAAGAAACATCACCACCTAATACGCTTTATTATTTAGTGTTACCGGATAGTATATATTTATATTTTTTTTCAGAATATGGTCATCTGGTCAGAAACTTAATGATCTACAAGGCTGGAGCAATTTCTGTTATGTCACTTATAATTTCATTGAAGCAGTAATAAGCTGTTATTTCTTCTTAACGCCACGGCTTAATCCTGAAGAACAAACCATTAGATTCCTGTGGGTATTTTACAGAGTTTTTCATATTCTTCAGTTGGCTTTAACTTGTTCTTTGGCTTCGTATAAGGTATTATTAAAACTATACATTTGTTTATTTTTCATTAAAGGATTATTGGTAGCTGTCCATAAATTAACGATTTGTCTTCTTCTTTAATAATAAAGGTCAGGTTCATGTTTAATTTAACAACTATGAATTTAACTAACAAAAACTTGTATTACAAAAAAAAAAAAGAAAATAATAGTTATTATTAGCCAACAACAAAATCATGTTGCTTAAACTGGTTCCTGCCTGATCACTAGCTAAATTTAAGCAACTTCAGACTTATTTAAATATTTCTCTTAAAAACTTTATAAATTACAAAGGAGATAAAGCCCTAGCTGGAAGGAATATCAAAGAATAGGGGAAACTATCATGATAATGATAATGATAATATAAAATTAACGATAACTAAAATAATTAATGATAAATAATACTTAATTACAATGATAATGATAATAATTATTTGAAGAGATATTACACTAATAAGTAATAGGAGAGGTAATAATAATAGATAATAATAGTAATAATATTAATAATAATTAATAATTACTAGACATAAAACTAATTGAGCAAACTAAATTCATTAAAGACTGATTGTAGAAGAGCTGTGTTAATGTTTACAGCAATGTTTATCATAGACTCAGTAGATAAGTGGCATTACTATCAACTCTTTCATCTAAGGTTAGGAAGGAAATAAAAGTTATCAAGTGATCTCACTTACTTTCCAATGGAGGGCCTCAACGCAACCAGAAAACTTTTTTCCCTGCTTGAGAACTCATATGAGTGCTGAAGGGCCTGAATGGAAAAAATCCTAGGTGAAAACGAGTACAATATACTATGACACAGCACATCTTCAGAAGGAATAGCACTTATAAAAGAGTTAGTGATAAGCCAACTCTCCATTGTCTACTTGCTAGGATAAAATTACTGGATGCTTCAAAGGCAACAATTGACATTTCAAAGTTGTAAATTAATTAAGCCCAAACAATATCAACAGTGATCAGCCATTGAACAAATAGTAGAACTAGAAACCAAATACATCAATACTACATTGTTTTATAATATATAAATTCTATTTTTCTTTTTTTGCACATTTAGTTTCGATTAAAAGTTGTCTTTAGGCCTATCAAAAAGAAGATTCATTTCTCCTTCTTCATAAAATGTATGCCCTACATATATAAAATATATTTATGAAAAAAAAAAAAAAAAAATCATCACTGGACTTCATGTCTGTATAATTTTGGGTGAATGTATTTGATTATTTTAATTTTAATTTTTTTTTGCATCACCTTTACCCAAGCTAGAAAAGGGTGGTGACCTATAGATAGATAAAGTGACCTAAAATTCGTAGTTAATAATAATGAACATTAAAATTTAAATAAATAAATTGGTTTTATTTTTCAGTAAAAAAAAACAAAAAAAAAACGTAAATATTTAATGATTTCAAATGGTTTCAGATTACTTTCAATTTGCTTAAAATTCAATATCAATATCTCAGATATGCCATATGAAATTTTGAGTGGACTACAGGAGCACCAGGACAGTGGTTAATTAGAATTGCTTATTTTGCTTAAGTTTTTTTTTCTTTTCATTTTTTTCAGTGTGATGAATTCAATAGTACACTTTACGGAAGATTGATTCAAGACAAAACAGTATATCATGAAGAAAATGTAAGGACATCCTTCTAATAATTTATTATTTACCAATAGTGCAAGTTTATTGAATATTCATGTGATAATCAAACATTATAAATTAGAAAAATCAAATTTAAAAATAAAAATATTAATTACAAACAAAAATAAAGTAGTATATTATTGTGTCGTTACAGCCTGTGCAATATTTTTCAGGTATTCCTAGAATGCTATATTTTAATGAAAAGAAACTTACATTTTGATGCTAAAGGATTTTTTTCACTGACTTGTGGAATGTTTTTAATGGTAATAATAATTGCTGTTTTTTATTTGCCTCCATAATATAGCATACTGTGATAAAAAATGTATCCCAGTTGACACGATTATAATATTTTACGCTTTACACTGTATTAAATGAGATATCTAAGTAATATACAAAATTAAAAATATTATAAAATTACATTTACATTGTAAATTACAAGCTTGGAGACCAATGGACGTGAGTGTTAAGGCGTGAGTAATCCGTCTGTTAAGGTTGTTGGTTTAATTCCCACTAGGGACTCTGGTTTTCCTTTCGAGAAAAAAAGAAAGAAAAAGGCTTTCCCTATCTTTGCTAGAAAAGGATGATAACTGTAAATAACCTGTTCCAAAAACCTGTCATGTATAAGTGGACATTAAAATTTAAATAAATAAATTATGTTCTGCATATAGTTTTTTTTAAAATTTATTTGGACAATGTTTATATTATTATAAATATTTAGGTGCTAATGACCCTAGCAGTAGAAGCACCTATATACAAAAAAAAAAAAAAAAAAATATTTAGATTATTTGATAGGTTGTATAATTTATTTTCAATTTGATTATGCACGTTTTTAATATTAATGATTGTCGTTTTTTCAGGTGATTTCTGCTATGGCTACAAATATTGTACTACTGGTTCAAGCTGCAAAGCTTTGTTAGTATAATTTAAAAAATAGATTTTATTACTAGAAGTCTAAAATGCTTGCCTTAGTAACATTTTATATATTCACATATGGAGGGTAGAGAGCACAACTAGACCACGTCCATGTTGTTATTATTTTTTTTTTATTTTTTTTTTTATTTTTTTTTTGGTGCATCGATTGCTAGGATCATTAGCACCGACCACGTCCATGTTATACAGTTTTCAGAAAATGAGTATTATTTTAATTGCAGAGACATTGTATAAATCCTATTGGCCAGTATAAGTCTTAAAAAGATTTGAACTTAAACACTGACATTATTTATGTATAACCTTGTTTAAAAAATATTTATAACTTGGACTTGTGCTCTGAAAACAAATAAGAATGTCTTCCAGATGTGTAGCAAGAACTGCTACAAGTGCCAAAATAATGAAGTTAAGACTTAGTCTCCCGTAACACTGAAAAGAGCCATTTTAGTAATACTCCTCAATGCCATTACAACATAAAATGCCAAAAATGGACTTGGTCTACTTAAGCTCTGAACCCTCCATATAACTGAATTAATTAATTAATTTACATAGTTTTAATAATTTCTAGCAGAAATATTACTACTTTCATTTCTACTTTGTGTCCCTTTCTGTGGTTTAGATAATTTCAGAGTGTGTAAGCTTACAAAAGTAATCACTATCTCTACTGTCTTTCAAGCTGCAATTTTAAATCACTAATTATATTGAAGCTTATTAAATATATGAGATAATTTTCTCTGGTACCCAGAAGAAGGTACGACTTAGGAAAAAATAAATAAAAAAACAATTTTCTTCTTGCTTCTCCATTACCTGCATTCAGATTAATAATACTGATATAATTGCGCCTTATCTGTATCTTCTGGTACCTAAGAAATTTCATCTTCTCCATCTGTTGGCTTAAAATGCAATAGTGAAGATAAAAATTTACTTTATAAAAGGTATTATCCGAAGTATTTTTATATTTCAGCAGAGGTTATCAAGTGCTTTGGCCCTTAGTTATCTAAAAACCAATATCCGTATTATATCAAACATATTATGTAACCTTGGAGGGGATGGCCATGAGTATTAATGCGTTAACACTCTGTTCCTTGGCTTCTTCACAGAAAAGCCACTTAGGGTGGTGGCTTTTCTTTAAAAATAAAAGGGAAGGCAATATCACTACCCAGTCTAGAGGCTGTTAACCTATAGATAGCACATGCCCAAAAATCTGTATTATTAATTAAAATAAAAAAAAAAAAAAAAAAAAAAAAAAAAAAAAAAAAAAAAAAAAAAATCAGTCCCATAACAGGCCACAAGGGCCCAGAGGGGCAGATACTGTAGAGGTATCTGATTCTTGACCGTACGGCACACTAGGGAGATAGTGTGGTCAACACTATGCTCCGGCCGCCTGATTTTCCCCTTGGCTGCTTCGACTGCTAGAGTCATTAGCACCCAAGGTACCCATTATTAATTAAATTAATTAAAGGCTGGGTGAGCCTAGGGACGATCTGGGACCCCAAATCCAACCCTCGAACGGCAGCACTAGAAGAAAAAATCTTTAGTGCGCGCTCGGGTTTTGAACCTGGTCCTCCAGTTCATTAGTCGAGTGCTCTACCACTGAGCTAACCTCGCCCCCAAAATAAAAATAAAATAATGTTATAAATATCAAGCTGAGACAATCAATCAACCATAGGAAACCTATATAGGATTGCACTCATTTTTGGCCCATAATAAAAACTGATGCTAGAAGAAGTTGCAAGTATTGAAGGGACTTTCCTCGTTGGGCTCGGTTAGTAACAGCCATAAAAATATACAATCATAGTGCAGCGTTTCTTAAACTGGAATTCGCAAGCAAAACAATTATGTTTTGAATTCTTCTAATGAATATTTTCCCTACAAATATGCAAGACTATTAAACTATTCAGCAACAAATTTTTACAAATATTTATTATATCATAAATCCTATGTGATAGAGAGCCAGAAATTAATTCTCAAAAAGATTGGGGTTGGGAGGGGGTCTACAAAAAAGAATTTTGTCCAGGAGGGGGTCCCTGGACTACAGAAGTTTAAGCCTTTCATTGCTCTGAACGAGTTTACTCTGACTTGCAGGGCCTCAGACGCTCCACAAGAGATAACTCGTAGACACTGTCGGTACTCCTGACACTCCATATGAGTTAACTCGTGGCCTGTATTAGCCCCTTATGTTGCTTCACCGGTCTGGTGCTATTAGTTCCTATAAAATCAGTGGGACCTAGCAAGAATAAGGAGAGTTCTTAACTTCTTTAAATCCTCATCATAGACTATTGTCTTTTCTAAGCATTTTTAGTATATGTAATGACTATAAATTTTTCTATAAACGTTAAAGTAACAGAGGCTTTATATCTCAATTATCATTTACTTGCTAGCCGTGTTGATTTTATTACTTACAAATAAAGCTACATCCGATTCTTTAAATACATAATTTTTGATTTCATCAAATCTTCTTCGTACATTAATATCTATTAAAAAAAAAAATGTAAAGCCCTCAATCAACATTGTTTTGGGTAATTGTTGGAGGTTGAAGCTGGTGTGCCTCACAGCCTATTTGTAGTGTTGTACTCAGATTTGTCTTTTCAGCCATATTGTTGCTGTTTATATTTTTCAGTCACAATTTATTTAGTCAGTATAAATAGCCCCCTTTAATATGAGTGACGATGCACCTTCATTTTCGATCTGACGAAGAGATAAGGCAAAAGCTCCAGAAGAGCACAGACGAAGATTTTGTGGGTATTTCTTCAGATTCATTTCCTTGATAGAAAATTTATTTTAGTTTCGTATAAAATTACGAATATAAAGGACATTTGACATTATAAGTTAATAATTCCTTAATATATAACAAGAGGATGCCAAGGGAGACAAAAGAGTTGAATGATAGGGATGTCGAGATGAGAAGAGGAGATTGGCGAGTGTATGGGTGGCATTGGACGGATAAGCATTGAGCGTACCGGGCGCTGCTAGTCCCTTCATTCGCTAGCAAGGAAAGGGTTTAGAACCCTTGTCATTTTAGCGAAGTAGAATTTACAAGTAGCACACCATGTAATATATTGCATGCTACTTGTATACTAGTAATTTAACATTATAAGATGGTGACCCTATTTTTCTAATATATTTATTTGTGGCAGAAGGTGATATTCAAACAAAAACACTCACTTTCTACACTACTACTTTATTATGCTCTATATGTTTCGCATTCCTATGCCTCTTCAGGAGCTCTTAAAGTAATATACAATTACAGCCTATACCACCGAGAAACTTCAGCAGGTAGGGCCAGGTCTAGAATTAAAATAATTTAATATAATATAATTAATATATTATATTAACCATTAATGTATAAAGAAATATTACAGTAATCATTTTTAAGTAGTTGCAATAGAAGATGTTCTTTCCATCTCAATTAAATGTAAAAGAATCCTTTATATATTTTGAACTTCCGTGTTACAAATTATTATTTGAATGTTTTAGTAATGTAAAAGTACATACAATTTTAACTATATTTAACCCGATGTAATTGAGAGAAATTTATGACAAGGGTCAGTCATATTCTATTAATGTTTTAAGTATTTTTGTGCTCCTCTACAAACTGGATAATACCAGTACAACGAAGAATACATACTGCCGTTCAAATTTCACAACTACGTAAGTCGATTTTTAGCGAAATTGAGATAATGGTATCTTTAGAATCCTAATCCTCTCCCGGACATGATAGTAATTGATTTCTTCTTTTTTTTTTTTTTTTTTTTTTTTTTAAATCAGTAGAGCACGCAAAAATTGACTATTATTTCTACGTAAAATTTATTTTAGGCCATTCGGGCAAGCTTTTTCGTTTTAAATGTTACCGAAAATATGTGTTAAGTCAGAAATTATTGTATACTTATATGTTGCAAGTTAGAGATCATTATAGTTTTATTTTAATTCTGTTTTAATGCTCTACAAAAAGTTGGGAAAATTGACTTACGTAAATGTGAAACAATGGTCAGATACCCAGTTGTTTGACAGATGGCCGAGACTCATAAGATTTCTTATAAAAAATTGAGTATAAACTAGTGATTATTTATTTTATTTTTTTAAATATTGTTCTTATTTAAAATAATTAGACCTGATTGTGAAGATATTAATTTATTTTATGATAGCAATAGTTCCATTTTGTCGTTGGCTTCTTAACGGGAAAGTAACATCTTTGTATAGTCTGGTAACCTACAACTATAACTGGAAGCTAGAAGATAAAATTTTTCATTTGACTAATTGATTTGTTATATTATTTTGACTCTTTCTTACTTATGTGGAGAGGGAGAGCTACTTTTCCTTTTTGTGATACAGGAGGCTCTGCTCCTAACAGACTTTGAACCCATTTCTTTAGATTCAGAGTTCCTATTTTTAATGTATATTTTTATGGAGAAGGGATTGATCTCCCAGATAAAAATAATGAGAGCTACAGCATTTCCGAAGATCAGTATGTAGAAAGCCCCTCTCAATTGGCCCAAGCTCAACGGTATGCCCCTAGGAATTACACGTTGACGTGAAGTTTCAGTCACAATGGACCTGAAAGAAAAAGAGAGAACATCTTTTAGAGAATATCTTGCTCCTTAGGGAAAAATCCAATGAGTTTAAATGAATCTTCCTTAATTTCTAGGAAAATTTAGGCAATCTTTTCTATTTCTGAACAGATTAAAGTCTTAGCTGTTAATGAATTGTCTAGCCACTGCCTAACTGAGAAAAGTGTAAAGTTTACATAGCTCCTGCTGGGCGTAATCTGTAACAAGCTTCACGATGATTCAAATGCCATTGGTTTAAAGTTCTATCTAATTTAATCTCAAAGGATTCAAATGTTATTCTTTAGGCTTCCTCACTAGGCCTCCATTTATATTCCTGTCCTCCGACTTCTTTCACCTTTATGTATACATTATTTTTGCTAACACACACAATTACATAAGTTTGTCGGATGGACCTAAAGCATATTTATGTTCCTGAATTTAGGCAAAAGGCTCTAAACAAAATTATTTTTTATTTAAAAATTATTACCATTGAATTTCAAAAATATATTCTCAATTCCTTTTTAGTTTTCCTTATGGTTATGTTGAATTTTCATTACTTTATTTTAGCGTTAAGAATATGATAATTACAAAGGCTTGGAGTGACAGTATGAACATTCTGAGAAAACTAATGTTAAAAGTTGTATTCTTACTGAGGTTCCATAATTCTTTTTTCTAGCTTTTTTTGCAAATTTCTATCACTCGATACAATTTTTCCAAACTATTTTCACTATTGTCCTATGTTTCTATTAAGTGTTACATTTTGAAAGTACTAAATATCTGAAAGAACATATGATTTAGATGCTATTGGCAGCTTGGAGTAGTGTAAACATTAATGCAAAGGACTAATTATCTTAGTATGTAATAACATAAGTATAAATTATACTTTTTAATTTGAGGAGATTTCAACACGTCTGACAGCATTTTATTGAGAATTCCCGTCTCTGCTAACCTACTAAAACCTTCTGACAGGAACTCAAAGTACGATGACCTCTTGCGAGTAATAATGCTAAAAAATTAAAAACATAGGAAATTATTACTTAAAATGCATAAATCACAATACATAGTCATTTTATGTTTAGATCTAGGTTTAAGGTTAGATCCAATTTATCTAAAATGGAACAGACAAAATTTGTTCATAGAATTTTTAATATTCATACATAATATTCCATAGATTTCAGAAAGGATTTATTACTTGCTTAGGCTTATTTTAGGAGCTAACAACATGAGTAATACAACACGATTTTTACAAGGAATACAATAACCCTAAAATGGATGGTTAGGATGAATGATGGATAGAATGGTTTAAATCCTATGGCCAATTTTTATGGATTTGGTTGGAGGGTTATATAGTAGCACCCTTCTTCTTCCCTTTTTTGAGGTTCCTTCTACCCAGAGGGGGGAGGGGACCCACTTATAACATCGACCCGATGAGGCAATTAGGAGTCAAACCCTTACAGAAAAAAAATTGTTCAAACATCCATACATCTACTACTGTATTTGATGTATTGAAGTAAGTTAACCGAAAGTCCAAAACTGCTAATCTCTTTTGATAAAATATTTTTTGTGATACTTTCTCCAAAGATATTCAAAATTTAACATGCTGCCACTTTGTTATTACTACCACACCATTGGCATATCTTACTGCCCTGAAGCCTTGATGATTTAAATCTTCCAATAAATGGTTCACAGCATTGGAGATAGTACTCCCACAGTAGTGATGAAAGAAACATCCAAAAATATATATTCTAGAGCATTTCTTCCCTCCCTCCATAGGGAGGAAACCCGTTTATGAGGTTGACCTTATGATGCAATCCGGAAGTGCCGACTAGAAAATGTAAAGTGACAGAGCATATAGATCACAAAAATAATGGTGAGAATAATGAAAAAAGTCCAAAATTTCCACAGGTATTTTATTTTTTGCAAAACGTTTTCAGGGACTATAGGACCCATTTTCAATGCCCATACCCAAGTCCCAGAAAACGTTCTGCAAAGAATAAAATACCTGTCGAAATGTTGTACCTTTTTAAATTTGGTTTTCTTGGGATTTTCAGACATATTCTTATATATCTTAAAACCGGTTGAAAAATCGAAGTAAATGTAAAGCACCTATTCAAAAGTTTGTTTAATTACCTACAAATACAGTTCTTATCCAATTTTTACTTGAGCGTTCCCATTCGGAGAAATCCAGGCCTAAATGGAGTAATTTCCTCTTGTACTGTCAATTTCCTACTGGCACCTAAGATCTTGCTTCACTTTGAGATTGCATTTCACATTTCAACATGTGATTACATTTATCATGAATTATTAATACAAAACATTAACTGTTTCCATTCTATGCTTTGCAAATTAAACTAGGCATAAGAATGGATACACGCTAATATGACGCAGTTCCAGTGAGTTGGACTTTTTATTTTATATACAAACATTAAAATATTAATATCACTAATCTTAGCTTTAAATAGAATAAATTATTTCATCATTTTTATTGGGAGAATAAAATTTATTTAACCTAATATGATTGGCCGCCAGACACTCCTTAGATACCATGAATTTGTGAAGAAATTTCTCAGTGAAGACATCCATCTTATTCATGAAGAAGTGCCCATGAATCTCCTCACCAAGAATAGTAGTCTTCCCTCCAAGTAAATCAGCATCACTTACTTGTAACTGCAACCATCTTTTATCAACTCCACTCTATAAAATCAGTTATTAGCAAAATTCTTTAGTTAGGTTTTTTAAAAATTATTTTGTAAAATAATTATTTTCTACTTTATTGCTATTAAATTGAGCTGACTTTATTTTATTATCACTATTATTAAAGAGTTAATTGGTTACCATTCCATGAGGTTGCACTCATGACGGAATGTTTTAAAAAGTCTTCAAAGCTTTATTGGGGGTGAGGTTAGCTCAGTGGTAGACCGCTCGACTAATATGCGCTCATCATTGCACCGAAACTCACATCATGAGTACCTGATGACAAAGACTGACAAACTAGTCAGTACTGATTACATTTCAATAATAGATCACATAGGTATATAATATTTATTATTATAGGTAGGTAATATTTAAGTAATATTCATTTATTTATTTAAATATTAACGTCTACTTATACATGACACGGATTTTTGAGACGGGTTATCTACAGGTTACCACCCTTTTCAAAGCAGGTTTAGGCTGATGTATTTTCTTTTTTTGAAAGAAAAGCCATCACATTTAGTGGGAATCAAACCCACAACCTTAGACCTTAGGCACGGGCGTTCATGTCTAAACGCGTATCGCCCCCGGGCCTCCCACTCTTTTTACGCCAGTTTTAAAATCAGGTAAGCCTTTTTTTCACCTTAGGGAAGCACTAGTGTGTTCTGTTGCACTCAGTATGATTGCTACCAGAGGACGTCTTTTTAGGCTTCTTCTCTACAAAGATTTTTTTAATTTTCTCACTTATTAATACACTTGGGCCAACAAGGTGGGCCCAAAACATTTCCTTTTCGCACACAATCTTGTTAAATATACAGTGGAATAATAACATAGGGAGGTATTGAGATAATCTGTGTTAAAGTGTCCATTATACTATTATGAAACTTTATTATAATTTTCAATATGAGGAAGGTCATGTAACCTCCTCTTGTCTTGATATAGTCCAGTGTTCCTCATGTTAAGCATGTTGTGTAATGCTATACCAAGTTAATATTTTATGTATTGTTTCTCGGTAAAAAGTGTTCTTGGAATGTGGAGTTTTATATTTTATAAAACAGTGTGTCTACTACTTTTGTCAAAGCCAATTTCATGACTTGAAATGTAAATTTCATGCCCATTGAAAACAAAATAATTTCACTTAATAAGAAAAAGCCTTGACTTTGAGCTTTAAATTATTTGTAACCTTACACGGATTACTGGATTGCAGTGATATCTATAAACTTACAGAATAACATACATTTAAAACAAGTAATAAAACTGTATAAAATGTAAATAATATGTTAAAGAGGATAGTTCACATTAATTTTAAAAGTTAAGAAACGATAATACTAAAATTTTTAGAATTTCTATAGAATTAGCAGCCTAATAAATATTGAACAATGGTAGCTGAATTCAAAATTTCTAAAAATATTACTAATTAAATATTCATTATCAATGTAAAAAATTTAGTAAATTAAAGTGTACACAAACTCAATATTTAACTCTGCATGAAAAACTGAAAGATAAATAAAAATTTTTTTAAATAATGGATAATTGATGTATAAATGCTACAACAAAGGAATCTAACAGGGGAAGGGGGTGGGGGTGGCAGATAGAAATGCATTGCCGAACAAAAACAGCGACAATTACGAATGCGCAATAGTCCTGGCATTACATTAGGCACCGGTAAATCAGAAATTTCGTGACATGGTTTCAAAATTCATTACTTTTTCGTGATTTTTGTGCCCTAGTTTCAATTTCGTGACTTTTTAGTGATTTTCATGACTTTTTCGTGTAGTAGACGCCCTGTAAAACCCAACTTCAGCAACTTATACAACAAAGAATGTTGGGCAGATATTTAGCAAAGCAAGGGAATATAATAGACTATATAACCTTATGTATTCAATTGCTAATAGTTTCAAGATGTGAAAGTAGTACCTGTGTCTTGAAAGCAAATTCTGGATTATTGAGAGATTCAATACCATTGAACCAAACGTAACCTTTTTCAACTAGCTCTACTAATTTCTGAGGAACTTCTTCTTCCGAGGGTGTGGTTAGGATGGAAGCTAGACTTGAAGAATACGCAGCGGCAAATATCACGGCAAAGAGAGCCCATGATACCTGGACCAGCCTCAATTCTCTACTTCCCCTAAAAAAATTGTTAAGCTTATTATCAATTTATAATCCTTAATGAAAATCAAAAAAATGCTTCTATCATAATACTCCATTCATAAGATTAAATAATATTGTATCCAAGGAAATTATAGTTGGCTACTATGCTACATGATATAAGATTAAACATTGTTATTATTCTAAAACAATATCCTAACATTTTTTTTTTTTTTTTTGTGCATTAAGTATGAACATGCAATGTGTAATTGTTATAGTTTTAAACTTTTACATAAATTAAATACCTTATTTGATCACCCATCCCTACAATAAGAAGGGAGACAGCTTCGAAGCAACTATCACCAAAAGTAATTTTTGCTGAAAAGAAAATTGATTATTTAAGAATAACATTTAAGATATGAAAGTAGAAATTGTCAGGGTTCGGTCGTGGAATCTTAATAAAACTACATTATTTATAGGGAAATGAGTTTTGTTTGCCAACATTTCGTAATTGTTAATTTTATATTTGTATATATGTTATCCATCTATGTCTTAAACCAGTATTAATCGACTTCTAATTTAAAGCTCTAGCTGTAGAATACATGTACTTTATAATGTTTTTCTGTTTTTTTAATTTTTTCTTGTATCTATATGTTAGTATTAACTCTTTCCTACTTGTTTTATAGCCCTGAAGAACGCTTGAATTTCAAGCCGAAACATCAGTAAACAATAAAACATTTTCCTATTTAAAAAAATATAGTTTTATTAAGATTTCACGACCAAACCCTGACAATTTCTACCTTCCCATCACCAACGGTCAACGATCTCTCAATAAAAAACATTTAAGATATGATTTCTAATGATTTCACTCCATTATATTCTACTCAAATTCCTCATTGGTTTCTCTAAAAAATAGTATTTTCTGACATATTAGGGAATTTCACCATCTTGAAATATCAAATCAATGTCTTTTTGGCTAGATAAATAGTTTATCCTATTTCAAGAATGAAATAGTTAAACATTTAGACATTTTAATCTCAAAACTACTTTTTTCCAACCTTTTGTATAACATATCTCCAGATCTACTCAACTGATTTAGTTTAAAATTTAAAAATCATATTCTTTATAATTTTATCCCATGAGTGATTTAAGATATTTTAATTGGATGCTATGTATATTATAAACAAATTATTTGTCGCAAGTATCTAACTTTTGTGCTTATGTTCTTACCTATATCTTTCGCTCTGGAAGGCATCATACTCGCCAAGTATGAGAGTGTGGTGATGCTACAAGCTGAGAGGATAGAAGCAGAAAACACAAGCGCCCAGAACACCGGTGATAGGGGCTTGAAAACTGTATGCCAGGCTGTTGACACCTGCTGGGGACGAGGCACAAGGAGTCTGGTACAGGATCGCTGCCATGGATTCAGTATATCTGCCATAATGTAATCAGTGTTGATCCTGAAAAACAAATCAGTGACAACAATTATCGTTTAATAGATCCAATAGGGTCGCAGTGAACAAGGACAAAAGGCCCAGGTCCCTTTTTATTGTATTGTACAATTATCGTTATAACAACACTGTATTGGCTTAGAAAACATAAGTTTGTGACTGATGATTTCAAAGGGAAAATTGTTTTTCAGCCCTATTCTCTATTTTTTTTTTTTTTTTCCAGCAGATAATATAAAAACTGAATTTATCAATATACATACATATTCATTTCACATTTTAATTCTTCATGTTATTTATTCTTGGGGTAGTAGACAATAAAAACAATAGTTAATAATTAAATGATCCTTTGCTCAAACTTTAGGAGTAACCAAATAGACGTAAGATCAACAAAAATTTACTTCACACTTTTATCCTTATTTATTCTTTAACTTACCTACACGTTTCCAATTTTATTATTATTGGCCTATTTGATTATTCCTAAAGAATAATTTGAAATATAAAGACAAAATAGTTTTGATTGCAAAAAATATTAATAATCATATCAAGAAATGTTAAAACAAAATTAAACAGCTTTTCACTTTCATATTTTCTTTACTGTTCTTATAAAATGGCTTAGGTCTCCCCAGTCCAAAGGAATGTAGCAATTAAGGTCGCACGAGTGAAAGAATTTTTGAAAATGTTTTCCAAATTTTCATTGATCCTACCTATTAAAAAAAGTCCCATAACAAGCTACGAGGGCCCAGAGGGGCAGTTACTATAGAGATATCTGATTCTTGACCATACAGCACACTAGGAAGATAGTGTGGTAAGTACTAAGCTCCAGCCGCCTGTTTTCCCCTTTACAGGTACACATTAATAAATTAATTAAAGGCTGGGTTGGACTAGGGACAGTCAGAGAACCCAAACCTTGAACGAAGAAACTAGAAAATAAAAATTGATAGTACATGCTCGGGATTTGAACTCAGGTCCTACAGCACATCAGTCCTGTGCTCTACTGAGCTGACCTCACCCCCTGATCCTACCTATTAGGCACAAAATAATATCTTGTGTCCAGACTTATTTCATTATTTTTTAAGTAATCTCTTTTTTTTTATCATCAGAACAAGCTGCTCCATTTATTTTTTAGTCTCCCTCTGACAGACCTTCCAATAATCCATTCTTTAGGGGTCTCCCGTGGTCTAATGGCTAGCGCCTTGGATTCATAAGCGGGAGATGGTGGGTTCGATTCCCAACCTCCGGCAGGAATTTTATCATCCCACGGCTCGCTGGTAAAATTCCTCGCTGCACCCTGGACGTCGGCGCTAATGACCTAGGTGTAGATGCGCCGTAAAAAAAAAAAAAAAAAAAAAAAAAAATATATACATTCTTTATTATTTGGCTGTGTCTCTACCCTAAAATGTCCGTTTGTATGATTCTTTCTGCTTTCAAATCTTTTACTGCCATAATCCATTGAATTATTTCTACTATTGTCCTAACTTGATTTATATATATAAAAAAAAAAAAAAAAAAAAAAAAAAATCAGTCCCTTAACAGGCCACGAGGGCCCTGAGGGGCAGATACTATAGAGGTATCTGATTCAAGACCATACGGCACACTAGGGAGATAGTGTGGTCAGTACTATGCTCTGGCCGCCTGATTTTCCCCTTGGCCGCTTCGACTGCTAGTCATTAGCAACTAAGGTACCCATTATTAAATTAATTAAAGGCTGGGTTGGCCTAGGGACGGTCAGGGAGGCCGAATCTAGCCCATGAACGATTGATTTATATAAAATTCTACAAATTTTCTTTGTTAGTCTCAAAGGAGCCATTCATCAATCCAGTCTTCCGTAGAATATTAATCTTTGTTGTTTCTTTTATGTATGAGTGTATTCTTCTATTTCCTTATTAATTCTAAGTCTGTAAGTTTGTTTTTCAGCATTAATAGGCCCTAATATTTTTCTAAGAATTTCACTTTTTATTTTTTGAATTTGATTTAAGTCAGTTTTTGAATTGTGGACTAACTTTTCAGCCGCTTAAAGGTATTCTGGATTGATTACCTGGTTGTGTGTCTGAGTTTTGCATGCTTAGATTGATCTCTTATAATAAATATATTGTGTTAATCTGAAGAGTATATGTGTGTAAGCTTGTCACCACAGTTTTTGATCTCTTTCCACGAACTTTTTGTACAAAAACTGGTTTATTAGGAGTAGGGGTTTACTTCTTGGCAAAATTGTTAATTTAGACTTATTGTTAAAAAACTGTCATAATGTTTTTTTATTGAACCCCAGGAGCTAATGAAAGAAGTATTTTATGAAAACAAGAGACATCTGTTCTTTTAGGAGTGGATGTTTACTATGGAATGAAATTATTATTATGCAATGAATGGGTGGTTTTGAGAGGGCTAGTTGATGTAAATTGGACCTATATTCGCCCTGGATTTTTTATTACTAGTCAAATATTTATTACTTGCTGAATGCCCGTGCTTCATCATGGTAGATAAGTACTGTGCAAGGGTTTGGGATATTATTACCTCGGATGGACCATCACCAGGTATAGCGTAAATTCCAAGGACCGAAATAAAAATTAAATGTTTCCTAAAAATTATGACAAAAAATTACTTCATAATTTATATTTTTAAAATTAATGAATAACTGTTATGAAATAATTTTTATTTTTACGTTTTTAAAATAAAAATTATTAATTTAAAAAAAAAATAAATAATAAAATATATCAATTACGATGGAATTTTTATTTTTATTTCCCAATAATAAAAATTAAAGGTTAATTGAAACTCATTTATTAAATATCTCTTATCCTCGGTGTACAAATAAGTAAATGCTTGATTTGGAACCTTTTGTTTATTAGAAGTTATTTGTTTATGTCCGTGAATCAAAGTTCGTCTAAATCCAATTGATTTGTATGAGTATATATTGTATATTCTAGAATTTGTTTTTGTGCATTACTTTTTTTTTGTTTTTGTTTCTATTCATTATTAGTCGCTATGTGTGCGAGCTCTTAAAATCAATAAATCTATTCATTATGGCACTAATAGTGTTTGTTTTTTTTTATTTAAAATAATGTTTAAAGTTAAAATAATAAAAAATTGTTATTAAAAATTTTGAAATAACATTATTCAAATAATTTTTATTTTTAAGTTTTTGAAATAAAAATTATTAGACAATTTTTTTAAAAAAAATAATAAAATATATAAATTACGATGAAATTTTTATTTTTATTTTCAAGAAATAAAAATTAAAGGTTAATTGAAACTCATTTGAAATAAAAATTAATAGTTATTTTCGGTCCCTGGTAAATTCTATGGAGGACAAGTTGTAATGAACCGCAATTAAAATGGTGATTTTGTCCCTCATAGCGTAAAGTAGTAAGTAAATAAGTAGCGTAAACTCTATGAGGGACAGTTTATTTCTAGTAATTCAAGGACTGCCATCATAGTTGAAATTAACTGCAATTAAAAATAATACTATGAAATAGATACAGTACGGTAAGGGCTGTTCTGTTATTGTTCTGTTATCGTCCTAGCAACACATTCTGCCTAGGCGAGCATGCTCTCTTTAAAAATTCAAACCGCTCTAAAAATACTTAATTTTTTTTTTTAATTGTATCAAAAAACCTTTCTTTACTTCCCGAAGGGAATATCCAAGCGAAATTTCAAATTTTTCAAAGTGGTTTGGGCTGGGCGATGATAGTCAGTGATTTTTTTTTATTTTTTATTTTTTTACGGCGCATCTACAACTTGGCCATTAGCGCCGAGATTAACGCTACTATAATTTTTTTTTTTTTTTTTTTGCAATTTATTATAGGACAGTTCCCGTCATACTATATGTTATACATGAATTGATAAGTAAACAAAGTATAATATTTCTGGACATTGGGGCGCCCCAGACCAGTGTCAAGAAACAGGTAACCTAGAGATAACCCGTTATCTATAGGTTAGGTGTAACAGGAGTTTAAGGGTTCAGGATATTATTAACTCGGATAGACCATCACCAGGTACATGGTAAACTCTATGAGGAACAAAATCACAGTTTATTTCTAGTAATTCAAGGTCTGCCATCATAGTTGAAATGAAGCTCAAATAGAAGTAATATTATGAATTAAATAAAGTACGCTAACAGCTCACCTGTTGTCCTAGCAACGCTTGCTGCCTTGGCTTGCCTGCTCTCTAACCAATAAATATTCGAACCCCTCTAAAAATGCTTATAAATTTGAATATCAAAAAATCCTTTCTTAGCGCCTGTTTACATTCTAAAGGGAGTGTCCAAGCAAAATTTCAAATTTTTCTGTCAAGTGGTTTGGGCTGGGCGATGATAGGTCAGTGAGTCAGTAAGTGAGTAGTATTTGACAAATATATAGTAGGTAACCAATGATTCAATAAACCTACAATTAACATAAGTCCTGTAAATAGTAGAAAAAAATTATGACCTTTCAACATACCAGTAATCAGCGAATCCAATGTCGACCAGAGATTTTGTAATGAGTGACTTCAGCCTTCCTTCTTCCAAGGTTCCATCGGGGTAGACGAAACCATAACCCTTAGCAGGAACTATGGACCAATTGAATCCACGGCTATCCAACAAAGAGGTCACTCCATTCAGCTCTACTCCATCAATCCACTCTGGCTTACCTAAATGTACAAGATATATCAAACTTAAACAGAAATTTGACTAGAAAATTTGTATACTCTGACCAAATTGTTGATTCAAAACACTATTCGTTCACACAACAGTCAGAGTGTTTAAATTAAAAAAATGTATGAACTGTTCATTTTCTTCCACAATTTCTATAGCTTAGAAAGATTGACCTTTGATTTGATTGCCCAGGCGGGAATAGTCAAGGGTCAGTCAAATTCGTCAATAAAAGCACATTGTTTTATACAATTTTAGGTTTTATTGCTAATACTTCAGCTGGAATTTTGCGCATTTTTCAAAGCTATAAAAACAACTGGTCAGAGTACATACTAAAATATATATATATATATATATATATATATATATATATATATATATATATATATATATATGTATGTATATTTTAGTATGTACTCTTTTCTAAAATTTATTTTTTAAAAAACATTTTAATTTTGAATTCTTAAAACATTTAATAGTATAAATTATATTTAAAATACCTTATACATAGTAGTCGTCATCTAAAAAATTAGTCCAAAACAAACAAAAAATAAATTAAAAGTTTTTTTTTTTAAATCTTAAGGGAACAATCACCAGCCATGGCTGGTCTCTTACAAAAGAGAAGCAGTCAGTGCGAGCATTGGATTTCGGTATTGCCCTATGCTCGCACACACTGACTGAAGAAAGTTTTTGAGAAGAAAGGGATAAAGAAGCAAGGTATAGGTAAAAGCATATAAACGATGGTAAATATTTACCGTCTCCTGAACTATCAACAATTCTTCTTATGTAGAAGGAATATCAATAAAAAATAAACTAATTTAACAAGTTCATCAATTTATTAAAATTGCTTTACATGTTTTGTTTGTTTGTTTGAAATATTTGCAACGAAAACCCTCATGGTCGTAAGCGCCCTACCATGCAATTTTCCATGCAACTATACATCCCACATGTTTCGCATCTTTAGATGTATCCTCCTCAGGAATTCCAAAATGACTACAGCTGAATATAAGGTAGGCAAACCTTCTGCTACAAGGAACATGTCATAACTATAAATATTTAGAGGTGTCGGAAAATATTTGAGTGCATACCAATAAAATCTCAACCGTAAAATGGGGCCATTTCCATCCAAGGTCAAACATATATCTACCTATATATTTTTCTGTTCGCTCTCAGATAAATATATAAGAATACACTCGTAAAAGCAGTATAGCTTTGTATTAATTTCACCACACTGTACTAATGTGACCCCATTTTACGGTACTATTTCATCAATTTCAATCAACCTTCTCATAACTATTGTCTTGTGCAAAATTTTGTTGGGTTAAAATATGTCGGAATCAATTAAAATATAAATGATATGGAGCTGGGTTATTCTGTATATTATAAAGTCATTAAAATATTAGCGATATAGAGCTGGGTCTATTTTGTATATTATCAGTCATATTAGTAATTAACCGTTAGTTACAGGTGTGCTTTTTCTTCCATAAGTAGTAGTGTCAGGTCCCCAGAGACCCAAATTTTGAAAGGTTTATTGTAATTGAAAAAAAGTAATTATAAAGTTAAATATTTATTGAAATAAAAAGAGTTAAAGGGCGAAGGTCAAATAAACAAATGCAATCAGGTGAATATGGCCCAACACCAGTAATTAAGTATTAATTGCAATAGTATGTAACTTACCATTGTGAATAGGCCCAGTTGCTGAAAAGATGGTACAGTTAAAAGTGCCAATAAGAACTGTCCTATCTTTAGATAGTTCATCTCCAGGCAAACTCTATAAAAGAAGATTGCAACAAAAGTATTCTATGTTGAAGTATGTTTTTATATTTTAAATCATTATTTAATAATTATTAAATACTTTAATTTGATGTTCTAATGTTATTGAACTATATATAATAGGATAAATATTGTGTTGTAAAAAATTGTGGTAACTGCTTTTAAATAAAATCAGTTGTGTTCATTGAGTTAGAAGGGATCTACTAACTCAAAGCACATGGTTATGTGTCATTTTTTGTAATATTTAAATATCCCGGGGTCTCCTGTGGTCTAGTGGCTTGCGTGCTAGATTCATAAGCGGGAGATGGTGGGTTCGATCCCCACCGGCGCCAGAAATTTTCTCATCTCAGGGCTCGCTGAGAAAATCGCTGGTTGCACCCTGGACGTCGGCGCTAATGGCCAAGATTTATGTCGATGCGCCGTAAAAAAAAAAAAAAAAAAAAAAAAAAAAATTTAAATATCCTAAACATTCTAATATAGGCAATTAACTTAATAAACATTCTTCTCTCAGTTTTTCAAAAATTGAATTGGTAAAAATGTGTCATAAACCCCTAAAAATAAATAAAATAAGATCACTTAGTTTATAAAAAATATTTTATTTTGGGTGTAATAGCGTTTTAGTTGGTTCAAACTATTCAAAGTTCTAAATTGTTAGTATTCCGTACTTTGCAAATGGTCTTGCCCCCCCCCCCAAATTATTTATTATATACGCCCATGGATACTGCACAAATCCTATATCAAAGCTGATCAAACACCAAAAGAAAATGTTTGACTCGCAGAAACTGTGAAGGGTGGCTGCACCCTCCCCCCCGAAATCCTTAAAAGTAAATTAAATAAGATCACTTAGTTCAGGAAAAATAGTTTTTATTGGGTGTAATAACGTTTTAACTGGCTATGTATTCCAAGTTCTAGATTGTTAGTATTCCATACTACCCAAATGTTCTCAACTTTGGGTTGAGAACAAATAAAGTTTAATTTATATTAATGTATGTGCTTACCAGATTAAGGTTACCACTAGAAATAGCCCTTGTGTTTGATTCAAATTCTGTTTTTACCAAGAAATCAGAACTATTACAATATGAAATCACTACTCTGCGGCCTTTCAAATTGTTTAGCTAAAACATGAAAGTTAAACAAAATATATTTATAAGAATAATATTAAATATCGAAATCTCTAATATTAACTACTTATTTATTAATGACATAAGTTAATACAAAAAATATGAATTTAAGTAATCCTTTTTTATGGCAATCGAACCATGTTAGTACATTAATTTCGTTATTTAAACGAAGGTAAAAATATGAAGATCTTCCATAAATTACTACTCTTTCAGGATGTTATGAAAATAGCGAACAGTAAAGATATCCGATTTTGATTTTTGAGATATCGCACTAGTAACTCAACTCAAAAATCGGTGTTTTTCAGTTATGACTATGAAAGACATGGTAATCAACCATCAAAACTGTTTGTACATAGCTTCAGAGCTTGTACACCAGAGAACACTTGTGTCACCTTTAATGCTATACCCCCTACATAGACAAGAGTGACACAGATTCAGTTAAGTTTTATTTTGAGTTGTGTCACTTTAGAAATACTAGTGCGATATGTCGTTGAAAAAGTCTAAAAGAATAGTACGGGAGCTAAAACAAGATTTTTTATAATATTAACGTCTGTTTACATATGGCCCAAATTTTTAGGATGGGTTAACTATAGGTTCCTGCCCTCTAGCCAGAGCCAGATAGCCACAACAGGCGGCTTTTCTTTGGAAAACTGAAAAGGCATCAGCCCCAGATTATAGAATGTTTGTTCAATTTTACACTACACTGATTGAATTTTATACTTACTCTGATTGACTTATCGCCCATGTCATCAAGAATAAGAATTTTATGTTCCGTCGGGGTGACAAAAGGGCGGAGATACCAAGTGTCTTTGGGTGTAAGAATCATAGACGTACACTGAGATTCAAATGGAATGTCCTTCACCAATATAATCGGTATTGTTCGAATCATCAATTTGAGAAGAGCAGAATCTTTCGAAGTGCAGACAAATTCTCCCAACCAATGGAAGATGTCGAATAGCTCCTGTGCGAACCTACAATCCTAATAAAGAAATAAATTACTTATAATTAAATATTTACTATGCCTATCAAATAAATCGAGATGACTTTCAAAATGAACCTCTGATATAATGAAGTATAATATTTTAATGTCTAATTAAAGTATAATATTTTAATGTCAACCTTGCGCAGAGGCAATATCGTAACCAATGAAGGTCTACTGAGGTGCGATTATTGCTAGTTGAAAAATATTTTAATGTCAAAGTTATACCATAGCTCTAGGATTGAAAAGAATATGCACAAGTGTAGATAAAGTATGTTTGCATAATTTGTTATATCAAGTTATTTTGGATACATTTTATTGTTAAAAGCATTTAAAAAGACCCAGGAATTGATAAACTTTCTTAACAGAACGAAACCAAAACATATCAAACTTTAAACACAACTTCCTCCATCTGAAACAGTCAATTGAAATTTGTAAAATATGCTTTGTAAAGTACATAAAAGTATTATGCTTACGAAAAGTCACCTTCGATACCACAATTTAAAAAATATACTAACAGTCCAAAACTGCACGTCTGTTCACAATGTTTTCGCAGTACATGCTTTACTCCAGACGAAATGATAATGTTTATACGATAGTTCGAATAAAGTTCTAATTAGTGAAAAAAAGATTACACTCAATCCGTTTTTTTCGGAATATCCAAAACTATAAGTTTTCCACTTTTCTCGAAAACGGTTAATGATATCGCCAAGAAAGCAGTTTAATTCCACTGTCCACCTCAAAATATCTATGAAAACTGGTCCAGTAGGCCTTATTAACTCAAAACTGTAACGGGGCCATACGTGAGGGGGATTTCCTCAAGGTTTGGCCTGAACTGTCCAATCCTCGAGGAAATCCCTAAAGTGTGTGGCGGTGTCATTGAAGCCACAGAAATCTCCAACAAAATTCTATTACTTTCCGCCTTGAGGCCAAACAGGCAGGACTTAGTCAGTCTCTCTGGCTGCGTGTTGACAGTACGCCCTGAGAAAATCCTCTTCGTGTGGAGGTGTGTGGGGGAGGGTTCAGTGGACGAAATCCCGAAGGTTTTTTCCTCGAGAATTTCCTGTACTTGTATGACAGCCTTAAGAGCTAGAATCTGTTTGCGTGAATTTCACCGAAAAAAACATAAGCTGATTCTACTTGTAATTGAACTGCCTTATAGTTTATAACACAAATACAGATGAATGTTAGCATTTTCCTTGGCCTATGGGTTAAGAAACCTTTCCTCTCCGTTCTTACAGATTGCTTAAATTTATATATTCCTACCTCCCTTCAAAATGCTTGATTAATTTGAAACAAACATTTCATGATAAACAAAATCCTTAGTAATCAAAAGAAGTCCTAGCGAAAAAAAACCTAAACAAATAAGGCTTCCGTTGAAGAAAATAGTATGATGGACTGCTTAAATATATTTCCCTGTGGAAAAAAATTGATTTTTGCCTTTTAGGTCCTGGCTTTGCTTCAAATGGTCTAATGTAGAAATTTACTTTAGAAAAAACTTGTAATAACTTGAACATATAAAACGAATAACAGCACCTAGTGAAAATGGAATTATGAGATGTGAAAATACAAAATAAAAATATTTAATTTATCACTTTTAAAGTTTGAGTTTTTCAATGTGTGTAGCCATAATATTATTCTCAATGAACTGTTCTCGTTTATTTAAATTATAAATATGTTGCGACATCAACAAAATTTATTGAATTCATCATTATAAAAACAAAAACCCCTATGGAACTCTGTTCTTGGGTGTTCATTTAATCTTTTTTAAGAAGTTCTTATTGGAAAAATTCTCAATTACATTTGCTAAGGCCTTTGAAAAATTATTGAAAATTTCCACCATTTCTATTGTAGCCTAGTAGCAGGAGGGTAGGCAGTCAATTACGGGAGTGACAAGCTTTCTGAGGCTTGGAATTGTAAAAGTGCACTTGATGTATAAAAGGGTGATCAATCAGTTAAATGCCTCTTAATGGTACTTCAAATGAATGATGGCTTTTCAATTTCAGGCTCCCGCTCTAATCTTGGTAATAGCCTTGTACTGTCTAAAATGATAGAATGCATTGTCTCCTAAACCAGATGTTCTCAACCTTACTACTATGCAGTGGTTTTACCATGTGCAAACCTCTCCCTTAATATTTTCAGTCTCAAAAAGTGTCCTGAAGACTTTCACATGTGAATAGGAAACTAGAAAGTCAATATTTATCAACAACCAAACTGTGAACTTTTTTTTGGTGGGAGGCAAATAATAAAATAAAATTAACAAGTTCGCCAATTTATATTATCATAAAATGAGATCACATTAGTACAGTGTAAAGAAATTGGTCCTTATATGTTTGTCTGAGAGGGAACAAAGATATAGTTATAATACACAACTCTTGGTATCAGTTAAATGTGAAAATACCCTAGCAGTATAGGTTCCCTTCCAATATCACCCCACTGTACTAATTTTAGGTAGATTGTTCTAGGAGTGTAAAGTAAATCAATTCTTGGTCCTCTACTGAAAACCAGGTTTATATGGAAGCCAATAATAATGCATCAGTTTACATCATTCTATTATGTGTGTGTATATGTACAGTGGAGTCTCACTTTTACGATATTCACTTATATGAAAGTTAATTTGTTCCCCTGGTATAAATATTATTCAGTTATACAAACAGACAACAGCTTTCCCACGAAATGTTTACAGACATACCAGTGACTTACACCCACCAATCACTCATCTCAGTTCTGCCTTGTCAATCTAGTAGACCAGCTGTGTTCTATGCACTATCCCTTGTGTGATTTCCTTCCTTTCCCATCTAATAACAGGATGGCAAGTGCCAGCGATTCATGCCCCTCCCCCTCCTCCATTTACTTGTTAGCAGGGTTCCTCCCTCCCTCCATAGGGAGGAACCCTGCTTATAAGGTTGATCTCATGATGCAATCCGGAAGTGCTGACTAGAAAATTTTGCGTTTCAGAACCCCTAGAGACCGAAAATGATGGTGGTTCAAATTTGTATCTATATATATATATTGTCTGATCGCAGCATACGTCAGCGAATAATGGTCCGATTTTGATGAAATTTGGTACAAAAATCTTTAGTCTAATTTGAAAGGTCAAGTTCAGTAACCAGCAGAATCCGCCCATCGGAACATGGTTTTGGGAGCGAATGTCGCGCGAAAAAAATCGTTCTGCTTACTTCATATGCTTGCAAGTACTTACTTATAGGCTTCTTGGCCTAGAAAAAACGAATAAACCCATTTTTAAGGAGATAGCTTTAACCGTTTTCGAGAAAATTGGAAAAATAGTTGTTGAATAACGTTTTTGGTTTGGGTACTTAGAATCATGGGATTCAGTTGAAACATTTCCTGCATGTTCAAATTTCATCAAAACTATTATGTTGAAATTTTAGTTACGTTTGGAGTTAAGGAAGGGTTAGAATAAAATATTTTATTAACAGACATGAAAAGTTTTGGTAACTTTGAATACTTTCGTTAATATCTCGAAAACGGTTGAGAATATTGGTAAGCGGAAGGTTACCATTAGAAAGCGTACTAAATGCTCTAAAAAAAAGGTTCTGAAGAAAGTTTTGACTAGGCCATGTCAATCGGAAAATAAGTGCTTAAAACTTTAAAGTAATTGATTTCGGTTATTCGAACAGTTCTTTTTGACTGTTTTTATTTCTTGTTATTTTTTAATTGCTTATAGTTGGATAATGTATTTGACAATAAAACAGGTTAAGTAAAATAAGAAAAGACCTGGTGACAATTTTCAACTGTCTAGCAGTGGCCTTTCTGGGGATGGTCGACCCATCCAGGTAAGATCATAAATAAAGACCTTTCAAGAAAAGTGGAACCAAAACAATAACTGCTTCTATTTTAATCTTTCCAAATGAGACTAGGGATAAGAATGGAACCACGCTAAGATGATGCAGTTCCTGCGAGTCGGACTTTTTCTTAGTTCTATATATTAGTCGTAGTAACTGTGTTCTAATGTGCTTCCAGGTTTTAAAATGAGTAAAAAAACAAGAACAAGACTTTCGCTTGAAGACAAAATAAAAATACTAAAAGAAGTTTATGAAAACCTCAACAAAATAAAAATAGACATCAGAGTAAAGGAATCGAGGAGAATTTTGTGATATGTAACTTGAAACAATTTTAGGATGACTGGATTTAGCAGCCTCAAAAATTTCGAACAATGGTAGCAGAATTCAAAAAACTACTAACCAAATATTTATTGCCAATGCACACACTTTAGTAAATTAAAGTGTAAATGATTTAAAAATGTAAGTCTGCATATAAGTAAATGATGGATAATTGATGTGTAAATGCTACAACAAAGAAGGGGGTGGGAAAAGCAAAAACCTCAACAATTACGAATGTGCAGAAGTCCTGGGATTATGTTGACTGGTAAAACTGAAATCTCCTGAAATGGTTTAAAATACATGACTTTTTCGTGCCCTATTTTCAATTTTGTGCATTTGACACCCTGTAAAATGAGATATTTTGTTGGTAACTTTTTGGATCGAACTACAAGCCATCTCAAGGCTGTGTTTTCTGACAGGTCATCATTGTCAATTACTTAACCCTTTCATTGCTGGCAAAACTAGATTCTTATCAGCCTTGCTTACCCCATGCCATGCATGCTCCCGTATATCTTGCCTCATTACAGTCTGGCTCTTTTGTTTCTATCAACTGTTATACTCAACTTAAAGAAATTTTCTATGATGGAAAGGAAAATCGTTCAGATAAGAAATGACTATATAATTACTTGATTATCATTTATAAGGAGGCTATTTATACAAACGTCACTAAACAAGATCCAAATTGTGACTGAAAGACATTAACAGCAACAATAGGGTTGACTGGAAAAAAAAAAAAAAAAAAAAAAAAAAAAAAAAAAAAAAAAAATCGGGATCAATTAAAGGATATATATAAAATAGGGTTAGAGAGATAAATCTGTGTGCAGCCCTGCAAATAGGCAGAGAGGTACACCAGCTTAAATCTCCAACAATAGACATGCATGATATAAAACATACATATATTTGAAGAAGCGGGTGACGATTGATAATAAAATCAACAAGACTAGCACATATAAGATGATTGGTATAAAGCCTCAGGGACCATACCAGAAAATTAAGTCATTACAAATACTAAAAGTCCGTCACGCAGGAGCTGCATGACTAAGCACTTTCCTCAGAATTTGGGTAGTGTAGACTGCTTTCGAGAACAATTTGCTTAAAATATCCTACATAAATAAAATAAAAACGTGAATTTTGTAATGAGTAACTTATCAATTATTAATTTGTTTCCAGAGTTATGTTTACACATGGTACCTACTACACTACGTAATAAATACGAAAAACCTCATATTATCGTATTTTGATCTAACGCAGGAACAGGATACAGTCACTCTAGTGGTAGAAAGCGCTCCTTGCGGCGGCTTTGTGAGCCTACGTCTGCCGGGCTTTTCTATTGAAATATATTACAAATTAAACCCCCGCTTTCCGATTGAGCTCATTTTTAAAAACACTTCTTTCTCATGAATTACCCATGACGTATACCGCGTTTCGTTACAATACAGCAGAAATTACGACCGGTATGAGTATATTAGGAATTTGGGTCCGGAGTAAACCCCCCCTCCTAATGAACCGATTTAGTTTATTTTTACAACACATATTTACCTGTGGATTAGCACTACGAATACAGAGTTTCGTCGAAATATACCAAAAATCACGGCTGGTAGTGGCGAATTGGTATTGTGGGTCCGGAATAAACCCCCCCTTCCTTATGAACCGATTTAGTTCATTTTTATATCTCACTTTTCTCTCTATATTACCACTACGAATACCAAGTTTCATTGAAATGTAACACATATTACGGCTGACATAGTCAAATTAGTGTTTTGGGTTCGGGGTAAAGCCCCCCCCTTCCGGTGGTTAACGAACTCGTTCAATCGTTTGCTAATTGAATGCTATATTCCAAGTTTCGTGACGAAAAAACAAAAACTCTGGCCGCTATCGTGTTAACAGACACACACATATATATATATATATATATATATTTTAACGGGGGTCATTTTTGGTGTCTACTAGGTAGGATCGATAAAGATTTGAAGAAATTTTTCAAAAATTCCGTCATGAGTCCAACCCCAATAGCTACTTTCCTTCAGAGGAAAGTGCTAAAATGAAATGCATTATTAACAGCAACAAAAGGGTTAAAATTATCTATTTCCCAGATGTTTATTTTTGGGATTTTATCATTCCTTGAGCAATACAGATAGTACCACTAATGAGGGCATTGCCTAATGATACACTAGTACAGAATGCCACTAATAGAGAGCCTTCCTTCTCAGGCCAACTCCTAAGAATTTCCTCGCTCGTTAACTCGAAATGAACCTCAGGACGAGCCATAATAGATTTAGAATCCCTCAGTTCCAGGCACCATGAAATCCACTTTTATTGTATTGATATTGGATATCAAGCAATGAAGATGATGATGATATGGAGGCATCTTACTTTTTTTTTTTATTTTGTGAATATTATTCCCATGCTGTGATAAAGCAATATTCCAACAATTTTTTAACAGTTACTTCAAACGTTATGACAATTGTAAACAAAATTCTAGAACTGAATGTAATATGTGCCCTAATAAAAGAGAACAAGGAACTCCAATATGCCTCATTGTGTAGAAGAGGAGAAAAAATTATTTCAAAATAAAAATAGAAAAATAAGTTTATTTTAAAATATAATCTGTATTTCCAAGAAAAGAACTTAAGTACTATAGATAAGTTACAGAGTAGATCATCTAGCTATCTTCTAGGGCTTCTGAGATCCCTGTGAGACTCAAATACCCCCATCCAGAGTATCTGAAACAAATATAAAATCATGAAGGCAAAATAATAAATATTTCATGTATCATTATAAATGCAATAGATCAAATATCAGAATCCTTTTGGCTTATAATGTAAATACATATCATTGTAAGTCATTATCAGATTGTCATCATGATAAGAATTTTTTTTCAGTCATTTTAAACACTAAGAAAAAACAAATTGAAATTGTCAAATATATTTAATGCACCTACTTCACTCTCCTTGAACAGCTTATAATAATTGGGGGGTATTAAATACACAAGTGGGTACACTCAGTGGCTAAGATCATGGATTTGATTCACACATTACTAGGGGTAATAGCTTTTCTTGAAAATATCAGCCCTATCCTAGCTAGAACAGGACAATAAACTGTAGAAAATTGTTGCCATATGAGAGGACATATAAATAATAATAATATAAATAAATAAAAATCAGCTCTATTAATTAAGAATTTTCTTTATGGTACAACAAATCAAACCAAGATGAATGTATAAATTATTAAGAAAACAAGGATTTTGTGGAAGTGCCCATGATGCCTGTCTACGATATCTGATAGCTATGAGTTGAAGCTTTATTCAAATATAGCATAATATACGAATACATAATATGTTATTAAATAATTGAATGTGTGCAGGTGAACTTACATAATTTTATTTCATAAGACTTAGCTGCACCAGAAAGACCAGACAGCTTGCTATGAATGATCCACAGTTCTATTCGGATAAAGAAAAAAAATTAGACTAACGACATATATATACATAATTAATTAACTGTTAAGAATTATTTTCATCAGAATCCTTTTGGCAATTTAATAAAACATATCATATTTTGATATCATAAAGAGTATTCATCATGTAATTATTTAAAAAGAATAATAAAATGATTCACTGAATCGTATCATTTAAGAACTCAAAAGATATTTCATAAAACTGATACATATAAAAATTTTTGGTTCTAAAACGTGACAATTACTGAATAGATTTATTTTTGCTTAATTCGTATCAAACATATTTAATAATTTCACATGCATTTATATTTTTAAGGAAAGATGTTGAAAAAGTAATTAAATATGGTTCATTGCACGAAACAACTTCAGAAAAAGTAATCTAAAACTAAATTATCCTGCTTCCAATCTTAAGTAGATGCAGAGCCCCCCCCCCCCTCCCTATCTATACTTATGACACCCCAAAAATAAATACAGCCTAATGAAGGCATACCTTTCATTACAGCAAGAGGATCATTTAAGCATTAATTAGCTGCTAAAAAAAATTAGATCGATTTTAATTAGTCGATAAATGTGTTAATTTTAATATTTTGACCTATCTATAAAACATTTTTTTTTCTTTCTTTTTTAATTTTGGTCAATAGTAACATTGATGGTTTAATTCACATAAAAAAATTACTATCTAATGACTGAATTACTTACCATAATGATAAACTGTTCCTTAAAACTCGAGAACAACTGAATGCTAGACAAAAAAAAAATGAAATCATTCAAGAGAACTGAAATACAAAAATAATACTCCTAAGGTTTATATTTATTCAGATACATTTTTAATCAAAGTAAGATTCATACATATGCTTGTCTTTAAATGTTTGATCATCATAAAGAGTAATTTTTTTTATTTACATCCTAAAGGCAAATCATCATGATTAGATGTCTAACAGAAGGGGAATTAAAAAATAACTTGCATACTAATAGTCTAAAAATAAATTCTCTTGAATATGAATTTGGTCAGAAATACACTTCGTTAGGACCATTGATTAAATAAATAGCTCACTCTTAATAAGATAATATAAAAAACTTGGGAAAAAATCATTTCAATTTAAGGTACTTAAATTATTACCTTTGTCAGCTGGCTTTCGTCTATTACATTCTCACTATAGTGTAATAGTCAATAATTGTCATGGTAATGGCCTAATTTGATCCATCTGTATTAACAAACAAAGAAAAAAACAATAGTCGTCAATAAAGTGTATAATTATCTAATTAATACTCTATATATAATCTAAAATAGTATCAGATTTAAGTTTTCACCACTGTTTATTAGTATGCCAGGGATAACTATTCAATCATCATTTAAAAATTAAAACCTGCCTGTAACTTAACCCATTAGCGCCGTGCTACCATATGGCAACACCAATATCTAGCGATGACAGAAAAATGATATACTAAGTTTATCAATTTATTTATTTGTATCAAGGATTTTTGAAGAAGAAACTTTGGTGTTAATGGGTGAATTCAGAATAAATATCGTGTATGCATTAAAATTGTTTATGATTAGGACATGAATTCTCCTTAGGATTAGTTTAATTAATAGTTAACTGTTAATTATTGTTGAATGCATGTATACAAATATATATGAAGAGGCGAGTTGCAAAACTCGTTCGTTCCATTTTTAGAAAAATTGAGAATGCATTAGATTATAAAAGATATTTCAAATTTAAATAGGATTGAAATTTTCAATCCTATTTCAACATATGTTGAAATATAACTTAAATCTGTAAACATAAAGACGTATCATTCGAAGACAAAAAAGCCCATTTTAATCTGGCCACTCTACAAGACGCAGTTTAGAGTTCTTTGAGCTACCTGAAGAATATGTTCCTGTGGAACGAACGAGTTTTGCATCTCACCTACTCATATATACATATAGTAGACGTTTATTCTGCTTATAATTAACTTCATATATTTTAGTAATGAGACAAAACTAGAATAAGGGTTATGACCTTAATTCATTTAAAATAAATATTGTTTAAAAAAAAAAAACACTTACTTTTTGATATATTGACAATTTTCTCTCAAACGAAAACTGCCACAATCTAAAAAGGAAAAATTAACTGTAAGAGGATAATAGAATTTGTAATAATCCAAAGATTAATGTAGAAAGCATCAGACAGAATTTAAAGGTTTTATAATCATGTTTATCTCATAAACACGGACCAATGATTGTCATCATGTAGATATATAATTTTGTACTTTAAACCTAACGAAAACACAATGTTAAGATATAAGTTAAAGACAATCTCTGAATTATGTTTTAGCAATGGGATTTGACAACCCCCACTTAAAATGTTAAATACAAGTGGTCTGATATTTCAGCAAATAAAAAAAAAAATTATTATCTACAAAAATTGCAAAGCCTATTCAATCACATCACCCTTTTTTTTGCAACACAAACTAGGCAATAACGTTAAAAAGTATAATGTGTGTCACTTTCGGAGCATAGTCTTTTGAAAACATTGGAAAGTATTTGCTACAAATACTAGCTGAATGTTAATTCATGGCAAAAAATATAACACAAAGAAGAGATACATTGAAAAAATAATAAAACAAAAAATACAAATGTAAGGGAATCATACCTGGACTTAAAAGTTCCCATTAAATAAATCATCCCCACATCTGCATCAGACAAGATTCTTGGAAAAGTTCTGAAAAAATAAAACATATATAATTAGTTTGCACACGGATTGAAATTTTATTTATTTATCTAAATTATAATATGTAATGGGGGCGAGGTTAGCTCAGGTTAGGTTCACTGGTTGAATTCGGCCTCCCTGACCGTCCCCTAGGCCGACCCAGCCTTTAATTAATTTAATAATGGGTACCTTGGGTGCTAATGACTCTAGTAGTCGAAGCAGCCAAGGGGAAAATCAGGCGGCCGGAGCATAGTACTGACCACACTATCTCCCTAGTGTGCCGTATGGTCAGGAATCAGATACCTCTATAGTATCTGCCCCTCAGGGCCTGTTACAGGACTGATTTTTTTTTTTTATTATATGTAATAAATATTAGGCCTAAAAACAAATTTGCAAGAAACAAAACTTTCAAGATGGGAATAAATCAAGTATTATACTCAAAGGTGGAAACCATTTTGCATGATTAAGAACAAATTTAGTTTCAGGACATGCTTTATTTATAACAATATATAAATGCTGTCACAATTTACTCTTGTGTTTAACTCCTGAATTAAAGGAGTAAAAGCTGTTGTGCGCGATTTGCCCCAACTAATGAATAAATCAATGTTGGAACGCCTCATATCACACACATTTATGTAGCACTTTAAGATGGTTGATATCTACAAATTTTTAGATTTCATATTTAATTAAAAGTGCAAGTCTAAAAAAGAGCATTTCATGAACTATTTAGCCATGAGTTACAAACCTTCAAGAGTAAAAAAAAAAGTTATTACAGCAGATGAGCACATCTAGGGTAAATAAAAAAAAAAAATACAATGACATCAAGAAACTTCTCGAGCTAAGGAAAGTTTAATATAAAACGTGTCAAGTCTAAGAAGCCCCTAATCAAAATAAAATACGATTACACTGATAAGCAAAAAAATATTAAACAACAAAACGTTCTTGATATCTCTGGGAACTAATACATTCCTTACTTTAGATTATAAAAAATAATAATAATAACGTAGGAACACTTCCACTACCAAAAGGCACAAATTATGTTAGTCGTAAAATTAAAGAGAAGCTCTTGGTTTAAACTTTACTTTTAAAATCAAAATGAACTGTAAGAACTGCAAAATGGGGGGGGGGGAGATAATATGCTTTATAACAGGCTTATGAGTTACTTATACCTCATAAGCAGGGCTGACACAAATAGAGTGAATTTCTCTTGGGTCTTTACTTAATACCCATAATCGGTGACAAGAGTAACTGGAATTTTAGACATGCTAAGAAATACTTTTAGAGAAAAATCAGTTCTTAGCACAGAATTAAGTAAGGGGAAACTTCTATTACAATAAAAATTCAGCTTGGTTTGATCAGATAGGGCAAGTTGGTCTACACGTCACAATTGCCGCGGTGTTCAGAATAGCGTATATATGAGATCATCATTTCAAAACCAAGCTAGACAGGATTTTAATTATACATATTGAAAAAAAAAAAACTTTAATTTCTGTCACAATAAAGGAAACAAAATACTTTTTTGACTTTGTTATCTTGCTTGTGAGGATGCACGGTATTGCCAGTTGACTAAATTGTCCCATCAATATGAGGTCCCTTCAATTGTTCCACTAATCATCTACTCTTTAATAATCGATATTATAATTAAGTACTGAGTCTAAATTGTAGTTAAGTACAGCAAGTTCAGAATTGTAGGGGCTGAATATAGTAAGTTTTTTATTGTAGTTGCTGAACTCTTGTAATACAGTAAGTTTAGTATTGTAGGTGCTGTTCTCTATAAAGAATTAGGAATGAGTGCCCGGAGAACCCCGGAAAGAACTGCACAGAGACCTAAGGCCTATTGTGCCACCAAATCTGATTCCTATAAAATAAAGTGCATTATTAGAAGTAGCTGAACTGTTAATCCTATAGACGGCAGCAGTCGTATGAGCAAGGGTACCCGGTGACGGGACCCTCCCGATACCTGCCTGTCCTGAAGGCTACTAGCTCGCTACCTTTAACAGGTGTTCAACAATTGTCTTTTTTTTTTTAGATTTGTGTTCTCGTATTAGTAAAATTAATATATATATATATATATATATATATATATATATATATAATATATATTAAATTAGTGCAGAAACCTTTCTACGTAACACATCTGTAATACTGATAGAAAACTTATATCCCTTGAAACTGCAATACTTCTTCAGCAAATTACATTGCTCCTTCGCCTTATTTTTTTAAATTTAATTTTTGAGCATCGCACAGACTGCGATTTGCTCTTTTTAAAATACAACAAATACAGATTTATACAAAAATACAAACTTATAGAACTAAATACAACAAAAGAAAAGAAGTGGCCGTCCTTATACGATATAGAGTGAGGTGGCTTCTGGAAAAGCCCACCGTCAGCCAGTCACGGCTTTCTGCTAGCAGAAAGGGTTAAGTACAGTATACTATTGTAGTTAAGTATTGAGCATATTCTATAAATGATTCAGAAAGATTCAAGCAGGCTCAGTGCTTTACCACTCATTCACAAAATAAATCAGCCTGGGGCGGTAAATATCATCATAGCCAAAACAAGTGATACATGTCAACAGACAACGTGACAGTTTTGCATATTAAAAAAAAAAATTCACCTCTCTAAATTATTTTATGACATATCATTATAATTACTTTGAGTTCCCTCTACAAAATAAAGAGTAATGGAGAAACTATCAAGCAAATAATTGCTTTAAATATTTTTAGTACAAATTACAAGCCCTTAAGTTAAATAGTACAATATGAAATTAATTGGAGTATCAGCAGATTCTATGATTAATAGTTGTTTTTGTTTTTTTTTTTAAATCATTTTAAAATAGAGACATAAAAAATACAATCAAAATGTATAAATTGAGTAAACTAAGCTGCATGTATCAATGAGATAAATGTCCTATATAAGGCAGAGGAGGCATACGATAATTTACTAAATACATTTTTTCTTATCGCAGTAAAGATTAATCAAGCAAATAAGTTTGTAAGAAAATGTACTCTCACATTTACTTGTGCAAATTGACCCAAGCATTGCAGTAGCTGAAGGGCGATTTGCCTTAGATTTGGATATTAATCTTTAAGACAATTACAATAAGTAATAAGTAAAAAAAAAAAACTTTCATTTCTGTCACAGTAAAGGAAACAAAATACTTTTTTGACTTTGTTATCTTTCTTGTGAGGATGCACGGTATTGCCAGTTGACTAAATTGTCCCATCAATATGAGGTCCCTTCAATTGTTCCACTAATCATCTACTCTTTAATAATCGATATTATAATTAAGTACTGAGTCTAAATTGTAGTTAAGTACAGCAAGTTCAGAATTGTAGGGGCTGAATATAGTAAGTTTTTTATTGTAGTTGCTGAACTCTTGTAATACAGTAAGTTTAGTATTGTAGGTGCTGTTCTCTATAAAGAATTAGGAATGAGTGCCCGGAGAACCCCGGAAAGAACTGCACAGAGACCTAAGGCCTATTGTGCCACCAAATCTGATTCCTATAAAATAAAGTGCATTATTAGAAGTAGCTGAACTGTTAATCCTATAGACGGCAGCAGTCGTATGAGCAAGGGTACCCGGTGACGGGACCCTCCCGATACCTGCCTGTCCTGAAGGCTACTAGCTCGCTACCTTTAACAGGTGTTCAACAATTGTCTTGTTTTTTTTTTAGATTTGTGTTCTCGTATTAGTAAAATTAATATATATATTTATATTTATATATATATATATATATAATATATATATATATATATATATATATATATATAATATATATATATATATATATATATATATATA
The DNA here is from genome assembly GCA_946811695.1 of Gonocerus acuteangulatus. NCBI lineage: Eukaryota > Metazoa > Arthropoda > Insecta > Hemiptera > Coreidae > Gonocerus > Gonocerus acuteangulatus. The sequence continues at coordinate 53,303,521 of OX328128.1, forward strand.
TATATATATATATATATTAAATTAGTGCAGAAACCTTTCTACGTAACACATCTGTAATACTGATAGAAAACTTATATCCCTTGAAACTGCGATACTTCTTCAGCAAATTACATTGCTCCTTCGCCTTATTTTTTAAAATTTAATTTTTGAGCATCGCACCGACTGCGATTTGCTCTTTTTAAAATACAACAAATACAGATTTATACAAAAATACAAACTTATAGAACTAAATACAACAAAAGAAAAGAAGTGGCCGTCCTTATACGATATAGAGTGAGGTGGCTTCTGGAAAAGCCCACCGTCAGCCAGTCACGGCTTTCTGCTAGCAGAAAGGGTTAAGTACAGTATACTATTGTAGTTAAGTATTGAGCATATTCTATAAATGACTCAGAAAGATTCAAGCAGGCTCAGTGCTTTACCACTCATTCACAAAATAAATCAGCCTGGGGCGGTAAATATCATCATAGCCAAAACAAGTGATACATGTCAACAGACAACGTGACAGTTTTGCATATTAAAAAAAAAAATTCACCTCTCTAAATTATTTTATGACATATCATTATAATTACTTTGAGTTCCCTCTACAAAATAAAGAGTAATGGAGAAACTATCAAGCAAATAATTGCTTTAAATATTTTTAGTACAAATTACAAGCCCTTAAGTTAAATAGTACAATATGAAATTAATTGGAGTATCAGCAGATTCTATGATTAATAGTTGTTTTTGTTTTTTTTTTTAAATCATTTTAAAATAGAGACATAAAAAATACAATCAAAATGTATAAATTGAGTAAACTAAGCTGCATGTATCAATGAGATAAATGTCCTATATAAGGCAGAGGAGGCATACGATAATTTACTAAATACATTTTTTCTTATCGCAGTAAAGATTAATCAAGCAAATAAGTTTGTAAGAAAATGTACTCTCACATTTACTTGTGCAAATTGACCCAAGCATTGCAGTAGCTGAAGGGCGATTTGCCTTAGATTTGGATATTAATCTTTAAGACAATTACAATAAAAGAAAATGACGAGTGACCTAATGGTCAATAGAAAGAGTCGTTAATTTATTAATGTTTTGAGTTACCCGCATACTAAAACAAAATCAGTAAATAATTCTATATTGGAACTTTCTTCTAAGAATGAATTAAAAAAGCATTTAAAATCCATTGTTTGAGCACCTCAGGGCTATATATAATATAGCAATTACAAATGTTATGTGTCTGGCCAGCTATCGACAAAGTACTGCGACTGGGCATAAGGATAGAGGCCCCACAGCAGCGCTGCAAGACAGCCAATTTTTATCTCCTTCTGCATCTTATTCCTACACAGTCACAGTAATTGTTCAGGTTAACTGCACAAATACTAATGAGAGGAGCATTTAAGCAGAAGCATTTAGGACAACAAATTACTCGTTTAGTACTCAAATAAAAAAACAACTATACCTTAGTCATCATCATGGATATCGATGTCCAATTCAGCCCATTTTTGTACAATCCTTCCTATTAAAACAAAATATACATTAGCTTCTCTATCCAAAATAAGTTATAAACAACTGATGCAATAAACATTACAGAGCTATAACTAATTAAAATATACAAAAAAATGGAAATATCAGCTTGTCCATTCCATCAACAATACAACAGTTTCACCTGATGTTTAGGAGAGGTGCATGGCACATTATCATCATATATCCACTTTAAAATTATGTGAAATATATTATATAAAATAGTTAAGCATTACAAATCCTGTCCTATTATGCTGGAGCCAGCGAGCAAAACAATAGTGTTATAAGTTCTTATGAAAAAATGTTCTCTATAAACAGGAGACTATTAGAATATCCATCGATACATTTTTACAATATACAATTTATTAGAGAAATTAACTCGCAAAATGACAAGGGTTAATAGGGGGTTCACTAAAAAGAATTTCATTCACAACATGGCACCTGGACCACAAAGGAAATCCTGTTCTAGACATTTATAGTAGCTCTTATGGAAATGTTACAAAAAAAAAAAAATTAATTTGTTGGCTCTCGGAGTCTTATTTATAATTTGTCAAAATACAGTATACGTAGAAATACTCTTAAGAGAAGTTAATTATTACCTCTTCCTCGTAGCATTATAAAGCTTTTTATTATACAAGAAACAAAATCAATTTTTTCTTAGAAAAAAAAAACAAAACAAAAACATACCTCAGCAGTTCAAGAGGCTGATTAAGCAGATAACTGCAAAGAGCTGAAAAAAAATTAAGCCAAACTATAAATAAATCATAACAAGTAAAATATATGTCGATTATAAGAGAAATAACAATCAGATATTATAAAAATAATCAAAAATTATTCAGAAACTCTAGTCTGTTTTGTATCATCATTCTACAATAGCAACACTACAAAAACGATGGAATAGTAGTTAAAACTCATACATCTCAATGCCAAGAAAAGCAAAGATTCTATATCAGATAGATGTCTCATAGACATAAGATAAAGTTACAACAAGAAAATATATTATAAAACAATGAATTTACCTTTTAATTAAATAAAATAAAAATACTTCTAAAGAAAAAGATATTTTAGAAAAAGACTTATTTATCCTTTGTAGTACATAGTTAATTATTTATTGGCTTCACATTCCATAAAAAAAAAAAAAAATTAACATGTAAGTCGTACCATTAACCTTATAACGCATGAAAAAGGGGAAAAAATTGTACTTACCAAATAAATAGTTCTGTAACATCCTGTCCTTTCAGAGCTGGCTCGACCTGAATGAAAACAAATTGCATTAGTAAACATGAAAACTATTTAATATAAAGAAAAAAAAAAAGAGGAAATATTAAACACTATATGAATTCAGATACAAACAATAATCACAAAAGGATCATACCGCTCGTCGCTATAAAAAACTGTATCATCACGAAACATTGCAAGGGAAATGTGAAAATCAAACTAATTCTAGGCTCTTTCAAAATTAAAATTAGAAAAAAAGAAAGAAAAAAAAACTGAAAATAAAACTACAGTTAATATTATAAATAACCATTCACTATGGCCAGAAAAAAGGTACCTCCAAATGTTCAGTTCTAAATGCACAATGTAATGAAATAGAGTAAAAAAAATATCTTTTATATAATTTTAGTACCATATTTTTAAATATATTTTATTATTTCTTACTTATTTTACTTGTTTATTAAGATCCAGATAATTTTCAGTTGTTTAACTTTTAAAATTGATTTATTTTTTTGTCTTATTATTTCTAAACTTTTTACAAAGCTACCATTAGCTGACAATTTAGTTTTTGCCAACCTTGCAGACCTAAATTTATGGACAATATTTACAATTTGAATTGTTTATTGCAATATGCTTAAACAGCAAGAAATATTCTTAAATTCTAATAAAAATAAAATTGAAGATATAACAATATAATCAGAAATTAGCCTTTCATGTTAAAAGATTTTATAAATAGGGAAATATAAATTTAATTTTAATATAAATTGGTTAAATCAATTAATTTACCTTCTGAAAAACTTCAGAATCCGACGTTTGAGCATCTTTCTGGAGAAACAAAAAAAAGAAGAATGAATTAGACCAATATACAATTAAGGAAGATTAAAAACGTTCTATAAACAGATCAGATTAAGTATATCGGGCTTGATATTATAATCATGTCAAGTCATTTGGAAGAAAGTATCATCATAGAAATATAGTATTAACATAGCTCTTTGGAAGAAGAAAGATGGGGGGAGGGGGCACCATAAACGTTGCTGTAATAAAACACTGGAAGATTTATGGCACCAGCAATTCAAATTTAGCATTGTTCACTGTTTTGACTTATAATTTCCAGATAACTTTTAAAGCATTTAAATACAATTTGTAGCAGTTTAAGCAATATATTAAATAAACAAAATATTTAAACTCTTCATACATTGCTCTATTAAAGCCCCTAGCCAAATCCACAACTGACTTAGTGTCTAGAAATGGTTCTATAAGCATAACTGTATTCATGGAGTTGCTAAGCCCATAACACCCACTAATTAAGCAATAAAATCTAGAACGTAATTAGCATTGTCACAAATCCATATTCTTTATTCTAAAGACTCAATACTTCACTGGATCATACTGACGTATGCTAAATCTATCCATGTATATTAAAAGAGATAAATCTTAATATACATTTTGACGAGAATGAAAATTGTTTCCATTTTCTTTACGGAAAGGATGAAACATTATGCCATCAATAACCATCTGGGCAGTGAAATACTGTTTCACTGAAGTAAAGTATTTTCATAATCTGTGTTGAAAGGGGAATTTCTGAATACACAAACCAAAAATTAGCAAGAGAAAACTGGTTTCTGAGAAACAGTTACAGGGTAATTATGAGCGAGAGCTGCCCAGAGCCCGATCTTCATGAAACTTCGTATACTTATTCATTTTGACCTAATTGAGAAGAAAAAATGAAAAAAACACTCGTGGTCAGGCCTAGAACAGTATTTATTAAGCACTAAAGTTGACTATTATACAGGCTATAAACGAGTTGTATCATAACATTACAAGCTGTATCATAACAATGGCAAAAACAATTAGTTGTTTGTGATATTATTTTCACGTTTTTATTCTTAATTGGGTTGAATTGAATAAGTGTACGAAGTTTTAGGAAAATCGGAGTTAGGTCAATTCTGGCTCTCCCAATTTAACATTACTGCGCATGCGCGTGTTTACAAATACTTCGTTTACACCAGCTTTTAACCTGCATAACACTCAACTTTAGTGCTTGATAAGGTAAAACTGAAGGAGAGTGTCCTCAGCACCGATTTTCTTCAAAGTTTGCACTATAACGTATTTTGATGCACTAAACACGAATCCGTTGAAAAAAAAAAGTTGCTCGCAACTAGGAAAGAAGTTATTTAAAAAAAAAGTTCACTGTTATGAAGGTTAGGGAAGACTGCCTTGGACGACTTTTAGGCATAGAATTCTTTTCATTTCTGCGAGTTGGATTGACTAGGGGTTTTGATGTATTCTTGAGCGAGCGGAAACGCATAGCACATATGCCCAAAAGCGACAGTTTACGATCAAGTCAGCTACCACAGGTGAGTCTAAATTTCAATTACACTTCGTCATTAAGAACTATTGCGCAGGCGTGTGTTTACAAATAAGCTGTTTACCCCGTCTTTTATAACCTCCATAACAGTGAACTTTAGTGCTTAATAACTTCTTTCCTAGTTGCGAGCAACTTTTTTTTTCAACGGATTCATGTTTAGTGCATCAAAATACGTTATAGTGCATATTTTGAAGAAAATCGGTGCTGAGGACACTCTCCTTCAGTATTACCCTTAATAAATACTGTTCTAGGCCTGACCACGAGTGTTTTTTCATTTTTTCTTCTCAATTAGGTCAAAATGAATAAGTATACGAAGTTTCATGAAGATCAGGCTCCGGGCAGCTCTCCCTCATAATTACCCTACAATTTTGTGTTTCAGTGGACCAATGAGCTGGTTAATGAAGAAACTAGCATGCAATGTTTACAAAGTATTGCAAGAGCCAGATATTAACAAATGGCACCAAAGAATCAAAACATTTACACTAACAGTCATAGTTATAAGAATTCCTAATCAGAAGTGCTCAACAAAAACGAACAATTATAATCATAAAAATGATTCATACGAACGAGACTAATTTCATCATTGCACTTCAAAAACTCCCCTTAAAACATCATTACACCTCTGCATTTTTAAAAAGAATTAACAGTAAAATAATACTAGTTTGACTTGAAGCTCAGTAGGTACGAACATCTAAAAAAACAATTATAATTTCTCTCAGTAAATTTGCATTGCCGTCTGCAAAGTAAAAAATACTGTCTAAATCTAAAAGATTGAGTCTGGGCAAAACACCCTATCAAAGATTATAGAACATTTAAAGTAAATTGGATTATCCAGATAGAAGCTCAGTCACATGTTCCAATAATGCAAGGAGCAGCCATTTTGAATAAAGAAACCTAGGGGGGGGGGGGGGAACACGTGGTCATAATTTAATGCTAGGGATAGGCATTCACTTACCAATATACCTCTATTTATTGGCAAATCAACTCAAAAACAATTTTAGAATTATTCACATTAATTGGATCATAGTAACAAATAAGTTTTTTTGAAATTTCAATAAGCACCACAATAATCAGGACATATGTAATAAATACATACTCAAAAACATTAAACGAAGCACAATGCCACAATGTAGAATCTGTTTAAGATTCCTTACACCTTACAATGAACAAAGTAATTAATAAAAAATGCTTAAAGCAATTTTATATTTTGAGCACCGCTTCCTAGTAAATGTTCAAATTCTCATGAGAAAAGTAGCATAGGTACAAATAAGTACAAACAATTACTAGAAATCAATACGGGAAGAATGCACGTGGTCGAAATAAAAACGTCTATAGAAATACGGTTACAGTAAAAGATTAGAATTGCATACGAACTAGCGCCTACTTTAACATATTAAACTCAGTCTAAAAACAAACTAGTAAACAACAGAATAAAAACTAACCACCAACTATTAAGAAAACTTAAGACAACTTACTAGTGATCTGCTGGAAGTCTGGATGTAAAATGAATGAGGACGTTGCTTCTTGGACCTAGCATGGCTGATTCCAACGCCTGCTAGATTATCAGTTAGTTTAACGGCCATCACATTAATAATATTTCTAAAATAAACTGATTGTTATTATTTACATGAATGTTAGTAAATGATATCCAGTACTATTAATATTTAATAATATTGTTAAAATACGTTTTTTCGTTAAAGATGATAAACATAGTACAAACTTCTCATAGAAATTATTATTCATGTATGGCAATAACTTTATTTAAATTTATTTAAGATTGTAAATTAAAAAATGATTTTAAAGGGACGTCAAATTGCTAAATACTTAATACATAAGAAGCAATTTAGGGTCGTCGGTTCTATTCCCACTAGGGGTAATTGCTTTCTTTTCAATAAAAGAAAAGGAATCAGCCAGGCTAGAAAAGGGTGGTAACCTGTAGATACCAGTCTTAAAATCTGTGTTATGTATAAGTGGGTATTTCTGTGTTATGTATAAATAAATAAATAAGTGCAACTAGTCATTTTTTAATTGTACAGTTCAAGAATCACTGCTTGTCTTTAGAGATTCTGAAAAATGTTAATAAGGTAGGGATTGTCGGGGTTCGGTCACTGCTATTTAATAAAACTACATTTTATCATAAAAATGGTTTTATTGTGCCGACGTTTCGGCTTGAACTTCAAGCCTTTATCAGGGCGATGGGAAGATAGAGAACTATTCCTCACAAATGCGGGATCATTTCTCGAAACGTCGGCACAATAAAACCATTTTTATGATAAAATGTAGTTTTATTAAATAGCAGTGACCGAACCCCGACAATCCCTACCTTGCATCAGAAATGATCCCGCATTTGTGAGGAATAGTTCTCTATCTTCCCATCGCCCTGATAAAGGCTTGAAGTTCAAGCCGAAACGTCGGCACAATAAAACCATTTTTATGATAAAATGTAGTTTTATTAAATAGCAGTGACCGAACCCCGACAATCCCTACCTTGCATCATCTTCGGTCAACGATCTCCTCTCAATGAAAAATGTTAAGTTTACATCACGCAAGTTTAACATTATTAAAGGTGGCATGCACCCTTATTTAAAAGCTAATCCACTTGTAATTAATATGGACTCAAATTAAGATTTTTTTTATTATGGTAAATGTTTTTGTGGTTATAAAGTTGCAATCAATTAATTACAATATAATCCGCAACTTCGAGTTCTCCCTTGCCACATAACCAAGGAATTAAGACAATCGTTTATAAACCCTAATGTTCTTTTACACTTCCCCAGATAAGAAAAATTTCAAAGTTTCCCGCCTGAATTTATATGTATCTGCTGTTCAATTCTGGGGCATGCGTGTAGCATACTTTCTTGCGCTGAGTTCCATGCATTTTCATGCATGAAAAGTTGCAACTTGTAAGCTGATAAACATTTTATTTGGAGGTTCTTAAAATATTGGTTATAGTATATCTGCTTGGTTTTATGTAGATCTTAACCGCCCAAGATATGTATAATTGAATAATATTTAAAAACGTCATGCATTTCAATGGTCTAAAGAAATAAATGGAATCCTTTTTTCTATTGTGAAACAGTTACTCAGAATATTCTACAATGAAATTGTTAGCTTTAAGGCAAGTTTCCAGATCATATATTAGTTCAAGTGAGTAAAGTGAGAGATCGAAGTTTAATATTCCTATGTGCTGTTATTTTAATGACTTGCTTCTAAGTGTACTTTATTTTTTCCGAAGGAGCATTGTCTTCTGGAGGGAAAACCTTCTTGGAATATCAAAATGAACTGTTCAATGAGGAACAAGCAAGGGGAATGACAGACATTGGAAGAATTGAAAAGATCAGTGTAAATGTTGAAGGCAAATCAAACCACATTACATTATCAATGAATAAAAATATATCTACGCCTTACAATGTTGCTCAACGTATGTGAAAATCTTGGCATTTGAGGACAAAACAAATGTAGCAATCAGAATGATATTTATTTATTTATTTTTAGATATATCTGATTGGATGACAGAAAAATCTGCTTTGGCCCTTGTTAATTCAAAGTACTGGGATATGCACAGACCTCTTGAAGAAGATTGTAATATTACATTTCTTACATTTACTGATCCTGAGCCATATCAAGTAAATAAAGCATTTTGGAGGACGTGTTCCTTTCTTCTGGGTGCTGTTATCCAAAACTCATTTTCAGAAAATATCCAAGTAACCTTGCACAGTTTTCCTTCTCCATCAAGTGAGTTCTTTGGTGCATACCTGTTTTGAGTAATTATTATTGTTATAATACCAGCGTTTCTTGTTATTTAAACCAGTGTTTCTCAAAGATAAAGAATTTTTTTATCAAATTCTTGTATAATTTGTTCTGTAAATTCTTTATTTTTACTAGGATAGCAATAAATAATTGAAATTGCTTTTATAAGTATTCCATTTTAATAAAATTACTATTAACTTAAAAGCTTGTTGCTAAACAACTTTTGGATAACCTAGTTGTAGAGCGCTAAACTCCATATCTATCTAAACAACTTTTTTATTCTACGATTGTATTATGTTGATCAGAAATGGACCTTATAAAAGTATCAACATTCTGAAAACCTACCCTTAAAGTAATAGCCTCATTAAGATTCTGTAAATTATTGTTCTTCTAATTTGTTGTAATTAAACTGAACATTATTACTAAACTATTTTCTCTGTCGTTCTATTTACAATAACATTTTAGCAATACTAAATGAACCAACTTTAGTACTCATAGAACTCACTCCATTTTTTTAAGAAATGACACTCGTTTTCTTTCTTATTAACATGATTTTTTTTATTGAGCCACCCACAAGAAAGGTGATTCGCACGACATGATCCAATTCTAGTATAAATAATTTTGTTTAGAAATTGTTTTCCTTGAACATTATGAAACTTGTCAATTTGATAGCATTTCATAAATGAGTACACAAAAATAATTAGATATATTAAAATAAATAAGATATTCTTAATTAGAAAGTTATAAATTTGGCACTTTTGAAGAATAAATAGATTATTAATTTTTTAATCATTTCTAAAAATTCAATTTACATGTTCAAAAGCTTAAATGTATTATAGAAGAAATCAGCAGTAGTAACATGTTTTATAAATCTAGAATAAAATAAAATAAAAACCTAATACAGATATCAGTTTCTAGTGGAAGCTTCGTTCATGATGCCAAGTTGTCTTTGAGTGATTGGAAACCAGAACCGCAAGAACTTCAGTGTCTATCTGCGGAAATGGTTAAATTTTGTTTAAAACATTTGCCCATTGAAAGACTTCAGGTTTCTGAAAAACTTGCTTTAGAAATTTTTAGAGAAAATGAATTTAAAAAACAGCATATCCCTGATATCGCTCGGCAGTCAGGTAATTTTTTCACATTATGTACGAGTGTTAGTGCTTGCGTGTGTGTATGTGTTAATGTAATAGCGGACAAAATTTTTGTTATTTTGTCATGAAATTTAGTACACAATATTCCCATAAAAGCTTTTTTGATGAATTTGTTTACTAATAAAGGAGGTAAAACAAAAAAGGCAGTTTACTTCTGACCCAAATTATTAATATTCCCCTAACAAACATAATTGTTTTTATATTGCAACCAATCTCGCTACATCAAACTATATTAGAAATAGGGGTTTATCTGAACCCCTCCCCCCCCCCCTCCCAGCCATAATTGTCCCTTTGATCCAAGGATTCTGTTGATATAACGTTTGAAACTAATAAGAAACTTGTATTCTTGAACTTAGCTAACGTGGAAGTATTCATGTGTTGTTGGTTTAATAATTGATTCAACTGTTATATAAAATATTTATTTCTTTGAGAACTTTGCATCATTGAGAATAAACACTCAGAGATAGGTCTTAACTATCTCTAAAAACAAACAAACAATTTTAGGTTTACTCTATTCGCTGTCTTGCAGAGGAATGTTCTCTATTTAAACAGCTTATGTTATGTGGATCAGACATTTATGTAATTCTGAGGCCATAATTTCTTATGTGTTATAATGCATGGTCACAAACTGTATCATGGTTCTGAGTGCTTAACCTCTTTGAGCCGACAATTTTTTTCAAACACGCTCCTTTTTTTTTCTTCTTTATATTCTTATTTTTTGACAAAAAATATATATATTTACTATGGAAATCACCCAATTCGTAAGTGAATTCGCATAAATATGATCATTGCACACCGGGTATGCAGCTCGCTCTTCGGAAAATGTTTATTACGATGAGCGGATTGAGAACCATTTTTTTTTGTTTTCCTGTACTTTACAGATTTCCTTTGTTCAAGAAAAAACATATTTCGACGATTAGTTTACTCAGAATAACTGATAATTGAGCATGACAGGAAGAAATACACGAGGGTCATGCAAGAAATGTCAGTTGTTATTTTTTTAGAAAATTTGCAAGGCTGGGATTTGATGTGAGAATATCTCGCTTTATGCTTGCTTATTACGCTATTGGGCTTCAAAGCACAGCACGGCAGGCTATTTCATCTGCTTTAAACAGACCTCACATCGTCATATTTATCTTAAGCTGCCTATCTGACACATTGGCTCCATTAAATGAATTAACTTGCCTTGCAGTGATATCAGGGTGTCTACTGCACAAAAAAGGCATGAATTTTGAAACCACGTCACAAAAGTTCAGTTTTACTGGAGTCTAACATAATCCCAATACTTCCACACATTATTAATTGTCGCTGTTTTTGTACAGCGACTCAATTATATCTGCCTCCCTCACCCCCATTATTTACATATATTTTTATTTTTTCAGATTCTGAGTTTTTCATGCTTTAATATTGAAATTGTGTACACTTTAATTTAATAAATTACATACAATGACAATAAATATTTAGTTAGTAATATTTTTAGAAATTTTAAATTCTGCTACTCTTGTTCAATATTTTTGAGGCTGCTAATTCCATCGATAATATTATTGTGTCTTCACTTTTAAAATTAATGTAACTAATCTCTTTAACATATGATGTACATTTTATACAGTTTTATTAATTGTTTTAAATGTATTAGGAGACCCAGTGGCCATGAGTGTTAAGGCGTGAGCACTTAAAAGTCCGTGCCAAGGTTTGTGGGTTCGATTCCCACTAGGGGTGGTGGCTTTTCTTTGGAAAAAAGAAAAGGCATCAGCCTTATTCTGGCCTGAAAAGGGTGGTAAGCTATAGATAACCCCTAAAATTCTCAGTTAATGATAATGGACATTAAAATTTAAATAATAATTGTATTAGGGGGTCTCTAGTGGCTAGCGCCTTAGATTCATAAGCAGGAGATGGTGGGTTCGATTCCCACCAGCGGCAGGAATTTTCTCATCGCAGCTCGTTGGGAAAATTCCGCGCTGAACCCTGGATGTTGGCGCTAATGGCCTAGATATCGAAGCGCCATAAAAAAAAAAAAATTATATTAAAATTGTAAGTTTCTATATTTCACGGTAATCTGTATAAGGCTACAACTACGTTTAAGCTATAAGTTAAGGGTTTTTCTTTTTAAGTGAAATTATTTTAATTTTTTTATTTAAATTTTAACGTCCATTACTAATAGCTAAGAATTTTAGGATGGGTTATCTATAGGTTACCACCCTTTTCTAGCCAGGATAGGGTGGTAATTTAAATTTTAATGCGGGATTTGAAATTTGCATTTCAAGTAATGAAAGTGTCATAAAATAAGTGATTTAATTGGCTTTCACAGAAGTAGTAGACACCCTGGGTATGAAACCCAGTAGTGTATTGGCAACGCACATGAGTTCAAAATGGCAGATTCTTGGTTCAAATCCCAGCCTCACGAGTTAATTTTTCTAAAAAATAAAAATTTAAAAATTAAGTCTCCGACAGCGCATACTGAACTGTGTGTATTACACAATGGTTAAGTAAAAGTGTGGATCGTTAGTCCAACCGTGTATGTTTGCAACTATCTTAAAATAAAAGAAAAAAATATATCAGGACATGTTGAACCTCTTTAATACCCAATAAAATATTAACCACTTGACTGTTGAATTGAATATACAGGAGTTGTGCGGGTCACGCTAAATTCATTTTGCCCTGGATACACCCCAAACGGAGCTCATTTTGTACTTCTTTACGCATCTTTTCCCCTGGCATCTCCCTACAGATCCAATATCTATGTATATATTAGTTTTAGTTAGTTTTACTGTATTCACAGACATCAGAAGGAATTTTAACATAATATTATTACATAATATTCTGTAAGAAAGGGCAATTTGCAAAACCAGGTAAAAAGGGTTGACAAGGGTTTGACAGGCGGTATTGAAAGCATTGACCTCATAAAGGAGAAAGGAGCCAGTCATACTTCATGTGCTACCTACTGACTAACTAGTAAAACAATAGGGTTTGGGGGGAACCATTTGGGGAGCAACTCCTGCCACATTCTTCAGGAATCATTCGTTATGTTCAATCAAAAATGTGAAGTTTTTGTTGTGTTAATTAAATATTATAGTACCTCCAACACACACAACTCTCCAAAAGCAAATGGATTATTATTATTTTATTTAAATTTTGAACTCCATTTTTTAATTGTTACAGAATTTTATTTATAGGTTACCACCCTTTTTAGCCAGGATAGGGCTGTTGCCTTTTCTTCTTTCTACAGAAAGCCACCACCCATAATGGGAATCGAACCCACTAGCTTAGGAACGGAGTGCTGATGCCTTAGCACTTAGGGCCACCAGGCCTCCGAAAATAGATTAATGATAATTGTGTCAGCTGGTCATTAAAAATATTGAAGATCAAAACTACTCATGTTTATTTTGTATTAGAACAAATAAATTAGGAATACTGAGCACACTTCCAACCTTCCAAGGAATGTACTTTATTATGGAGTTTCTGCATGACAGACTATTTTATTCATTCCATTTGTATTGTCATTTCAGATGGAAAGGTCACTCTTTATCGAGTAGGATCTCACATTGACATCAGTAAAGGCCCAATGGTGGGGAATACATCATTTTTAGGACGCTGCTCATTAACTGCTGTAAGTATTTTATTTTATTTATTAAATTGTAAAACATATACTGGGATAAGTACATATCTAAGTAAAATTAACCCTTTCAATGCGGTGCCCGAGAATACTTGGGGGGGAATGCAGTGCCTTAAAGACAACGCCCTAGTATTCTCGCATGGGAAAGTCGTGTATCTCTTGATTGCGAGCCCTCCTTAGCCTTGAGCGTGTACAGCGTTCTAGCAGGAATGGGGGATAATTTCTGGTTTAACACTTAACTGGTGAAAAACAAATTATAAATAACATGCATCTGTGAGACGTGTAAATAAAAAATGTTCTTTGGGGATTTTTTTTTTTTAGTTAAACTTTCTATAATAAAGGAATACCTTATTATAATAATTAGAAAAAACATTTGCTACACCTAAAAATCACGTCCAAAAACAAACAGAAATTGTAAATAAGGATCAGAAACTAATTCATGACTCAAGGATCACAAGAATTGCATACTTTTGTTGAACACTTTACCTAACATGGGTACAACATTTTATGCAATGGATAAAGTCTCATTAAAAAAATAAGACGAGTGCATATGGCCGCTCTAGGAGAGGGAGTTTGGTCCACCTGTGGAGGGAGTAGGTAGCAGACACACACCCCCTCCCTTCAGGGACATCTCTCTCCGTAGCCCGCATCACACAGATAAGGTTAATATTATTACCTTTTAGCACTTTCCTCCGAAGGAAAGTAGCTATTGAGGTTGGACTCATGACGGAATTTTTGAAAAATTTCTTCAAATCTTTATCGATCCTACCTAGTAGACACCGAAAATGACCCCCGTTAAAATTTATATATATATATATATATATATATATATATATATATATATATATATATATGTGTCTGTTAACACGATAGCGGCCAGAGTTTTTGTTTTTTCGTCACGAAACTTGGTATATAGCATTCAATTAGCAAACGATTGAACGAGTTCGTTAACCACCAAAGTCGGTCCACCGGAAGAGGGGGGTTTACCCCGAACCCAAAACACTTATTTGACTATGTCAGCCGTAATATTTGTTATATTTCAACGAAACTTGGTATTCGTAGAGAGAAAAGTGAGATATAAAAATGAACTAAATCGGTTCATTAGAAGGGGGGGTTTACTCCGGACCCACAATACCAATTCGCCACTACCAGCCGTGATTTTTGGTATATTTCGACGAAACTCGGTATTCGTAGTGCTAATCCACAGGTAAATATGTGTTGTAAAAATAAACGAAATCGGTTCATTAGGAGGGGGGGTTTACTCCGGACCCACAATACCAATTCGCCACTACCAGCCGTGATTTTTAGTATATTTCGACGAAACTCGGTATTCGTAGTGGTAATCTACAGGTAAATATGTGTTTTAAAAATAAACTAAATCGGTTCATTAGAAGGGGGGGTTTACTCCGGACCCAAATTCCTAATATACTCATACCGGTCGTAATTTCTGCTGTATTGTAACGAAACGCGGTATACGTTGTGGGTAACTCATGAGAAAGAAGTGTTGTAAAAATGAGCTGAATCGGTCAATCGGAAAGCGGGGGTTTAATTTGTAATATATTTGAATAGAAAAGCCGGCAGACGTAGGTTCACAAAGCCGCCGCAAGGAGCGCTTTCTACCACTAGAGGGACTGTATCCTGTTCCTGTGTTAGATCAAAATACGATAATATGAGGATTTTTGTATTTATTACGTAGTGTAGTAGGTACCATGTGTAAACATAACTCTGGAAGCAAATTAATAATTGATCAGTTACTCATTACAAAATGAGAACTATTCACGTTTTTATTTTATTTATGTAGGATATTTTAAGCAAATTGTTCTGGAAAGAAGTCTACACTACCCAAATTCTGAGGAAAGTGCTTAGTTATGCAGCTCCTGCGTGACGGACTTTTTTTAGCATAAATATGTGCATAAGTATGTTATACAGTACATTACATAGGTTTGTCGGTGTAGTATCCTGTAATGGTAATAACCATATGTTTTGTTGCTTAGCAACCAAGGGTTAATTGTAGCTAAAAATAAAGGACAATGAGTCTAGTGTTTCATTTCAATGAGTATACATTAATTTAAGTAAACACTACATTTTGGCGCAGTCGGCAGTTACCGAATTGTTGTTCCTTACAATTGGAGGTCGGTGATCCAACTGGCCGGGTTGTGAAGGCTCTTGGAAATATTCCAAGCCTAGTTTAGTACTGTGAATGTAAAAATCATCTTCGGTAAGTCTATCTATTTTTTTCCCCCAATATGGAGGTTGCTGTAAAACCGGGGCCATTCGATCCTCATCTGGATGAAAATGCAGCGAGTCGCTGGTCATCTTGGTTGAGCGAATTTGAAATTTTCTTAGTGGCGGCTGATGTTACAGTGGATGTACGGAAACGCGCACTAATGTTGAATTGTGCAGGTCGTGAAGTTCAGGAAATATTTCGAAATTTGCAAGATGTAGGCCTTTCTTACGAGGAAGCGAAGGAAAAGTTGACTAATCATTTTGCCCCCAGAAAGAATGTTTTATATGAAATTTTCAAATTCCGGAAAACCCAACAACAACCGTCTGAGTCAATTATGGAATTTTATATTCGTTTAAGGAAAATGGTGGCAACTTGTGATTTTGCGGAAAGGACTGATTTTGAATTTAAAGTCCAAATTTTACTAGGTACAACATCTGATAATTTGAGGAAAGAAATGTTGAAAAAAGAGAATATGTCAATTCAAAATGCTTTGGATTTTAGTAAAACGGAAGAAATTGTGAAAACTCAAATTTCTTCGTTTTCCGGGTCTAATTCTGATTTGGTGCAAAATGTCACTCGTTCTTGCTTCAATTGTGGTGGTTCTTGGCCACACAAAAGAGGGCAACATTGCCCAGCAAGGGGTAATCTTTGCAAGGCCTGCGATAAATATAATCACTTGCCGTACACGAAAAACTGTTCGTTATCTTCGAAGAAGAAATCGGAAAGGGATAATAAACGAAAAAATCGTTCAATCAATCAGACTAGATAAAAATTCTGAATCATCTTCCAGTGATTCTAATGCTGAATTGTCCTTCAATTTGTTAAATATGGCCAAAAGTAGAGGCATTCCAACAAAGAGATTGAACATTTGTGGAAAGTTTATTGACTTTATAGTAGACACTGGGTGTTCAGTGAACATAATTAATCGAAAAAGTTATGAATCTTTAATTGATCCACCTCCATTGAAACGTACTCGCTGTTCTCTCAAAGCTTATCAGGGCCGGGCCGTGAAGGTGCTCGGTGAATTTAGATGTAATTTTGTCGTCAAACGTTGCACTGTGAGAGCTAAAGTGGTTGTCGTAGAGGAAGGGGACTCACTATTAGGCTGTGATACTGCCAGAGATCTGGGGATTGTATCACTGGCACTTAGAATAGCCGACAGGAAAGATTTGATCAAGAAACAATTTCCAAAGATTTTTGATGGGATTGGCAAATTAAAAAATGTTTGCGTTAAATTGCACGTAAATCCTGATGTTGAACCGTCCTCTATCATGTATCGTCGTACTCCTTTCCACCTCAGTGAGAAATTAGAGGAAGAGATTGATAAATTGATAAAACTTGACATCATTGAGAAAGCTGATGGACCAACATCTTGGGTTTCACCAGTTGTAGTTGTACCTAAAAAGGATGGGAGCGTGAGAGTTTGTGTTGACATGAGGAAACCAAACAAAGCGATTCAAAGAGAACGCTACTCCAATCCTACGTTTTCAGAAATTGCGGCACTAATTAATGGGTCTACTGTCTTTTCAAAATTGGACTTAAACAAGGGTTTCCATCAACTTGAATTGCATCCTGATTCACGCTCCATCACTACATTTGCTACCCACTTGGGTTTGTTCAGATACAAAAGACTAAGTTTTGGCATTAACTCAGCGCCTGAAATTTTCAACGCTGTTATACAAAAAACTATAGCTGACATCCCGGGCTGTGTAAATGTTAGTGATGATATATTAATTTTTGGCGAGTCGGAAGATAAACACGATCGTACTCTGAAAGCTGTTTTGAAAAGGTTGCATGACGCAGGCCTTACATTAAATGAGGAGAAATGCCTTTTCAAGCAGGACACAGTGCCTTACTTGGGCTTCGTGCTTTCACGTGAAGGAATTTTTGTGGACCCTAAGAAGAAAAAAGCCATTCTTAAATTGAAACCGCCAACTGATGTTCACGGCATTAAAAGTTTCTTGGGTATGGTAAATTTCCTTACTAGATTTATACCAAATTTAGCTAATCTGACAAAACCTCTTCGAAATTTGGAAAAGAAGGACGTTAAGTGGAAATGGGGAAAAAGGAACAATCCTGTTTTGAGCTTATAAAAAAAGAAGTTAGAAATGCCATTTCTATCAAGTATTTTGATAAAAGTAGAATCCTACATTTATACACAGATGCTGGACCCGAGGGTCTTGGAGCCATCTTAGCACAACCTGGTAATAAGAAGCCTGCAATAATAGCTTGCGCGAGTGTCAGTTTATCGGACGTACAAAAACGATACAGTCAAATTGAGAGGGAAATGTTGGGAGTTTCTTGGGCAACTCAATATTTCCATGAATACTTAGCAGGGTCTCGGTTCGTCATTCACACTGATCATAAGCCACTAGTGTCGCTACTGACCAAATCGGGGCACAAGCCCTCGCCCCACCTGGAAAGGCTTATTTTCAAGTTAATGGGCTATGAATTCACAGTATCCCACATTTCTGGAAAAGATAACCCTTCTGACTATATGTCCCGTCACCCTTTCAAGAAGAGAGTCACATCAAGTGAAGAAGACTACATCAATCTTGTGACGACTGCACACTTGCCATCTAGAATATCCCGGAAGGAAATTGCAAGTGAAACTCTCAGTGACCCCATTTTGAGAGAGGTTATTGATGCTGTTCGCACCGTAAACTGGTCAGATTCAATTTTGACTCAATACCGCCCAATCAAGGATGAGATCGCAGTAACAAGCGATAACATTGTGGTGCGAGGATCTCGTTTAGTAATTCCTCAAAATTTGCAACAACGGGTCGTTAGACTTGCCCATCGTGGTCATCAAGGGATCACCAAATCAAAGGAGTTCTTGAGAAGCAAAGTTTGGTTCCCCAAGATGAATTCACTCGTCGAAGAACTTGTCTCAAAATGCATCCCGTGTTGTGCCAACAATCGCACTAAGAAAAGAGATCCTATTCGGCTCCAGCCGATGCCATTGGGCCCTTGGGAGTCTCTTTCGGTGGATTTTTCAGGACCTTGGCCAAACGGGCGTTACGTTTGTGTAATCGTGGACGATTTCAGCAAGTTTCCGATCGTTGAAACTCTGAGTTCACTGAAAACTGATGTAGTGACTAAACTCTTATTCAAAACGTTTTCACTATTCGGATTACCAAACACTATCAAGACTGACAACGGGCCACCCTTCAACAGCATAGAATTCGAAAGATTTTGCATCAATCTTGGAATAAAACACCACCGAGTTACAAACCATTGGCCTGAAGCTAATGGCAGGGCCGAACACTTCATGTTCAATTTAAATAAAACCATTCGATCAGCCGAAATCGAGGGTCGTAATTGGGAAGAGGCCTTACCCGAATATTTGCTGCAGTATCGGGATACACCACATAGCTCGACTCGCATCGCTCCCGCCAAAGCTCTTCTGAGGAATAACTTCAGGTCTTATCTTCCAGGCATTCCAGACAACATTTTAGACGATGAAATCGATGAAAAATTAATAAAAAATGAAGAGACTAATCGCCAGAAAATGAAAGAGTATGCAGACCAGAGAAGACATGTCAGAGAGCATAGACTTGAAGAGGGGCATACGGTCAGACAGGAAAAACGGAACAAGTATTCAACACCTTATGATCCTTCCCCCTATCAGGTGAAGGAACGAAGATTACTGCAAGCCGAGATGGATCCGAGGTAACTCGCAATTCGTCATTCTTTCAAAAGATTCAGCCAGAAGAATCTTTAACAGAGAACAACCAGGAAGAGCAGTCTATAAAGTCTAATGAAGAATTGAGTGGACCAGAGCTTTCGCAAGAGAGAAGTACTAGAAGCGGAAGAATAGTGAAAACACCGGTCAAGTTCAAAGACTATGATTTATACAAATAATTTCGTAAGGGGGGAAAGGTGTAGTATCCTGTAATGGAAATAACCATATGTTTTGTTGCTTAGCAACCAAGGGTTAATTGCAGCTAAAAATAAAGGACAATGAGTCTAGTGTTTCATTTCAATGAGTATACATTAATTTAAGTAAACACTACAGTCGGGTGGACCTAAAGCATATTTATGTTCCTGAATTTGAGCAAGAGGTTCTAAACGAATTTAATTTTTTGCTCTATTAAATTAGTGCTAGTTTATATGAATCAACTGATCCTTTAAGAGAATCTAAAAATTAATGTTTGTGAATGTAGGCTCAACATTCTTCATACTGCAATGTATGGTATCAGCAAACATTTTAAATGAAATCTTCTGCCATACAATTTTAGCTGTCTATTAATGACTTTTTTAATGTATTTTTTCTTTCTTCCAACAGGTACACCGAATTGTAACGAATGATGGTGAGCTCTACAGATTCCAAGGTGTGGCATTGCCTAAAGGACTTTTGGTAAATAATAATGCTGTTATATATATACTGTTACTTTTAACATCCCTTTATTAATGACGATTTGTTAGGTTAGGTTATCTACAGTTTATCCCTTTTTTTCTACTAAGGATAGGGATGAAGTCTTTCCTTTTTAGCATATTTTCTGCCTCCCCAAAGATAGGAGAACCTCGATGTCAACCTGATGACTCAATCAGGATGTATTCATAAGAAACTTTCGAGTGAGGTACTCCAAAAAGATGAATTGAGTTGAAAATTTGTTCACACTTTTGACATTTATCCTAACTAAATATATATATATATATATATATATATATATATATATATATATATATATATATATATATATATATATAAATGTCGGTTACATTTGGAGTAGAGAAAGTATTACAAAAAAAAAAAGGACAAGAGTACTTTTGGACATTGTATATATTTCCTTTCATTCTAAACTAAAGGACTAAACTAAGGGAAAGAGGCCCGGTGGCCTTGAGTGTTAAGGTGTGAGCACTTAATACTCCATGCCAAGGGTCTTCGGTTTGATTCTCACTATGCGGAGGTGGCTTTTCTTTAGAAAAAAGAAAAGGTATCACCCCTATCCTGGCTAGAAAAGGGTGGTAACCTATAGGCAACCCATCCTAAAATTCTTAATTAATAATAATGGATGTTAAAATTTAAATAAATAAATAATGGGAAATGTGCCTTATTAAAGCAACAAAATTGAACCAGTGGAAGTATATGAATGATTTTTGTTAAATAATTGAGTCATCTGGTTATAAGACAATTAAAAGAAAAAAAAGTTACATATTTTTTCAATTGGTCGTTTTGCTGATAAATGCACTGGTTTTATTTTTATTTTCTGAAAAAGCTATTAACAGTAAGTTACTGAGTTTTATAACAAATTTGTGACTGGAAATTGCAGTGGACGAATTATTAAGAAACAATAGAGAAATAATATTATAAGAAGATCGATCCTCTTCAGATGCTTATTTGTACTCATCAAATTTGAAGGAAATGATTTGTCCTAAGCCCTAAAGGGCAAGATACATCCTCTGATGGACAAGTCTCGTCTATGTTTTTCACCTTGTTGGTTACAGCTCAATACAATGTGAATTCATAAGGATTAATCACAATTTAGTTCAGTGTCAAATACGCCACTACAGCTGGGCAGCTGAAGGATTGTTCTGGCAGATTCAGTATCATATGATACCAGACCCGCAAAACTAACAGGGAATAACGTAATGAGGTCCCAAACCATTTACAAATGGTATAGGACGAGGCCCCGAGTAGTGGAGGTGGAACGAAAATTAAGCTATCTGCTGTCAGCAGACACACGCCTTGACACCAGGCCCGCAGAACACATCTTTCTGACGCATATGCCACAACGCTGGGCCCAAACCTGTTAAAAATAAATAAATATTTATTACACTGAATATTTTTAACTTTTAGGTACTGAGGGGAGGGAGATTATGGGGTACGGTGCTTATGTGAATATGAAAGACAATATCTCAAAAAGATTTTAGACTTGTGATGCGAAAGGTCCTTGTTCCCAAAAACAAGAAAAGGTTAATAATGTACAAAGATATTTTTCATATACCTGAATATCTTTTCAGTCTAAAGGATATATTACCCTAGCAATAAAATATGTTTCCTGAGAATTACCCGTTCACAACTGAAGGATATACCAAGAAACGCTTTTCCCCAGCATGGGATTTTCAAGGATTCCATTTTCATAAAAACATAATAATAGTACTAATTATTTAGCATAGCAAAATAATAATAAATGGTAATTTGGATTTGCATTGAAATTTTTCAATATTATTAATTGAATATTTGAATTAAGTCAAATATTTAAATGAATAGCATGCACGTAATAATGTAAAAAGATATTATCTGAACTGTATAGGAAAATCAAAAAAGGTTTTCATTTCCAAGTCAACAGAATAATAACAATTTGTAAGAAAAAGTAGGTTGTGAGTTAAAAAAATAGAAAACTCCTACAGCGGGCCAG
Organism: Gonocerus acuteangulatus; assembly: GCA_946811695.1. Classification (NCBI taxonomy): domain Eukaryota; kingdom Metazoa; phylum Arthropoda; class Insecta; order Hemiptera; family Coreidae; genus Gonocerus; species Gonocerus acuteangulatus. The sequence goes on from OX328128.1 coordinate 53,325,716, forward strand.
GTTTGAAGAAAAAACTTAACAACAAAAAGCTACGAACAAGTAAGGAGTTGTTACACTTACTGAATTGAAGGTGCACTATGAGGTGTCGAAGACCAGTCCATTTGGCAGGAGGTGCCAATGTTGAACACCCTTTGACGGCCGCCATTAATTTTTTCATAAATACTTTTAAATTGTGAACATTGCCGAGAAAGATTATCTATTTTGAAGGATTGAAAGCTCAACAACATTCACTTTCAATTCTCTAAATTGTTACCACAAAACAGTGTTCTGGCTTTATTTGATGTGAAAAGTATTCCTCCTTATGGTGTCACATATTTTTATTCTGTTTTTTCTTTCAAGTATGTTGTTCCCATTTAGACAAATGAATTTTTAAACTTTTTGCGGTTATGTCTCGAACAAAATTTTTTTAAATTTTCAAGAGATTATTATTACATTATACTAAAACTTTGTTTAACATTAGGTGCTCTTGTTTCAGTCTGTTTGCCAATTACTCATCTCGTCTTGCCTTAATTTTGAACATTATTCATTAAATTTGACGTAACTAATTTTTTTTTCTCTTATTGTTTCAGCTTAATCATTTTGCGTACAAGATAATTCAAGACAGAGCTGCTAAACTTGTAAGTAATCGTTATAATTTAAAAAATAAATAAATAAATAAAAATAAACATACTCATTTTACCGGATCATAGTGAAGAGATAGTCGGGCTTTGGTATTGAGGTGTAGATGATCGGGGTTTGGTCATTTATTAAATAGAACTACTGTTTATAACTAAAATGAGTAACATTTATTTTCCAACATTTGGGCTTGAATTACAAGCATTCTTCGGGGCTATGGAGGAGAGAGAGAACAGTTCCGCACTATGGAAACTACATTTCAAATTGTGGGACAGATCCTGTGTCACACTTCAAAATGTAGCCTTCACTAATTTCTAAATATGTATTCGTTTTTCTTTTAATTTATTGCATCAAGTGATTTTGAATTAAATTAGTAGTATAATATTTAGAAAATAAAACAATATCAATAATATAATAATAGCCTGTATTATACTTATAGTCTTTATAATAATTAAATGATTTTCTTCTTTCAGAACGCGAAGCACCCAGTTTCAGGGCCAAAAGCAGAGATGGCAATGATGTCCTAGTAGAACGTTTTAGTTTTCTATCTCTTCTTCTCTGTAAATGTAAATATTAATGAGCCTGTTTGTATACAGTTTTTATTCTAAATAAAAAATCTTTAACAAAATGGTTTCTAAATAGATTCTTGTTCATCACCCAGAAAGAAAGCCTAGAAGAATTTAGAAATTACTAATCTGTAGCCTGTCAATCTAATTTAGCCTTAGAAAATTTAAAAAAAAATAAAATAATAAAAATAAAAGTTCTAAGCTGGATCAAGATTGATTGGAAATTATGAAGACAAGAAACAATTCTCAAAAAAAAAAAAAAAAAAAACTTTTTATGCACACTTTGGATCTCTTGATATGAATTGACCCAAGACATAACTACATTCCCAACAGGTATTTGAAAGAGGCTTCTAAAATTGTCTTCAAACTATATAAAGATATTTAATAAGACTATCATTTAACATTCTCTGTCAGAAGACTGACTTCAGTGTCTGTTGTCTATATCGATTTCAGATCATGGCAATGAACTGGTTGGATCTGTATACTCTGCCTTATGGGCTTCAAAGGGGCATAAAAGAAGGGTTTGGTATTCACATGAGATGAAAACTTAAATTTTGTTGAGTATTTTTTTTTCTTATATATTATTGTGGTTAAAAAAAAAAGATCAGCCCCCTAACAGGTCCTGAGGGGGCAGATACTATAGAGGTATCTGATTCACGGCCATACGACACACTAGGCAGATAGTGAGGTCAGTACTATGCTCCACCCGCCTGATTTTCCCTTCTGCGGGTACCCATTAATAAATTAATTAAAGGCTGGGTTGGCCCAGGGATGTCATTATTCTGGATAAAGCAAATGAAAATATGTAACAATTAGGTATGTAAATTGGAAGGGCTATAAATATGATTGGATGTGAGGCATTGCAGTAGATCTAACAGTTTCGCATTATTATTATTCCTGGTATACTTTTTAATGGTCTTTTGACATGGGCTATTGAATAGTTCTGCTTTCTGGTTGATATCTTTAAATGCTTTTGAGCAAAGTTGAGGGTGCTAGAAACTTAGTTTTGGGTACTCAAAAACAACAGATTGAGTTGAAAATGTATTTGCAGTTTAACCTTTCTCCCAAACTAAGATACATTTTGGTTACGTTTGGAATTGAGGAAGTATTACAAAAAAAGTTTGCAGACCTGAGTTTTTCACTCTTCCTATTCTTAAATATGTTAAGAACAGTTACAAAATCATGGTCTGCGGAAGGTGTTCATTCCAAATCCTGACAAATTTATTACAAAATAGGCTTAGGCGTAAATTCCGATAGTAACCACATTGGCCAGAGAAAAAGGTGCTTGTTGTTTGGAAGTGTTGGTTTTGTTTCATTGAAATAAAAATATTAAGATTTTATATTCTAAGGCCCGGTGCACACTGAAGAACGTTGTTTCGTGAAACTCAAGTTGCTTGCAACCTATAGATAGAAAACCATAGGTTGGTGCACACAGAGTTCCACCGATTTCATGAAACTAGTTAAATCAGTTTTATGAAACCGGGTTTCATGAAATTCGTTAAATCAGTTTCATGAAACTCTGCGGACTGTAACTTGAGTTTCACGAAACAGGTTTCTTCAGTGTGCACTGAGCCTTAAGTTTCACGAAACTCTGGGTGCACCAACCTATGGTTTTCTATCTATGCATTGCAAGCAATTTGAGTTTCGTGAAACCAGGTTCTTCAGTGTGCACCGGGCCTAAGCTTTACAAATCACGCCAGATATAAGCATTATACCGAAACAAGCTAAGATGACCAGCGACTAGGACTTTCTTAGAACCATTAGAATTAAATTAAAACCAGTTATTCATTTCTTGGGATAAATTGTACTTTAACAATCACTGTTGTTGCTCATCTACGAAGTGTTTACAAATCAATTCCCGGCAAATTACGAATTTAATTTTCTGCGAAAAACAATTTCGGGTCACGTGACTGATGACCTTCGGCCGTTAGACTTTCGTTTCATTACGTTATTGAAATATAATATGAGCCTTAAAGTAAAGAAGTCCTACTAGATATAAAATTAATTACAGCAATTTATAGTTCAGAGGAAGCTATACACTGAAAGTTACTGAACTTTTAAATCTTTATTTTTTAAGAGATATTGTATGAACACACAAAGACGACGCAACCTGGACTTTTGCAAGGTAGAAATTCTCTTTCAGTACTATTGAGGCATCGGCCGTGGAGGTTATGAGGTCGGGAAGGATGTTAGAACATCTTCCTCCTTTCACCAAGGTCTATACTAACTTTCTATTCAATGTACGTCTAGGCAGCTTGGAAGGTCTTTCGACAAGCTCCGATTAAGGAAACAGACATTTCGATCGAATCAAAATGCGTAATCGTGGCGGTTTTCCGACATAATCATAAGCATAATTACTAGGCTTTTCAAGACATATGTGCCATCATGAGATGCTGGCATGGATGCTCGTTTATGTTGTTACAGCATAGTGCTAATTTCAAGCAAACCATAGTTGATTTTGTAGAAGCTCAACAAGCTATATTCATTTTTGACGTGTTTCCGGTTGTGGCAGTATAAACGAACATGCATGCCCGCACCTAATGATGGCATATGTGTGTTGAAAGGCCTAGTGCAAGATAAAAAAAAATTGTGGGAAGACTGAATTTTGTTTTACATTCTGGATATGTAGGGCAAGGGAGGGTAGTAGGCATTGGAATTTTGGACTGTTGGCAGCACTGCAGGGAAATTTAGTTTTGGTATTTTAGCTCGTCTACCACACTACGTTGTCATCGACTGTTATCAATTTACCTTGATTTTATAAGGTAAAACTTCATTAGTTCCGGCATAACCAGCTGACCAACCTGTTGATGTTATGATTGAACAGGAAACACATGCGTATATGTGTATATATATATATATATATATATATATATATATATATATATATATATATATATATATAATATAATATAATATAATATAATATAATATAATATAATATACTTAAATAAGAACCTAGGATATAAATATTTACTAATAATAAAAATAAATTGCACAAACGTACTGCAATTTTAATTTTTTAAACAATTAATGTTTTATTTGTTTCCTAAAACAAAAATAAACAAAAAAATAACAATGAATAATACTATTTTGAAATAAGCCAACCGATGATATTTCATCGGTTCTGGCGTTGATTTCTTGCCTGAACATTTGAAGGACGTTTTTTTAAATGACACAAATGGGGCATAACATATGTCATTCGTTATTGTCGCCACCTTCGACAAATATGTAGACAAACATTTACAGCAGACTTCCTTTTGTTATTGTTCTCATTAAATATTGGCAAGGATCATACCGAAATATTTTAAACATGAACAACAGAACGAACTAATGAGGTTTTAACATGTATCTATCGCGTGCTTTATCTCCGGGGAAAAGTCAGATAGTAGTAAGAACATATCTAATAATTTCAAATTGAAATCTTAGAGAATGCTATTAAATGAAACGTTCACTTCGTAAGAATTTGCTGAAACTGTGCATATTCCTCATCAAGACGAGAACTACATTATTTGAAAAAACTTTTACTCCTCTATAATTTAACAGAAAAGTTGACTCATTAAAAAAATATCGAATTAACCCGCGCGTTTATAGGAAATAATTTCGGGGAGGGGGGAGCTGGGAGCAATTGGGGGTATGGAATACTACCAATCTAGAACTTGGAATAGTTAGCCAACTAAAACGCTATTACACCCCCCCCCCCAAAATCTGAACTAAGTGATCTTTACCGATGAAATCAAAATCTCGGGGGGGGGGGGGGGGGGGAGGCTGCAGCCCCCATTATATAATACACTTCTGTTTTTGCTAGTTTTCGAATAATATATATTTTTTTATTTTTTCCTTCCTCATATAATTAAAATTTAGTAAGAAAAGTTGCTGGCTTGTGCATGTTATTTTCCACATACAATTGTTGTGTTTGATTGGGAAAGCACAGGGAGTTGGTGGAGGATATCCAAGCTCATTGTACAAGGCCCTTGAGAGGGATTCCAGGATCGTGTATTGATACAATAAAGGACTATTTTGAAGAATTTTAACCACTTGCACAAATAGGATCAATAAATCTATTTTCTCCAGAAAATGCACATTACTTTCAGACCGTACCCTGTGTAGAATTATACATTTGGATAGCAATGCCATAGTATCTGATTCATGATTGTCTTGAGCTAAGTTATCATAATGTACACTGGGGAGATGGCTGTTGCCAGTTATGACACTCCATCGGGTCGCATCGAATTTTGTAAGTCCCAAACTTGACTTTAATGTAGTCTACCGCCTTTATCCTTTTTAGGGCACTCTCTTGCAAAGCATTATGATAGCATGTTTAGCCACTTCTAATATTATTGGTGGCTACTATGGCTCTTTTAAGGTTACCTCCGCCTCCTGGGTTTGCCTAGTGGCTCGTCTGTTAATTAATTGTTCTTCCTCCTGCGTCTCGAAACTGGGAAAACCTATTGTATTAATTTGGCTTGGTCTCTTAAAAGCCCAAGCGGCGGGAGCAATGAAAACTTCTTCCTTGTGGCTTCCATGTTCACCTCTGTGGATTGATGGCTTTCTTCTTGTTCCTGCGGCGATGAATTTATCATTTATCTCTGTGGTAATAATACTGCCTTTATTTCGGTAATATAATAATATTATTGTCATAGTCGGGAGGCGGGACAGGTTTTCATACCTCACAGAGAGTGGTTAGGAGGCTTCAATCTCATAAGCTTGTTCAGTATAGGAGTAGTTCTAGTTCTAGTCGTTCTGCCTGAGGACGGCTTGACCTAAGCTTTTTAAAAAATCTATTAAGTGGGAAATCTTTAAAAAGTCAGAGCTTGCTGCTTGAGAGAGAGCACAGTGTGAATAGTTTACAAACGTGAAGCTCACTGGAAAAATAGAGCAAATAAGGCTAAAAGAAATTTGTACTCCTGGTAAACAGGCTTAGTAGTGGAATCCTCTGGGGATAGGACATACCCGCACACTTAGGCTTGAGGTACATATTAACATTTTAGTTTAATGTATAGAGTGGGGGGAGTGAGCCCCCACTTCTAATGGATCGATACTGCTTTTTTTTTTTTTTTTTTTTTTTTTTTTTTTTTTTTTTTATAGGTACACCTTTATTATTAATTTTGAACATTTTAGAACTTGGATGTTTAAACTCTGTTATTAATGGACGGGTTACCAGAGTAGCAAACTGTAGATAGCGCAGTGCTAATAGCCTCACATTCAGACTGGAAAAAAGATCTACGGTGGACTTTTGGTGATGAGAGTGGCGAGTACTGGACTCAGGCCCTTAAGACATTGGTTTGAATTTGGCCAGTCGTTGATGTTTTTGATCTAGATGCCGCAGCAGTTGGATATCCTGGACATAATGGCCAAGGACTACATTAAGAACAAAAAATACGGATTAATGATTTATAATCTACTAATATGATTTCATCTTGATTTTTATGAAAGATATTTAAATAAGTTTGAAAATTGAAGAGGCCTGTTGAAGTGTATGTTGTCTAATTTTTCTTTTTTTATAAACCAAACTTTTATACACTTGGAATTAAATTAACATTATTATTAATAATAATGTCCTAGGGCTCCTAAAGACTTGGGAGGCCTGGTGGCCGTAAGGGTTAAGGCATGAGCACTTAACACTACTTGCCGAGGGTCGTTGGTTTGATTTCCACTAGGGGTGGTGGCTTTTCTTTGGAAAAAAAGAAAGGCATCAGCCCTATCCTGGCTAGAAAAGGGTGGTGGCATATAGATAACCCGTCCTAAAATTCCTTGTTAATTATAATTGATGTTAACATTTAAATAAATAAATGTTATAAGCATTAAGTGGGGTTTCCTCGCTACAGGGGAAGATAAGAAACATTCAAAGGACTGGGGACTTCCCGTTTCGAGAAAATGCAAGCAATTATAATACATCTACAATATTGTAGCACCTTTATTAGCAAGAATCAACAAGAGGTATAAAATTTACATTATGTAGGTCAACAGTGATTCGTAGCTTATGTATAAAGGTAAGGTTACTTCATTAATTTACAAACCATTACATAAAAATGGAAGGATCACATTCTGTGAATATAGCAAATTACACAATGCGCGTTTTTACCACATTTAGTTAAGACTTTTGCTAAAGGAATTCAATAATAATTATAAACAATGTTAATGTTACAATTTATTTATTAACTTGAGGAACAAAATAAAACTGAAATACGATATATACATGAAACTTTTGGCTGGAGACTCGATCAATAAATGGAAAACTTTAGGCCTTCTTATAAGAAGAAATAACTTCATAAAAGTAAGTCTTCAGACAATATCAGTGTCATGAAAATTATAATAAATACAAAAGTTGTTAAAGATAGAGCCTTTACAATTGAAGTTTTCCCAAATTTATACAAACAAAACTAAATAAATTTACAATTTCAATTCCAAATATACACTCAATGGTTTAATACAAACATTAACAACAAATTTCAACATTATATTTTGTGATTGATATGTTCCAGTACAAAGTTTCTGTTACTAGTAAAATCACATTTTTTTTTTTGTTAATAATTTACAGAACACGTTTGACTTTTATTAGATTATTGACTACAATTGTATTTCAAAAATAGGAAATTTAAAAAAATTAAGAGGAAAAATAATAATACTTACTGTGCTTACATATCACCCACTTAAAACTAGAAGGATCGAATTACAAAATTAAAAAATATATTAGAAAAGAACAATATTGTCAAATTTATTTGAATTAAAATTCAATTCCCCAATTGGAACATAACATCCTAGATCATAATGTACATATAGTCTGTTTTATATATAAAAACAAATCGAATGGCAGATGAAAACACCTAATATAATTAATTTAGAGGGTCATAAATTTGAGACACAGAAGAGGGGGAAGTGTGGTGGGAGTCAGGCGGTTTCATTCTTCAGTTCTTCAGGCAGAGGATTCTTAGGATGCTTGTTTTCAAAGTGTTGCTTATAAGTTTTAGGATCTGGCATCTGGGCCTGAAAAAAAGAAGACAGAATTATCAATTCTTTTTCTAGTAAATATAATATTCAGAGGTCAAATTCTTATTAAAAATATAACTTTTCTGATGAATTTTTATTTTTATTAATAGTTTAACGCTAAAAAATATGACTCTTCTGATCAATTTTTATTAATAGTTTACGCATCTGACGCGATTAAACTGATAAAATTTAAAAGTTTTGGGGGACCTGTCTTGAAATATGAGCGAGGACTAAAAGATATTATTTTTTAGTGTTGTAATTTGAGGGGCTCAGTCTGCCCCTAGGCCAACCCAGCATTTAACACGTTACCTGTGGCATGACGCTGCATTCGCGTCATGGAGGCTATTTGGCAAGCCGGGAGAAAAAGTTCCTCCATCGTCTTAGGGAGTACTTTAACCTTCTCGCAGTCAACATGTCAATACCTATCAGAAAATGGGGAATTGAGCATAGTGCTGACCTCACATTTAAGAATCAGATACCACTTCAGCATATGCCCCTCTGAGACCTCATGGCCTGTTATGGGACTCATTTTTGTTTAATATAAAGAAGTCGTAGAATAATTACAGTGGAAGTACAGTGAGAATGTAATAATAATTACTGTGATTATGTTTAGTATGTAGTAATTTCAGTGGCTTAATAGTATTTATATTTCTTTCTAAGAGAGAAAAAAAAAAAAAATGTTTTCTGCTCAAACGCTTCAGGGTGATTCCATGTCAAATTAACACAATTTTCAGAATTGATGTTTCAGATTTTCATGAGTTTTGGCATGGAGTAATATATCATAGACTTATGACAAAATACCAAATTTCACTTATTCAGTACAATTATTTTTGAAGTTATTAACTTTTAAAGATTTAAATTTTTATGAAAAAATGTCATATTTTGGAGCCCTACAGGCTGGCAACCGGTGACGATACAAACCTGGGAGTGGTCTCATTTTAAAGCTGTAAAATGGGACTTTAATATGACATGCCACAAACTAGGGGTTACAATATTAAAATTTAAATTTCTCGAAAAGTGGCAATTTTAAAAATTCCAAAGAAATACAGTTTCTAATGATTTAATACATATAGCAAAATTCTACCACGGGATCTCAATGGGATCAGGAGATACTGGGCTTTAGAAATACACAGTTTGTAAAAAATACCAGAATTAGCATTGTTTCAGAAAATTTTGAATAGTTCATTGAACGAAACAAGCTAAACATTACAATGAAACAAGCAATGGCTATTACTTTTACATTTTTTAATGGAGGAAGGTCATTTAGACAGTTTCCATTAATAATCCGATATTATGAGTAAAGATATGGGTTAACAACTTAGTGCATCAAGACTTCAATCGTTGGAAGGTACCCACAAACTGAAGAACTGAGGTGTGCGGACCTCATTGATGTCATTTATATAAAAAAATTGTAGGTTTATTTACCCTCAAAAACAAACCTCGACAATGTTCGAAGAATATTATCTCTTCACAACAAAACAGGTTAAGGTTGTTAGAGGAAATGGCAGAAATGTTACAAAGAGTTGGGAAAATATTATTATAAGGTTTCTGATAAGAAAAATTATGTTCTTAATAAGAATTGTCATTATTAGAATTGGCAATTATACAAGTAATCTATGTGCAGCCAGTCCTATTTTTCAGACTGCCCTTCAGCCATTTTAACATTAAGCAAACAATTTCACTCATACACTTCCACGGTTCAAATCAGTACAAACTTTAAGATCTTTTAAATCAGTATAAACTTTAAGATCTTCGGGTATCGATCGTGTCACTATCTTCTTAATCGACGTTCCGCTACTCATGCTGCTGGGGACGCCTCGAGAAGAAGATGGTGACATGGTCAATGCCTGAAGACCATAATGTTTATAAGTAAACAATGTTATAATTCAATGATTTACTGTGTGTTTTTAAGGGAAAAAAAGTCCGACTCGCAGGAACTGCGTCATCTTAGCGCGGTTCCAGTTTTTTTTTTTTTTTTTTTTTTTTTTTTTTTTTTTTTTTTTTTTTTTTTTTTTTACGGCACATCTACATCTAGGTCATTAGCGCCGACATCCAGGGTGTAGCGAGGAATTTCACCAGCGAGCCGTGGGATGATAAAATTCCTGCCGGAGGTTGGGAATCGAACCCACCATCTCCCGCTTATGAATCCAAGGCGCTAGCCATTAGACCACGGGAGACCCCGGTTCCTGTTCATATCCCTATTCTCATTTGAAAAGCATAGAATAGAAACAGATAATATTTTCCTCGGCCTTTGTTCAAAGGGTTTTATGGCTGGCTATACCTGGGGTCAGGTCCGCAAGACCCTAGAATCCTCTTCTACCGATACTTCATTTCATACGTTTCAATGAATTGGAAAATATCAAATATTTTCACACATTCCTGTGTTCTTTTACTATAGTAATAATTCTACAGATAAAATCAATTAAAAAATAAAATAAAAAACCAACAGCATAAAGGCAATTGAAAATATTCAAAAGACGTCAACGAATCTTTTTCTCTTGGCAAGCTATATTTCTAACAATGAATTGTTTTTCTTATTTTGCCTAATCTGTTTTATTGTAAAATACATTATCCAACTATAAGCAATTAAAAAATAACAAGGAATAAAAACAGACAAAAAGAACAGTTCGAATAAGCAAAATCAATTACTTTAATGTTTTAAGCACTTATTTCTCCGATTGACATCGCCTAATCAAAACTTTCATCAGAACCTTTTTTGTAGAGCATTTAGTAAGCTTTCTAATGGTATTCTTTTGTTTACCAAATTCTTAACCTTTTTCGAGATATTAAGGAAAATATACAAAGTTACCAAAACTTTTTATGTCTGTTAATAAAATATTTTATTCTAACCCTTCCTTAACTCCAAACGTAACCAAAATTTCAACATATTAGTTTTAATGAAAGTAGAACATGCAGAAAATGTTTCAACTGAATCCCCTGATTCTAAGTACCCAAATTAAAAACGGTATTCAAAAACTATTTTTCCAATTTTCTCGAAAACGGTTAAAGCTATCGCCTTGAAAATGGTTTCATTCGTTTTCCTAGCCCAAGAAGCCTATAAAAAGAGTACTTACAAGCTTATGAACTCAAAAACGTAAGCGTTACGATTTTTTCTGCGCGAATTTCGCCCCAAACTCCATCTTCCAGTGGGCGGATTTTGCTGGTTAACGAACTTGACCTTTCATATTGGACGACTGATTTTTGTACCAAATTTCATCAAAATCGGACCATTCGTCTTCGAGCTAGAGAGCGAACAGACAAATATATATATATATATATATATATATAAATATATATATATATATATATATATATATATATATATATATATATATATATATATATACAAATTTGAACCACCGTTATTTTCGGTCTCTAGGGGTTCTGAAACGCGAAATTTTCTTGTCGGCACTTCCGGATTGTTTCATTGTATCAACCTTATAAGCGGGGTTCCTCCCTATGGGGGAGGGAGGAACCGCGCTAAAAGATGTAGCACTCCCCCATTATTGAATTGTTATGTTGTGGAGGAACGGGATTTTAAAACATGTAATGACAGTGCAGAAGCTACAGTATTACCACCTATAGCACTGACATGACAATATTATTCATTTTCAACACAAGGAGCGTGAAGTGAAGCAAATGGCACTAGGAGCTAATAAATAAATTTTATTTCTAGTAATTAATTAATATATGATTTTTGTCAGTATTTTGCCCTTAACTCCAAAGAAAAATAAAATGTGAACAACTATAGTGGCACACATAGGCAACTTAATAGGCTGGCTGTCAGTTAATAGCAACCTTAAAATTAGACCTACACACCCTGACATTCAAACAAAAATATTTGAAATTAAAATGTCATCAATATAGCTGCTATATTTTAAAAAAGCCAATGTTAATTAAGAACAACTTTTGCTAAAGTATGTTGTCTATTTTATTAAAATTGGAATGCCCCTTTTTAATGGTAACATTTTAAGGGTTTGTTGCTATCTTTTTCAAGCCAGGATATGGATAATAAGTGGGCAATAAAATTAAAATAAATAATAGGTGGTCATTAAACTATTTTAACACTCATAGTTTTTCATGCCAATGGTCGCCAAAGTGTTAAAATATGTAAGAAACCTGATAAATAAAAAGCAAAGGAAAGGACAGAATCGGCTAAATTTTTATGAAGGTTATCCCTTAATATATAAGAAAATTAAGAAGCCCTTTATAAAAAACGTTTTAAATGATTAATTTAACAAGCAAGTCTTTGCTAATCTGTCTTAAGTAGCCATTGTACAAATAAAGGTGGCTGGTGAAAATTTTTAACAATAAGGGACATTGTCCTTGGGTAATACTTATTTCTTGGTAACTGAGTAACAAAACAAAAAGTAAATATAATATTGAAATCACGGGACCTTCATGACCAGAGGAAACGACGGTTTTAAAACAAATATAAATCTAACAAATTACTAACACGAAGTTCCAAAAAATATAGGTTAAAAGAAAAGATTGCATTGTGTACCTTGCAAACAGCACAGACATGAACTAATGCCTTTTGGGCAGCTTTCTTTTGGTCAGTTGCTGAATGGCCTTGCTGTTTCTTGGCTTTTGCTGCTCTTTCTGCAGCCTTAGCCTGAGATTGAAGCTTCTGCTGTCCTCGGGCCATTCTCCTTCTGCAAACACAATATTGAAAGCAGTCAGCGAACAAGCTCCGGGTGCAACGAAGACCAGAGGATCTTAAAATGGAACACTAATCCAAAAATTGTGGATGTGAAGTTGAAAAAAAAAATAAAATAAATGAACAGTGGTCAGAGAACAGAGAAGTGATCAATGCCCGGAGACTGGAACTCTACTAGAAGGAACCTTCACACCAACTTTCACGCAGGCTAAAACATGATATATTTGATAATAGCATTAACATATACTTACTCATGCCAGTGTAAGGGATTTATTTCTTGAATACATAGCAAAAGAAAACTTTATAATAGTAGCTCTTCTTAAGAAAATAATTCAAGCAAGAAAAACATAATACTGCTTTTGAAAATGTTAATTTGGTGGTGGCGGGGAATCATGTCAGCTGTGGAACATATGCCAAAGAGGTTCGCTTTGTAGTTAAGAGCAGTTGAGCCAGTTCTGATAGAAGAAGAATCATCTGTTTTGAGGAAAAGGAGAAGGATCTTCTCTTTTATGCCTAAAAAAGGGTAGATGCATAAATAAATAAACCGCCCCAAAAATCTCTGCCATTAATAAAGGAACGTTTAATTAAAAACAATAAGTATAAATTAACTACGGTATTATTAAAACTACATAATAGTATATTAAACTACATTTTGTTTTATAGGAAAATGAGTTTTATTGTTAGCCGAGAAATTCAAGCCTTCATCAGGCCTGTAAAACAAGTAGGACAGCGTTAATACTAACACACACACACACAAACACACATATACAAATATACAAAATAAATAAATATAAATATATATATATATATATATATATATATATATATATATATATATATATATTGTTTTAAATTGCATTGCTGGGTATCAAATGTTTGGTTTGTGGAACGGCTTCTTTCTCCAGCGGTGTCGCACCTCTCTCTGTCGCAATATTTCGTCGTTTCTGGTGTAAGTTGGGATACTATCCCAGTATAAGGACAGAATCCCAACTAACACCAGGGAGCTTCAACACCATTGGCCCGCCGATACTGGGGCTAGAGAGGAGAAAGGGCGCCCAGATCGAGAAAAATGTCATTCCCCGGCAACCACCGAGGAAGAAACAACAATGACCTGGCTGACGAAGATGGAGATGAACCCATCGAAATATTCCAGGAAGAAGAGAGGAGGAGTACCATCGCTGGAGAAAAATGCCGTTCCATCCAAAAATATTATCCCAGCAACGAGAAATAAAAAAAAAACAAAAAACAGTATAGGGTGTGTGCTGTAGTTAAGCGGCCCCTACACGGTGAGTAATAATGACATTATCAGTAATGTCATTACTATTCAACTCTCGTCATTCCTTATCATCATTACAATGTACACCTTACACCGTCATTCCACGGATCATTTTTAATGTCATTACTTTTCTTCAGTATGCATTGTGATATCCGTGACAGAAGCGTTTTGTTAATAATGGATCCTCGCAAAGTCGCCTGTGTAGCTATAATCGCGACACTAGCCACAATAAAACATGTGAAACGTTCGTAAAGGCCTTAATATGACACATATCCTTCCAATCGGGGCGTTTCCAAGTGTTCTGGGACCGACTAGTTGTCCTGAAAAAGTAAGCATATTTTTGAATAAATTTGACGAAATATAAATTATAGTTTAACGATTATATTTTCTTCTAATCTACTCTATAAGACAAATGAATTTGTAAAAGAATCACGTCAACATTATTTTCTAAAGTCGATATAAAAAATAAAGCACTTTCAACCTATTTTATATCGTCGATACAAATGCAAAGTAACGAATGTGAAAAGTTGTTGGTACCTTATAGATGACTTTATATATATTTTATTTTATGATACATTTTAATTAGACTTAATGCGGATTCGTTACTTTGATATATATATTACTTTTATAACTATTTTATAACTACGAAGACAGGTATAGTTGGGATTCGGCTAGGAGAAAAAACGTCAGACTTTCAAAAAGAAATCTGTATTTTGGACGTTTCGACTGCAACAATGGCAGCCTTCTTCAGCTAAAAAATATATACAACTTATAAGTAAAGAAAATGTACAAGTAGTAAGTAAAAGACAGGAAGAAATGAGCGGAGTATATATATCAATACAATAAATTTTAACCATTCTTATTTTTAAAAACAATGAAAATACGGTAGTTGGAAAGAAAACAGCATGTAGAACTTGTTAGTAAAAACAGTACAAAAAAAAAAAAAAAAAATTAAACAGTAAAAAACAACGCACATTTTTTATGTAGTGAAAAACAAAATCTATTTTATAAGTGAATACAATTTATAACAATTAATATATAGATACATACCACTAGGGAATGCCTAGGGGGGAGGGAGGAAGACCTCGAGGACAACTTAGGTAACCATGGTAGAAGTATGAACGACAGCAACAAAACCCGTGGTCTTTATAGTTAAGAAAAAGGGGTGGGGGGAAGTATTTTAGAAGATAAAATATCCATTCGTAGCACGGAACCTTCTTCGCCGCGCCCTCTCCTTATCCCATGAGTCCTTCCACAATGAAAACTTGAATAGAGCTACCGAAATATTAACACTGAATCAATTCCCCCCAACCTCATAAACCGGCTTATAAAACAAATAAAATCCCAATCCTTCAATGCCACCTCCCCCAATACCTCCCCCGAATCCTCCCTCCAGATATTTCGTTCCCTGACATACACACCGGTATGTTTTTGTACTGTTTTTACTAACAAGTTCTACATGCTGTTTTCTTTCCAACTACCGTATTTTCATTGTTTTTAAAAATAAGAATGGTTAAAATTTATTGTATTGATATATATACTCCGCTCATTTCTTCCTGTCTTTTACTTACTACTTGTACATTTTCTTTACTTATAAGTTGTATATATTTTTTAGCTGAAGAAGGCTGCCATTGTTGCAGTCGAAACGTCCAAAATACAGATTTCTTTTTGAAAGTCTGACGTTTTTTCTCCTAGCCGAATCCCAACTATACCTGTCTTCGTATCTCTACAGCGGCTAACTATCTCCATCTACACTATTTTATAACTATAATGTTACCAAGGTAGAGTCATACATTTCAATTCATCTTATTTTTTGCCCTTTGCTACTCAATCTAGTTTAACCTTTACATCTGTTTCACCTAGTTACAGCTCGAGATAGACTGAGTAATGACGCATTAATGATGTAGCGCTCCCTACACCATCATTACTAATGACAGTATCCCCTCCACTTTCAGTAATGATGAAGCCGAGATCAGAAAATCCGGATTCACATCATTACTGTTCGTCATTCCAACTTTGTCCACCTTACACTATCATTATTACTGTCATTTTGATAAGGTAATGACATTATTACTGATCGTGTAGGGGCCGCTTTAGAGCTTCAATTAGAGGTAGATCAATTGGGAATTAACATTAAGCGATACGCCGACATGCGGAAAATTTCGGAACTAGCGAGAACGGTATACGTGCATTGTTTACACATGTAAAGCTATTGTGTTGTTCGTGTTTTTCTTGCTATTTAATAATTTCCCAACTGTTTTATGACAAATTTGTCTTTTTAAAGACAACATGAACCTTTCCCTTTTACAAAGTAATTATTTTTAAACAATATATGCAAGAGGTAGTGAAAAAATTCACATTTATGCAACCTTCACTCTTGTGTGAATATAAACAGCTTGCAAGCCATTTTACCCGAATTTGATTTAATTTCTGAAATTCACTTCTAGAAATTCAGAAGGTATAGATATCGATGAACAAAACTATGTACTAAGGAACTTCTTTGGCTATCTAGAAGCCTTATGGAATTCCAGGTGCATAGTTGAAGGTGAAGCAATTGTTAATGCACATCCATTACCTAAATACATGTGGTATTTTGGAGAAGTCCAACCAATCTATCAAGTTGTTTGCACTTTGTTTCACAAGTTTAATTAGGAATGGCTATATTAAATTTAAATGAGTGCACTACTTCATATTTGATTCATATGACTCCAGTTTCATAAATATTACGGTGCCTTTTGATAGAGTATATTTATATAATTCAATTACAACCTTAATAAGTAAATGAAATAGTTCATGTAATATGTGAAATAGAGATTCAAAGAAATTTTGAAATATTTTGAAGTTGTTCATGATTTTTTGTTGTTCAATAATATGCAATATTTATTATAAAATCAATTTATTATATCATAATGAATTTTAGGACGGGTTATCTATAGGTTACCACCCTTTTCTAGCCAGGATAGGGCTTATGTATTTTCTTTTTTCTAAGGAAAAGCCTCCACCCCTAGCGGTAATCGAATCCCAATGTATTTTATATTGTATGGAAAAGATCATAGGGGATTAGTGGAGAGGCACGGGAGTTGTTTTCATTGTATAAATATATATGAATTAAAATTGAAGAATTATTTAAACGAGAACTATTTAACTAGGAACACTACAGGACAAATATGTTTGAAAAAGTAATGTAAGCGAAAGAACAAAACAAAACATTATTGACAGATAGGGTCGCATTATGTGATTGAATTGATGCTTATAGGGAACTATGAGATCATGCAATTGAACGAAACTTATAACCTCAATGTTTATATCTATTCCCGCCTTTAAGGGAGAAAGCTTAACCTTTCCCCACTTAGAGAAGATAAAAACCTCTAATTAATTCCCTATAAAACCTTTACTATTTTATATTTATGATGATGACAGACATTTTATTTTATTCTGATTGCTGTGATATTTAGTTTGATCCAAATGGAAGCAGACAAAATCAATAAATTTTTGCAGAATATTGAAGATTTCGTTTTTATTGAAGAGAAAATAGTATGAATTTAATAGTTTGAATGTATTATATTTCCTTAGCAGTGATTTTCTTTATTATGGTAAAATAATGACATTTTTGTTTTAGGTTACCTGTGTTTGGTTGTCCCAAGCTCTGAAAATTCATGTAAATACAGCTAAACAGTGAGTAAGCCATCAATGATCCATTTTGCCTAATTTAAGTCCACATTGCTCATAATGTTCCAGTACAGTGACAATGCATCAATCTTTGTAAGACATTTGATTTAAGTTTACTAATGGAATAAATAAATTTGTATGTTACAGGCTGCTATATGCATTTATTAGGGGTGATGGTGTAGCAGATAAAGTTCTGGTTACATATCTGATTGGTGGAGATCTTAAAAATGGGGAAGGAAAAGAAATCAAACTGGTTGAAGATGGGGTCCGTGAAACAACAAAAAGTCTTTTTTCCAGGGTGACAACTGATCATATTTATAGCATACAGAAGTCTGGGGATGTCCTCAAGCCTGTTGACATCTTTAATTCATATCCTCATTTCTTGGTGAATTCTGATGGGAAAAGGTAGGCTTCTTTAAATATTAATATTCAAATTTTAATAATTTACATATTTCAAGTTAAGTACTATTAGAAGACCCAATAGCTTTAAGTGATTTTGTTTAACTTTAGTACAGCGAGATTAAGGTCTACTGGCATTAAGAGTACCCGTGTTACTTAGGGAAAGATTAAATATTTTATACTCATTTGAGCAAAAGATACATATGTGTATTCAGGAAAAAATGGTTTCATTGAAGGAGATATTGTCAAAATATCAATGATGAACAATTATTTTTTGATGTTCTGTAGTTAATATTTTTTCTTGCTGTTATTTAATACTGAACAATAAAATGCTGATATATTGCTTCATAGCTTCTATAGGCATACATAGTGTAATTGAACCGTTATTTCTAAAAAAAACCTCCAAAATATCTGCCACTTCCAAGTAGAAATATCCACTTCATCAGAACCCATAAAACAAGAAAATATTGGTGTTTGATAAAATATGGTACTTGGTCTGATTCAAAAGATCAAGTTCATTAACCAACTGACCCCGCACACCAGAACTCTGTTATTTGGCAAAGTTTTTGCATAGGGCTTACGATTTTGAATTCATAGGCTTCCAATTAAAGTTTTTGTAGTCATTTTGACATGTGGTTCTGAATGAAATATTTTACAAGGCGATATCTTTATCCATTGTCAAAAAAATATGTAAAAACTATAACATTGGCTTCTCTTACTCCAAATGAACAGATTGAGTATAACATTTTTCACATGTCTGATATTCGTCCAAACTAAGATATATAAAGTAATGTCAGATCTTCAAGCACAAAAGATCTGATGTTTCTTTCTCCTAGCCGAATCCCAACCATCCCATGACTTAGCATCACCAATGGGAAAGAACTTTGTGTGATTTTGAGTTTTATTTATATTAGAGAGCTTTCCTTCTGAACAAGAGGTAGTCAAATAGGAAGGACAAAGAATTACTTAGATTTAGCTAGTGTCAATTTTCTGTGCATTGTCGCTATTGCAGCCAGCACTTAAAATATTAGAGATTTCTTAGTAGTACCAGTTCGATAGTTCCCCCAAAAATAGCAATAGGAAAAAAACATCAGCAGTTCTTAGTTGTAGCTTTCCAAATGATATAAGGAACAAGAATAATTAGGAAACGTGCTAGGCGACCCCAGTTTCTGCAATTTCAGTCACTTTTTTATTTATTTATTTATTTTTTGCATATTGCATACCGCATTGTGCTGTATTATCTTTAATTTCATTATAAGTTTGTTGTTTTTTTTACTTATTTGAAAGTTGTTTTTTGATTTTAGGCTTTCTTCAGTTTATCCGGCTAAAGAAATAGAAAAGAGAGAAATTAAAGCACCTGTAGTTGAAGTGAAGAAGGACACGTTAAAATCTTCTAAGCCAGTGAAGGTTAGCAAACTTAATTTAATATAATATTTAATTTACACTAATGGGTTTAATAAACATATTATCGATATAAATAAATCGAGTATTTTGAAGTACGTACATGTTTCAACAAGGCCCATTTATTTAACTTTTAACTTTTTGGCTTTACCCAAATTATGAATACCTATTTGATTTGAACTAAAGTAATTAAAAAAAAAAAAAAAATCAGTCTTTAAATAATATCTTATCATTTGTATTTTCTTCATAATGTCTACATTTAACATTTGGATGTTATATTTTTAGCTACCAGAGAAAAATGTCGATGAACAGAATTGTACAAGTACAACAGATGATCCTCCTAAGCAGAAGAAGCCGTCATTTGAGAAAAACAACAAAGTAATAATTATTGAGTTTGTTTTTAAGTACTTTGATAAAATTAAGGCTTTGTGAAACCCATACTTTTTTTCTGTTCAATTCAAGTAGTCTATAAGTTCTTTAGCAATCATATATAATATATAATCTTTAGGAAGCATTTATAATATGTTTGTGCATGTACACAAGTGTTATGTACATTTTTCTCCATTTTCCAACAGCACAGTGGAACATTGAACAAACAAATTAATGAATATAGTGAAAGAACCATGGTTAATGAAGTTAGATTTTAATAATGGAACAGTATAGATGAAAATAGGATACCTTTTTTTTGTCGAACCATGTTGTTGATAGTCAAGTTTTTGGTCCTAATAGTTGAATAAAAAAACATTTTTTAAATTTACGACAAAATATTTTTATTGTGAAAGGCAATTAGAAATTCCATCAGTTATTTAATCTTACTTTTGTCTGATGTGGATGTATTATTTGTTTTTTTAGCAACCACCTAACAAGGCCAAATCTCAGGGCATTGCAGGCATGTTTAGCCGGCAGGCTGATAGGAAGAAAGTTGAATCAGCTGTTGAAAAACCCGAACTAAAGGTGATTATTGTTTGTTCTCATCACTCTTTATAGCTAATCATAAAAATTATTTTAAGGTTTAAGGTTAAATTATGATAAGGTAGCAACTAAAGGAATACTTATTTCAGGAAGAAAAAAAGAAAATTGGTGGAATCAGTGGTTTCTTCCAGAAGCAGCCTGCTAAAAAAGAGAATCTTGTACCTGAAGCGATGGAAACAGATGATGATATTCCTATTAAAGAAACTAATAATAAAAGAGAAGAAAGACAGAAGGTATGATAAATAAAGGATTTAGCTTTATTAAAAGTATTGCTTTATCATGAAAATCTTATTTTAACCTCAGAATTAATCCTGAAGTTAATAGTATATAAGTTTATTGGGAGATTTTTGACCATCGGGATTGAATCGGGAATCTTAATAAAACTCCATTTTTTATGAGAAAACGTGTCGTTTTATTTTTGCCGACATTTTGCTTGAAATTCAAGCCTTTGTCTAGGCGACGAGAAGAAGGGAACTATGGCTCACAGATGTGCAATCATTTATTGAATTTCAAGCTGAAACGTCGGCAATAATAAAACTACACATTTTCTCATAAAAAAAATTATTTGTACTAAGATACCAAGTCTGAACTCAGACTAAATCTACCTTCCTAATAATATTAGAATTTCGATCCATCTGGAGGGGGGTTACTCCAGACACAAAGTAGTTATTTGCCCATACGGGCCGTAATTTTTGTTGTATTGCAATGAAACTCAGTATTCATTGTGGTAAACTAAATAGCAAAATTGTGTCCTGAGGTCAAACTCATAAGCGGGGTTTCTCCCTACGGTGGGAGGGAGGAACCGTGCTAAAAGGTATTGTAAAAATAAACTGAGTTCATTAAATAAACTCATAAAACATGGTCAACATTTATTTCTTTTAGTTTGCATAAATCTGTAACTTTTAGTAATGTTTTCAAGCCCATCCATTTTTTTTGAGCTCTCAAAACCAAAATTCTAGTTTTTTATAACTTTCTCAAAAACAGCTACAACTATTTCTTAGAGTTGTTTTATTCCAGACCCTATGTCTATATACGTATAAAAATTGTCTCTAGAAGCCATTAAAAGAAAACCGTGAACATTATGATTTTTGTTGTACAAAAAGAGTGTATACGACCTGATTTAATCAAAATTTTTTTATGCCAAATTCTGCTTGAATCGGACTATTTATGTAGCTGGTAGAATATGAAAAGACAGCGTTATTGTCACATAAGGCTCAGAGCCGTGTGTAATATAGAGTCCTGAGTGTAATATCTACTCTATTTCTTCTATGATTAAAAAAATGTCTAAGGTAAATATGAAGTTTTCTGTCTGTCTGAAGCTTTGGCTTCATAAGGTGAATTGATTTGCCATATTGCCCAATAGGCAACCTGAACACAAAAAAAGAAAGATTTTCAGTTCCAATCCCAGCCTAGTGAGTACATTTGTCTACATTTAAATCTCTAGGGGTTTAGGTGTAATAAATATGTGGCCTTAATTAATCTTAAATACCATGCCTATGACATCAAAGCTACTCAAACAATAGTTTTAACAAGTTGGATGAAAAATAAGACAACCGCTTAAGACACCGTGTTTTATTAGATCCTGACAATAAACTCACGACTGTTGTCTGTGGAAGTTGTAATATTTTTGAACCTCATCATGAAGTTAAACCTGCACCACACAACCCATAACAATGTTTTTCTTCACAGATCGTTCCTGAAAACAAAGAGGAGAAATTTAAACAAACTGAAAATGAGAACCACAAGTCTTCAGTGAAGGTATATTTTTTGGCATTATTGTATGCGTATTTTTATTTTTTAAAAACTTGGTATGACTTAAAGGGATTCAACGATTTTGGAAATTTTATTGTTTATTTGAGCTATTTTCTATACATTTCTTTCTCATTTGTAGGGAA
The DNA here is from genome assembly GCA_946811695.1 of Gonocerus acuteangulatus. Classification (NCBI taxonomy): domain Eukaryota; kingdom Metazoa; phylum Arthropoda; class Insecta; order Hemiptera; family Coreidae; genus Gonocerus; species Gonocerus acuteangulatus. The sequence goes on from OX328128.1 coordinate 53,348,156, forward strand.
CTTTTTTATATATTGCTTTTTGTTACAAGAAAGCTAAAATAATGGACAAATTTATAATCAACCCCTTAACGGGCAAGAGCCGCTTGAGCGGCCACTGCTTGCTGAAATTAAAAAATGATGCGAGTGAGGCAAAATTGGTTCCAATGCTTCCTGCTAGATGCCGGGTATGCCAAAAAATAGAATTTGGAGGTCTTGGGCCCAAGGAGCCGATATGTGACGAAGTTGACCGCTAAAGCGGTCCTTGCCCATTCCCGCACTCGTCTAGTGTCAGTGTTGGCCATGCATTATTGGCTCTCTGGATCACTCATCTTATCGGGAAATCGTTTCAAAGTATGTAATAATTCTTTTATACATTCTAGATTAGGAATTAATTGATTTTAATTGAAATGAGTATTTCGCTTACATGTTATTCATTGATTTGTCTCATAAGTAATTTACTCTCGTGAGACTGGACTTAAATGATATTGTGGGTTAGCATTATACTATTATTATAATTTTTTTTTTTTTAAAGCCTGCCAATCGTAGGGTAACACCATCAAATAAACCATTTTCATTTCCGGGATCTTTGCGACTGGGAAACGGCTTTACGGCGTATCACGGGCTTTGCATATCGGGGATTTCCGATGCCTGGAATGGGCAAGGGCCGGTCAAGCAGACTACCCCGTATTTATGGATACAATTTTTTTTTTTAACATCCTGGGTTGATATTTAGTAAATGGATGCCCCCCAGACTCCCAAATATAAATTAAAAAAATTCCAACATAGCGAGCAAAATGTGCCCGTTAAGTTAAAGGGTTAATAAATTCTGGAGTAATACTAGACTTAAAATAGAATTCTCTCACTAGATAGGTACAATTTATACAGAATTTTATAGCAAGGACAGCATGGGCTTTAATTTTTTTTTTTTTTTTTTTTTTTTTTTCTCTTCATAGTATCCCTATGAAGAGTGCATTTATTTTGAACACATGTGTCATTGCCTTATTTGGCATATTACATGTAGTGATTATGTGTTTTGGTTAAATATATTATATTGAGATATAAACTTCAATATGAGAATTATACAAAACTAATTTAAATAATGTGAGTTTAAACATAAAATTATTTTTTTAACTTATTTACAATAGTAAGTGAGCAATTGTGATAATAATAAAGTATAATTAAAGAATATTAAAATAAAATTCTATTTAGACTGATGCTGCGGTTTATCTTGAGCTGGGAGGTATACAAGTGCAGATATATTGAGATACACTCATTATTGTTCAAATCAAAACATAAATTCTAATTTTATTTTTCTACATCCATGTTTATACTTTTGGTAAATTTTGAAAATTCTTTCTTATATTTATCAAATAGAATATTTGGTTGTTCTGGCCATTTACCACCTTTTAATATTATAGAAAATTTTAATATTACGGCATGGGCTTGTAAAATAATATACGGTACCTTATTCATAGAACATAAAGGTAAAGACTATTTAAAACTGAATGTTGGAACATAACCAAAAATAAGTTTCTCACTTTTCCAGTACTACAATGTATAAAAAAATTGGCAAAATCAGTTAGGTTGTGTTGGGATATCCTTGTGTGTAGCAATAGTTAAATAATTGTTGATTCTAAGAAAAATGAAGTGTTTAAACCAAAAAGAAATGCTTGATGATTGAATTGAATCTTGTGAAAGGAGCAAGTTATAATGATCTGTAGGACCTTCTGGTGCCAAATTTAGAGGTGGGAGTGAAAGACAATAGTTTTGCCTTTTAAAACTTGAAAAGAAAAGAGATTTTTGCAACTCATCATAGCATGAAATTTTCAATAACTTATAATTTAGCAGATTGAAAGAACTTGAAAATCATTTTAGGGTCTTGATTTAATGAAAAGTAGGAAGAGATTCATATGTTTTAAGAGGAATAGAATTATATGGTTCTACCAGGTTTTTATCTACTGATTATTCTTCTTTCTAAACGTTTTTACAATATAATTTTTATTGTAATTACATTTTTCATATAGGAAAAGAAATTGAAAGGAAAAGAGAATCGTAAGAAACGAAAAAAGAGGGATGACGAAAAAGAAGATGAGTCCCGCAAGAAAAGAAAAAGGATTGTTTCCTTACTGTCAAGTGATTCCGAGTCTTCCGAAAATGGTGGGTATTGCGTTTTACATATAATTGTGAGATTTTGAAGTTGGTACGTGTATACAGGGTGTTTTTTTTTTTAAATACAAGGGGCAAAATTAAAAATTGAAACAATGAAAATTGAAATATCTCGGAAACTGTTAGAGAAATTGTAAAATTAAAAAGTCTGTCTCACAGGAACTGCGTTATCTTTGCACGTTTATTCCTAGTGACATTTCGCACTCGTCCACTTTGCCTTCCGCGTGGACATTACAAACAGTCAAACATTGTTTCTCCTTTTACTTGTAAATTAATATTACTGCTAAAATAAATTTAAAAAAAGATAAATAGAAAAAAAAACTAACGCTTTCAAAATTTTTAGCACTTTTTTCTCAGATTGATGACATCGTCACATCAAAAAATACTTTAGAACCTTTTTTGTAGACAATTTAGTAAGCTTTCAAATGGTTTCATTCTACTTACCACGAATTTCCAATCATTTTTGAGATATTTAAGAAAATGTTAGTATTATTATTTATTTGTATTGCTGCATCACAACAGTGGCGATTTGCAAATTTAAAGGTGTGTATGGAGAATTCAGCTCATAATAATGAATAAATTATACATGGGACCTCCATATATTTAAGAAAGTATATGGAAATCCCAAAAAGTTTCATTTCTATTAATAAAATATTTTTATTATTATTAAAATATTTTTAACACTGTTTTATGGGCTTACGACTTCTCATTAGTAGGCTTCTAGGTACACTTTTTAAGCTTAGGCTAATGAATGAACTACTTTTTAAGGCGATATCTGACCTATTCTTGAGAAAAGTGCATACAAGTAGTTTTTCTGACTAATTTTCTGTTTGGATACTTAAAACATTCGGGCCCTGCTTCGTGGCATATGCGTCCGAGAGACGTGATCTGCGAGCCCAGCGTCGTGGCATGTGCATCAGCAGACTCCGGGCGTTGTCTTATACGCTTCGTAGTTGGTTTGGGACTTCATTACGTTCTCCCCGGTTAGGTTTGTGGGTATGGTATCGTATGATACTGAATCCGCTAGAAAAATTCCTTCAGTCCTGCTGTTGTGGCCTATTTGACATGTAAATAAATTGTAATTAATTCACTAAAAGTACATCATTTCAAAAGTTTCTTCGCTTTTTGTATATGTTAGTCAAAATAAATTTACAAAAGGAAGACTTCGGTCCTTTTTTCGAAGCCATCGGCCCTGAAAGTGTTAAGATCATTGGATTGACTTGAAATATTTTCTACATTTTTGAAATTCATCCAAACTAAGATTTTTATGTTTTGGTTACATTTTGAGTTAAGGTTTTAATATTAATAACTATATTTAACTTTTTAGTTTTTTAAAATTTTATTTTCCACTTTATATAACATAGATTTTTGGAATGATTTATCTACTGGTATCTACCTGCCTTTTTGCCAGGATAGCGGCTATGCCCTTCCTAGAGATGTGGGGGGGGGGGGGAATTTTCCGTTTTGGAAAATTTTCCAGAAAATTTTCAGCTATGTTTTTCCGGAAAATTTTCCATTTACAAAAGGCAGTTTTTTGGTAAATTTGTTCTAGGACATATATGAGCTAACCATATTCTGTTATATTAGCTAATTTCTGAACCATTTAAACAAAAACTACTGGTTATAATTCAACTTTTTAATCCGCATGAATGAAATCTAATGTGATTATGTTTTACCTAACAATTGTCATATTGCTTATGTAACAACTTATAAAAAGGCAATTCACCCTAGTTCATTATAAAAGAGCACTCACAGAAAATAAATCACTCATTTCTCTTAATATTTGATAAACAAGGTTGTAGCGGAAACCAAAAAAAAGATCCACCACTCTGTACTAGCTGCAACAATTTTAAGAAAATTCACCTCATGTAAACAACGCTAGATTGGAATTTAAAAATAAATAAGTAAAAAAAAATCATACTGCTCTTTGTCAGGAATAATGGTTAACGAGAAAAAAAAACAAATGTGTGGACTTCTACATTTTCTAGAAGTCCATGAAAGACAACAAAATTATAGGTAAATGCAAATATTGTGATGAAAATAAATTGAAAGATTAACACAAGGCCAAGCTCCTATCACTTTCACAAAATCTTCATTTGATGACAATGTCCTCCTCTCAAATTCTGCTTCTTCCTCTGAGCAGAGAGAGAAAAAAATTATTTTTGATAAAAAAAAGAAGTTTAGTTGCCCAACTATATTGGGTTACATTCCACACAAAGTACTTATCTTCTTAGTAGGCATAAGAACTAAAGTTAAAAAGTTAAATACATTAAAAAAAATATGCTAATCGATCAAGCAACAAACTAATTAAAGAAAAATTAAAAATATAGCGATGAAAATATTTGTAAAAATGTTTAAAACATAAATTAATAATACCAATAAAATTGAAGGAACACTCATTCTCGAATTCTTCATTTAATTTAATAAAATCGTAGTGTTCCGTAGTTAGATGCTGGTAAAATTGCGATCAAAATCATATATTATATTTATTTTTTTCCCATAAATTCTTGAATGTATAAACTTCGATCATTTGTTCTGATTTTCATCACATTTTAGCGCGATTCCTCCCTTGCTCCATAGGGAGGAAACCCACTTATGAGGATGACCACAAGACGCAATCATTTCAGAAGCCATTGATATATATATATATATTGATGAAATTTGTACAAACATCTTCTTTCTAATTTAAAAGCTTAAGTTTGTTAACCGTTAGAATCCGTCACCAACACATGCGTTTTGGAGCGAAATTCGCATGGAAAAATTTGTAACAAGGACGTTTTAGAGGTTATATGCTTGCAGGTATTCGTTTAATAGGTTTTCAAATGTAGGAAAACAAATGAAACCATTTTTAAGGCGATATCTGTAACCGTTTTCGAGAAAAATGGATACATAGTTTTTGTAACTCATTTTTGGTTTTGGTACTTTGAATTGTGAGAATCAGTTGAAATACTGTTTTTATACATGTTTGAAATTCATCTATACTAAGGTGTTTAAATGTTTGTTTCGCATGGAGTTAATGACGTATTAGAAAAAAAATGTTAACATTAACATACATGAAAAGATTTGGAATCTTCTTATGTTATCCTTAATATCTTGAAAATTCGAAAGGTCATTACATTCTTTTGAAAAAAAGTTTCTAAAGTAATTTTCGATTGGGCGATGTCAATCGGAGAAATAAATGCTTCAAAATTGTTAGTTTTGTTCATTTCAACGGGGTTTTGTCACCGTTTACCTATCGTTTTAATTGCATTTAATAGGGCGAATGTAGAGAATGCGGGGGAGTCCGCTTAGGATACATTTGTGGTGCCTTAAACTTCCTCGTCTTGGAGATTCTATTCCTTTACTAGTGCCAGTAGGGGTATGAACAGAAACACCTTAAGATGACGCAGTTCCTGCGAGTTGGAATTATTATGGTAATTCAGCTTTTTTATTAAATGTGTCAGTGTCATTAAGGCAAAAATTTATTTTATGTTTTTGTAGTGAAGAGAAGTATGCAGTTACATTAAAATATACTTTGTTTCTATTTCGGATAGGTATATTCATACATCAATTTAGCAAATAAAATATATTTTCCAATATATTATTTTTTAATTAATTACTGAAATATTATATATGCATTAGAGTTTTTAAAGAATTATTATTATTTAACTTTTCAGCTATATACATGATTAAAAACTTATAAATCACATTTCTATCCTTTGTTCATTAAAATTCTGCTTATAATTTTAGTTGGGAGGGGGAAAACTCAAAAGGGTATCCTATCCACAATATAATATAGTTGATGAAAATAATAAAATAAAGATCCGGAAAACCCACATCTCTAGCCCTTCCCCCCCCCTGAAATTAAAAAACTCAACCTGCTGTAGGAGGGATTCGTCTCCCCCCCATCTCCTGCATGAGAATCCAAAGCGTTCTCCACTAGACCTGAACAAGACCCAGAAGTTTTTGTTAGAAGTATTCTCTAGTCCCTCAGAACATAACACCTAGAAGAAACTTACTTCAGTATGTGGTACAAGTTGTGCAATAAATTCATTTTTATTAGAAAATTAGTTTTTAACATATTAATGCTGTATGTTCCTGTTTTAGGAGAAAGTGAATGTGAGATGGAGGTTGAGCCTCCACCCTTGAATGTTGAGCCTCCCCTAGAAGTAGAGGAGGAAGAGGAAATCATCCCACCTACTCCAGGAAGGAAGCGTGTTCGAAAGCAAATCGACAAAACTTATACTGATGAAGATGGTTTTATATGTTAGTAGTAAACACTATTTTCAATTTGTATATTTAAGGTTTCCTTTGTGCCATAGGCGTATATAGGAACTATTTTCGGGGGGGGGGGCTGGGAGCATTTCGGGGGTATGAAATACTAACAATCAAAAACTTGGAATAATTAGCCAACTAAAACACTAGCCCAAAAAAATATAATTTCTGAACTAAATGATTTTATTCAATTTATTTTTGAGGTTTTTATGACGCATTTTTACCGATCAAATCAAAATTTCAGATGGGGGCTGCAGCCCCCTCAGCCACCATTATAAATGCCCATGCTTTGTGCTCTTTATTAATTTGATTATGACACCATCCTGATAGCCAAAAGTGCCAATGATAAATGGCTATGTTTAATAATACATATAACTAGGTTTTAAAATTTTATATAACATACTAAATTTGAACTGCAAGTTTTTTAGTGACTGTGGCTTATAAGTTTTCATATCAATATTTGATTCATGATTTCAAATTAGATTATATTAATGATCAGAAAGGGACAAAGCAAACATTTTTTTAAAATGAAGTGAAGTTCCTACAAATAATTTAATAGTTCAGAAAAATTACACCATACCTAGTAGAAACCTCGTTTAAATACAATGAGAAAAATAAAGGCAACGATTTTCACACTTGTGCATGGAGATTGAAAATGTGGCTAGATCGACACAAGTGTGGAAATTTTGGACATTTTTGATTAAGTCCCTCATTATGAGCTTCAATTTTCACCATCCCGCACTTCCTAAGATCTTGAAAATAGTTTGGAACTATTGTTGGAATTGCTGGATGGTGGAAATTTATAATCAGAAGAAAAAAAAAGTTCAAAATGACCATAGGTGTTTTATTTGGCAGAACGTTTTCAGAGACTAAGCCCCATTTTCAATGCCCATGCAAAGGTTCTTATTCAGCCGAGCCTTGCTCCTAGACTGGAAATATATCACTGTGAAATGCTACCTTTAAGGTAGCTCTCTCATATCATTGTTTACTGTATACTTTTGTTTGGGTTTAATAAAAATATTTGTTGTTACTTAAATATTTAGCTTTTTATCCATTTATAATATTGTAAATAAAAATCAATGTTATAAATTTATGTGTTTGGTTTCAGTAACGAAAAAGGAGTTTGTGTATGAAAGCTGTACAGATGATGAAGGTGGCGAAGAGAAAAATGTTGAGAAAAAAGACGATAGGAAGGAGAAGGAAAAAGGAGAAAAGGATATAAAAGAAAAAGAAGAGACGAGTAAGAAGGAAAAAGAAAAGAAAACTGAAACAAAACCAAATGCAGCTGAAAAAAATGGAGATAAAAAGTCCTCAAATAAGAAGAGCCCACCAACAAAACACATTTCACCAAATAGCAATACAAATACCAAACAACAAGCATCTATAATGAACTTCTTTAAAAGAAAATAGTGATTAAAATGAAGTAAATGTTACTCTTTTATGGCAAAATATCAGTATTGTACCTGTACAGCATATTTTATATTGTGTCTTTTATTACTGTTATAATAATAAAATTCTTTAGCTTTATTGTTTTGTTTTTTTTATTTTCATAATTCCAGTAAAGTGGCCTTAATCTGCAGTTACTTCTTAGGGCTTGTGTGTGTTATAAAAATCTATTGTCATTAAATCTTACTTTTACAAGTGTTTAATGAACTCTTTATTGCAGGAAATGTTTTATATGTTTCTTCTCTTATAGATTTCACTATATAAATAATATATAATAAATTTTAAGGGAAACTGACAGCCCTACAATAAAAATAAACTCCTGACCCTCTTTGATTTTTATGAAATTTAGAATCCTAATAGCTTTAACAACCCCTTGAATGGAACCATTTTTTGTTTCTTTTTTATCTGATTCAGTTTTTTAGTATTAATTTTCAAAATATTCAAAACACATCTTTTTTCGCCAGTCGGAAAATGTTAATTCCTTGGTAGATCGAGTTCTATTCAAGCTAGAACAGTCAGCATAGTGTCATTTTTTAGCTAATTAAATGGACTTTAATTTGTTATAACAAATTTTACTTTTCGAAAAGGTTTTTGAAAAATTGAACATAATGGTTTTTGAAAAACTGTACTTTTAAAATTTTGAACAAATATTTCAATCTTCAATTCAATGACTACATATTCTGTTAGTTTTATTACAATGGGATGGCAATGGGGTCATTTTATAACATAATTTTGACTTTATAATTGTCACTGTGTAGTTGATAAAAAATTAGTGAGTGAGGGATTTTTGTATTTTTAATTCAGGAATAAGCATCCGTGAGCAAAATTGAATTTCGTTCAAGCAGAAATAAAATTGAAGGGGGAATTAGATAGATGTTGCACAATTACCAGAACCCAGAAATTGCACACTCTCATTCCTTTAAGTAGAACAAAATTAAGACTCAACTTTACTTGAACTTCAATAAAAGTGAAGTTGAACTGGTAACTGAGACACGTATCCAGTACCCTTCTATGAAAAAACATGTAGTTTTCTTTCCTGTGAATATGATGACCAGTGTTGGCTGGCATGTTAATCTCCCCTTTAATTTTAGTTCTGCCTGAACAAAATTCAAATTTTGATCAGGGATTCTTGTTGCTGAATTTACAATACAAAAATCCCTCACTCACCAAGAGCGTATATCAGGGGGGGGGCTGAGGGGGCTGCAGCTTCCCTCCCGGAAATTTTGATTTAATCAGTAAAACTTTTATAAAACCCTTAAAAATAAATTAAATAAAATCATTTAGTTCTTAAAAAATATTCTATTTTGAGTATAATAGCGTTTTAGTAGGCTAAAACTCTTCTAAGATCTAAGTAGTTAGTATTCCATACACCGGAAATGCCCCCCCCCCCCGAAATTTTCCCAGCCCCCTCCGAAATTATTTCATATATACGCCCATGTCACTCACCAAATATCTACCTAATACACAGTGACAATTATAAAGTCAAAATTATGTTATAAAATGATCCCATTGCCATCCCATAATAAAACTAACAGAATATGTAGTCAGTGAACTGAAGATTGAAATATTTTTTCAAAATTTTAAAAGTTCAGTTTTTCAAAAACCATAATGTACAATTTTTAAAGACTGTTTCAAAAAGTAAAATTTGTAAAATCAAATTCAAGTCCATTTAATTAGATAAAAAATGAGACTATTCTGTTCTAGCTTGAATAGCTCTCAAGCCACCAAGGAATTAACATATTCCGGTTGGCCCAAAAAAGCCGTTTTTTAAAAATATTTTTGAGTGTCTTAAAACTTGACAATGATACAAAATAAGGTAAGATCTGCAGGTTAAATTTTCTAACAGGTATTTCCAATTTTTGACTCCAGTGGTAAGAAAGGCATGGACAAATTGGGTCAAAGAAAAGTAGAATATTTTTTGTAATCAGGAAAAGACAATAACATTTCTACTAATACATTTTTTTTTAGTTTCTTGTTGAATTTTCACTCGCGGAAACCTGGAAATATATTTTGTAACGGCTTCTACTTAAGTTATTTCAAAAGTAAAATGATTTGAACTGACCGCCATTTTATATCAATTCGATTTTCATATCGATGTTTCAGTATAGCCGGGAAAAATTATCTTTTCTGTGCTGTTCTGCCGCAACTTTTTTCCCCCATCATTAATATCGTTCAGATAATCCCATCAGTACCGAAAATGTATAAAATCGTGAGTGCGCGACATTTTTTACGCGGGTGAATGTTTTCATAGCTGGATACAATTTATTTAGGTAAGTCTGTTTGACTTTGTAATTAGGGTTTTAGAATTTACGGTTACTTCAATTTCAGTAATCAGAGGCTCCCAAAGAGGTCGGGATATAAATATCCCATAGAGGATACACATGGAAATTCATTGTGATTGTGAATTTGTCTTGAAGGACATAAACAATATCTTTTTATTTCTCTTTGATTCCCTATAGATTCTCAGCAATCATACTTACGGGAACTGAACAGTTGCCAATCATTCTTCTGGAGATAATTGCAGAACCCATCACATATCATTTAGTAAATTCAATGAAGTCAGAACCCCCTTCCAAAAATGTTTTCCAAATTTCTCTTTGTCCATATTTTAAAAGAATAACAACGTTCACAAAATAAATAAAATAAATTTTCAAAATAATGATTAGCTGGCAGTGATATAACAACTCAATTCATTTGGGCACAACCCTTTATTTATTTATTAGGAATAAAGCTATTATTCTTCTATTATTAAAATTTGAATTTCAGTAGAAAACCGATTATTCGAATTAATTCGGATCGGGAGTACTTCGGACATGGGCAAATATAGAAAATAATTTCGGAGGGGGCTGGGAAAATTTGGGGGGAGGGCTGAGGCCATTTCCGGTATATGGAATACTTTTATTATTTTATTTATTTATGAGCATCCATGCGCATCTAAGGCGTTTCGCTCCAAACAGTTATTGCATATATACATCTAAAAATAAATGGTATACATCCAAATATATATACACATACATTATACATCTATAAACAAATTATATGTAGAAATGACACTATATTCACATCTAAAAACGAATAATATATACAAATGACAATATATACACATCTAAACATCTAAAGACAAATGGTACACATATATACATTTAAAAACAAACAATACGTATATATATATATATATATATATATATATATATATACATATATATACATATATACATATATATAAATATATATATACATATATACATATATATATATATATATATATATATATATATATATATATATATATATATAAACAAATGGTATTATTTATATACATCTGGTTGATCAATCGGATTACACAATTAGACATAGTTACTAATTCATTAATTACATGTTATCGTTCTTTACAGTTTACCAAGTGGCGTAATATCTTCCTTATGTTTTTTATTGCAATTGTTTAAATATAGTATTGAGATGGGGTAAAAAAAAAAAAAAAAAAAAAAAAAAAAAAAAAAAAAAAAAAAAAAAAAAAAAAAAAAAAAAGGGGGGGGGTGAAAGTGTTAAATTTTTCCATACATATTAATAGTTTTGAGGTGTGTAAGGATTGCTGGTATGTGCGGACTGCTGTCAGTAAGTAATTCGGTCATGTCATACGGTAAGTCTAGATTTTGACGTTGTCGGCATTCTGTTAGTATGTGTTTTACGGTTAATTCGGTGTTACAGATTTTACATGTAGGCTTTTCTTTTTTAGTCATTAAGTACTCGTGTGTGTCCAATTCTGAGTCTAGTTAGTACTACTTCTTCTCTTCTGTTTTGTCTGTGACTGGAAGGCCATTCCGCGATGTTCCGTTTTATTTGTCGCAGTTTGTTGTTGGTAGATAGGTTTGTCCAGTCATTTTGCCATTTGTTTGTGATTTGGTGTTTAGCCTGTCTCGTAAGGTCTTGGTAAAAAATGTCTAGTGGTTGAATTGTTAAGTCTTGAGTAGCCAATTTTGCTTGTTCGTCTGCAGTCGTACTAAGTCCTAGGTCTTCATGTCCTGGCAGCCAATATATTGTTGTATGTATGCCTGAAAGTTGTAAATTGTAGATGTGTTGTTTGATTTGGATTGCTTTGGGATGTTGACTGTATAAGTTCTGTAATATGTGTAGTGAACTGAGAGAATCTGTACAGATGATAATGTTTGTGTGTTGTGATGGAGGAGTGTTAGTGAGGGCAAGAAATATTGCATGGAGTTCAGCTTCTAGTATATTGTACAGCGCCGGGAGTTTTTGCTTGTAAATAGTGCCATTTACAATAGCTGCCGATCCAATGCCGTGTTTTGTATTTGAACCATCGGTGTATTCAAGGATGTAGTTAGTTTGTCGATTTAAGAAGTCCAAGAAGTTAGTTTTGTATAAATGTTTGGATAATATGTTTGACTTTTTGTACTTGGAGAGGGATGTGTCTATTGTGAATTTAATGAGCCATGGAGGAGTGAGTGAAATGGTCTGTTTCTGTATTGGTTCTGTTTGTAGATTTGTAATCTCCTCTATTTCTAAGCTTCTTATAGCAAGAGGTCGGGCATGCTTGTTATTTATTTGGTATTGATTAATATTAGGGTTTTCCATGATATCCCTTGTGCAGGATGGCTGAGGGAGAGACTTAATTTTGTAGTAATACTTTGCAATTAAGTATTTTCTTCGGATCTCTAGTGGAGGTTCTACTGCCTCTACGTTCAGGCTGCATATTGGGCTTGATCTGAAGGCACCCAGTGCTAGACGTAGTCCTGTGTTTGATATTGTGTTAAGCATTTTCAGTGTAGTGGGCTTGGCAGATGAGTATGCTACGCATCCATAATCCAGAAGGGATATGGAATACTAACAATGTAGATCTTGGAAGAGTTTTAGCCAACGAAAACGCTATTACACTCAAAATAGAATATGTTTTATGAACTAAATGATCTTATTTAATTTATTTATAAGGATTTTATGAAATTTTTACCGATCTACTCAAAATTTCGGGGGGGGGGGGCTGCAGCCCCCCTTAGATACGCCCATGACTTCGGATAATCGATAATTCGGATAATTAGACATGTAATTGTAATTAAAAACAGCCCGTCACGCAGGAGCTGCATAACTAAGCACTTTCCTCAGAATTGGGTAGTGTCGATTGCATTCCTGAATAATTTGCTTAAATCTATATATATATAAAAATCACCTGTAAGTTTGTCTGTCTGTTTGTTCTTTATACAAATCCACACCGTTTGACCAATTTGGACCAAACTTGGCACACATGTACTTCTTGATACGGGAAATCTAGGCTAGCTCAAAATCTTCTAGGCTTCACAGTTCGGGAGTAACGAGTTCAAAACTGTCAAATATAGAAGAGTGAATTGTCAGAAATAGCCATTTTCTTTCCAGTGTTGCCTAGGTGAATTGCCTGGAGATTAGCAAGCCAAGAAAACATTCTTCTTTTATTGGAACAAAACTTTTCAGTTTAAGCCTTTGTATGTTTACCTAAATTATAGCCTTATTTTCTCAGAATTTGGACAAATATTATCATATAAGTTCAATTTTCTTAATTTCTGATGAAGATGTATGTAGGACAACACTGAGTTCCTAGAAGCCATTAACCAATTTGTTTTTAAGTTTGGTTTGTTTATCTAACTTTTTAACTAAACTTTTTAGTTTTAGCAAAATGTTTGTGATTTTTTAAATTATAGCCTTATATTCTTAGAATATTGACTAATACATATTAATAAATAATTTGCAATATTAAGTTTTTGATCTCTTGACTGTCCAGTTGCCATTTTATTTCCATTGTTGCCTAGGTAGAGATTAGCAAGCCAACAAAACTTTTTTTTTGCGAAAGGTTTTTCTTATGCGAACAAAACTTTTCAATTATAACCTTCGTATGTTTATCTAAATTATAGGCTTATATTCTCAGAATTTGGACTCAAATCATATATTAGTAAGTAATTTGAAATATTAAGTTATTGATCTGTGGACTTGCAGGTTCCCGTTTGTTTTCCATAGTTGATTTTTTTTTATTTGCAAATTGCATTTTATCTCATGCATTTGCTTAACATAAACTATGCCTTCTACATTACCCCATGGATCTGTACAGAACTTTAATAATTTAAATACTTTTAGCTCTTTAACGTACCACCTAAAATCATCTATGTGTGACATGATATTTAAACATTTGGGTCATTCCATGTCAAATCAACCCACAAAAATAGGATTTGACACCCATGATCTCAGATTTTAATGAAACATGGCATGTTCAATCCTTTCATGGATATAAGTAAGAATATAAAATAGTTTTTCTCAATCTCAAATAGTTTAAGTTTATACCCTGCTAAAGTATCTCAAATTTTGCAGTTACCATCGATTGGACAAAGGAAGTGCACTTAGTTCTAGAATATAAATCATACCTATCGACCAATGTTGATGACAATTTCATCATCATGATATTCCACTTAGTGTGGCGTTCCACACTAAGTGGAATATCATCAAACGATAAAAAGAAAATCACTAAAATATTTTTTTATTATTATTCTAAAAGGTATACACTATCACATGAAAAAATGTATGTATGGTTTTTTCACTCTTTAATTTTTTTTCCCGTTAAATACAAAAAATTGTTCAATTAAAATTTTAGCTAACAATATATTTTTTAGCACTTTCCTCCGAAGGAAAGTAGCTATTGAGGTTGGACTCATGACGGAATTTTTGAAAAAATTCTTCAAATCTTTATCGATCCTACCTAGTAGACACCGAAAATGACCCCCGTTAAAATTTATATATATATATATATATATATGCATATATATATATGTGTCTGTTAACACGATAGCGGCCAGAGTTTTTGTTTTTTCGTCACGAAACTGGGTATATAGCATTCAATTAGCAAACGATTGAACGAGTTCGTTAACCACCAAAGTCGGTCCACCGGAAGGGGGGGTTTACCCCGAACCCAAAACACTAATTTGACTATGTCAGCCGTAATATTTGTTATATTTCAACGAAACTTGGTATTCGTAGTGGTAATATAGAGAGAAAAGTGAGATATAAAAATGAACTAAATCGGTTCATTAGAAGGGGGGGGGGGTTTACTCCGGACCCACAATACCAATTCGCCACTACCAGCCGTGATTTTTGGTATATTTCAACGGAACTCCGTATTCGTAGGGGTAATCCACAGGTAAATAACTGTTGTAAAAATAAACTAAATCGGTTCATTAGGAGGGGGGTTTACTCCGGACCCACAATACCAATTCGCCACTACCAGCAGTGATTTTTGGTAAATTTCGACGAAACTCGGCATTCGTAGTGGTAATCTACAGGTAAATATGTTTGTAAAAATAAACTAAATCGGTTCATTAGAAGGGGGGGTTTACTCTTGACCCAAATTCTTAATATACTCATACCGGTCGTAATTTCTGCTGTATTGTAACGAAACGCGGTATACGTCGTGGGTAGCTCATGAGAAAGAAGTGTTGTAGAAATGAGCTGAATCGGTCAATCGGAAAGCGGGGGTTTAATTTGTAATATATTTCAATAGAAAAGCCCGTCAGACGTAGGTTCACAAAGCCGCCGCAAGGAGCGCTTTCTACCACTAGAGTGACTGTATCCTGTTCCTGCGTTAGATCAAAATACGATAATATGAGGTTTTTTGTATTTATTACGAAGTGTAATAGGTACCATGTGTAAACATAACTCTGGAAGCAAATTATTAATTGATCAGTTACTCATTACAAATTTAAAAGAGAACTATTCATGTTTTTATTTTATTTATGTAGGATATTTTAAGCAAATTGTTCTGGAAAGCAATCTACACTACCCAAATTCTGAGGAAAGTGCTTAGTTATGCAGCTCCTGCGTGACGGACTTTTTTTATAGTACAGCGATTTAATTTTAAAAACTATAAAAAATAACCCAAAGCTATTCAGAATGAAAACTACCTACATGTAAGAAACATTCATTACTTCAGTGAAGGGTTTGCTGGGCAATATAAAATGAAATACAACTTAATTTTTATCACATGTAACTGCACACCAGTAACTAACATTAAGATTTGAAATATTAAGTTTTTGATCTGTTAACTTGCTGGTTTCAAATTGAATTTTTGATTTGCGAACTGCATTTTATCACATGCATTTGTTTAATAAAAACTATGTCTTTAACAGTAACCCATGGACTGTCCGAACTTATAGCAGGCTCAATATCTACTTGGCTCATACGGAGAATTGTAGTGTTTGTCATTAAACTAGATGCAACATTAGCAAACTCTACTGAGTTTTTTACATTTTTAGTTTCAGATTTGCTCATAACTTCCATTAGAGACCAAGGATTTTACTCTTTCTCCCACCCTATCTACTACACGTTTGTCATGAGCTGTAGTAAAATATTTCCGCTAAAACATTATGTGAAATTTTTCTGAATGTATGTAAAGCAATCTTGACATATATTTATTTTTAAACTGAGACGATGGATTATCACTGTAAATAATTTCATTTTGACAAATCATAAATTTTTATTATTATATCATATAATCTTATCAAAAGTGCGTATACAGAGTTCATAACTTTATGTTTAGTATCGGAACGAATGAGAAAAGTAGTGCATTTGTTTTTGAAAAATAATGCTGCTGTAAATAATTGAACAGTTTCTCATGACCACAATCCTGATTGAATTTTGTTTTAACAATCGCAAGAATAAGCTATTGCAAGAACGGACGTTTTCTTTTCATTAATCAGTTATTTTATTTTATTTAATTGATTTATATTCATTCTTTTTTTGTATTTCTTTCCATTTTGTGTAGTAAAAACATATCAAAAAATAAAATAAATAAAAATGTTAAAGCAACCAATTTTTTTTTGGTTCACTTCATTTGGATTTACTCAACAATATATACTTATACCTTCCCTAAATAAATTTATATTTAAAGAAAAAAAAAAGGCCTAGTCTTACCTTGATATGAAGTTCTCTCGTCATGTTCTCTCGCTTGTGTCAGGCGTAATAATGACAAGTCATCTGTGCCAATAAGTTAGGCCGTATTTTATCGTTTCTTTCAGTTGTTTTAATCGATTATTGACAAGTTTTTCATCAGGTTTAATTTATAATGGTATGGACTAATTTGATGGACATTTGTTATATATACTTTTTTATTTATGGCTGTTTTTGAATTTTTAATTAACGTTATTCGAGGATGAAGGTAGGGCCCTTTAGCGCAGAAACTTCATTGTATTATATTACCAGATGTATTGATATGCAGAATATAATAACCAATAAAGAAATTAGTTGAAAAAAAAAGAAAAGTTAGGAAAACGATATTATAGCTAATATTTCATAAAAATCCAACCATTTTTTTTTTTTTTTATAGTAGGTGAAGTGCTAAGTGAAAAATACTTTTGTTTATAAATAAAACATACGTGAGTAGAGCTACCCAGCCAGCTATCTGATTATTTCAGGTAGCTCGACTATAATTTAAATAAAGTTTTCTTTCCTATCATCTGTTGAAATTCTTCTGTAGTTGACATAACTTAATTAACTGCCCTGTATTTTTCTGGATTTCTGTGTTGAGTAGCCTTTGTGGTCGAGTTAAACTCATGACTTTGTGTTCTAGGCTATAACTCAGCAAACTATGAGTTTTCTTATAATACCGAGTCGAGCACAATTAATAAAATAATGCATTTTAGGCCATAACACGAACTGAGAGTAAAGTCGTAGTTAGGAGGACATCTTATTTGCTAGGAGCTAGTAGTAGAATGAAAATAAATATTATATTAAAAGTTTTCTTGGGGACGAGGTTAGCTCAGTGGTAGAGCACTCGACTAATGAACTGGAGGACCAGGTTCAAAACCCGAGCGCGCACTAAAGATTTTTTCTTCTAGTGCTGCCGTTCGAGGGTTGTATTTGGGGTCCCAGATCTTCCCTAGGCTCACCCAGCCTTTAATTAATTTAATTAATAATGGGTACCTTGGGTGCTAATGACTCTAGCAGTCGAAGCAGCCAAGGGGAAAATCAGGCGGCCGGAGCATAGTGTTGACCACACTATCTCCCTAGTGTGCCGTATGGTCAAGAATCAGATACCTCTACAGTATCTGCCCCTCTGGGCCCTTGTGGCCTGTTACGGGACTGATTTTTTTTTTTTTTTTGTTAAAGTTTTCTTGTATATCAAATAGATTGCGGTGAACCAAGAAAATAGAATACGTCAAAGGGATTTTTATGTTTCCCTCATTACACAATGATTGACTCAGAGGTAATCCGAGAGAAAGGTGTACCCTAGCAATTATCCTTCATGTACCCTCCTCTAGGCGGCCTTGAAGATGGAGAAGTGAAAAAGTGGAATATTCCCATCGACAGAGCATATGCTCTATAAAGGCCTGGCTATAAGGCGGATGCAGGCACACCCACCCTGGTGGGGCGGCTTCAGCAAAAGTCAAGGGCGAGCCTTTCAGGGAACTCAATCCAAGGATGCTAGAGGCAAGCTACGCCTTCAGCTCTTGCAGTATATGCACCGGCCCATCTAACTGCAGGATAAATTGCTCTTCATTAAAATAATTATCCCAGAACCCCGACTCGCGGGAACAGCTTCATCTTAGCGTGGGCATTATTTTTGGTCTGATTTGAAAAGCTGGGAAGAGGAAATGCCAATATTTTTCTTCCAAACATCTTCATATTTTTCTCTAGAGATTTACATAATATTACTTTTTATATATTAGTTTTAAGATTAAAAAATAAATAAGTACCTCATGAAACGAAATATAAAAGAAAAGGATGGCCTTTGGCGCTAACATGTGCCTAATATTATACATTTGTAATAATCCGTTCTCGCTCTCTGTTTTTTAAATACATTACAAACCTCATTCTCATTTTTATACCAAGTTTCTCGAGAAAATCATTTTACAACTAAAATCATTTAAAAGCACACTTGGTCAATTTAACAAAACCAATTTATGAACTTTTAATCACAATTATCCCCATCTGAGATCTTCCCTACACTTTACATGATTAACGTTTTTATGAAGAAATGTATTTAGGTTTCGAATGTTGAGTTCAACTTAACATGATTTCTTAACCATTTTGATGATATTTAAGAAAGTACACGAAAACTCTAAACCTGCTCATTCCTTTTG
Source organism: Gonocerus acuteangulatus (assembly GCA_946811695.1). Taxonomy (NCBI): domain Eukaryota; kingdom Metazoa; phylum Arthropoda; class Insecta; order Hemiptera; family Coreidae; genus Gonocerus; species Gonocerus acuteangulatus. The sequence goes on from OX328128.1 coordinate 53,367,109, forward strand.
ATAGATTATTTTTTTTGTAATACTTTTACTTCTTAAACCAAAATTTGTAGTTTTTAATAATATAGGGAACTTAAAACAATAAATCAGTGTTTTAGTGCCCGAAACCCAGAAAAGTATCTGGTACTTCCGACTTTTTTCAAGGATGGTTAAAGATATCACCTTGAAACTTTTCGATTCCCCTTGTCAGCCTACCATTATAAAGTGAACCTGAAAACGTTCTACTGTTTAACGAACTTAACGTTTTGTTTTAGGTAAAATATGTTTGTTTCTTTTTCGATCAAAATCGGGATATTTATTGAGAGAGGAAAATTAAAGGTTCGTTAAGATCAAATGGCCATTCTGTTATTACTAAACATCCTGGAAAACTAAAATAAATTGTACTAACAAATTAACCAAAAAATTTGGAACAATGATTGATTATGGTGACCCCATTTTTCACTATGTACTCAATATGGGAGAAGCTTCACCATCCCTTTATTCGACATGTTTCTCGTCTCTTAAAGAGGTGTTAAAAAGACGATGAAACATGAAGAACAAAATGAACAGATGGTGAAAGGTGTTGTGTAGTTTGTGAAATTTGACCTTCTGCCACACTGAATAAATACAAATAATTTTCTGGAATATGGAAATACAGCTTCAAAAACATAAAAGCAATAGAAAACCCAAAACAAAATAAATAACGGCGCCATCCCACCCACTTCATGATAGTGGCCATTGCAAGAAAGGTGTTGGTGTAGAGTCAGCGAACTCTAAATACCCTTTGAGTTCGAGGACCCGGTGTGGGTGTGGACAACGGACCAAACTCGGATCGAACGAGCATTGAGTCATTCGTGTAAGCGAGCCTTTCAAGGGATCCGGGTTATTTCTAAAGCAGTTCTTAATATTTCAGCGAGTTTCTAACCTCTTTGTAGGAGGAGATTAGGGTCAAAAGTCAGTTCGAAGGAGTTTTAATTCGTAGAGGTCCGTGAAAAATAGTAATAGATAGGGATAAAATGTGCTCAATCCTGCTGGTCTACATACACATGTGCGTGAAAGGTGCACATGGTTACCCAACAAAATAACTACTGCGAATAATATAAATAATCATGGTAAATGTGAAGACGAGGGTTCTAGGAACCGATTATTTTGAAATTTTGCATTGTATCGTATTTTGATGCACTAAACACGAATCCGTTAAAAAAAACTCGCTCTCAACTAGGAAAGAAGTTATAAAGCACTTACGTTCACTGTTATTGAGGTTAAAGTTGTCTTAAACAGCGTAATTGTAAACATGCGCATGCGCATACATGTAACATTGGGAAACAAAGAACTCTCATTTGAGATGTTAACTATTTATAACCTCCGTAAAATCGGAATTCTATCCATAACAGCGAGTTGGATTGACTAGAGTTTTGATATCTTCTTGAGCGAGCGTAGCGAACGGAAACGCATAGCACGTCTGCCCAAAAGTCGTCCTAGACATTCTTCTTAATATGCATGTTTATTAATAACCTTCATAACAGTGAACTTTAGTGCTTAATAACTTTTTCCTAGTAGAGAGAGTGTTTTTTTATTTAACGGATTCCTGTTCAGTGCATCAAAATACGATGATTTGATATAGTGCAAAATTTGAAAATAATCGGAGCCTAGAACCCTCATCTTCACATTTACCATAATCATAATAGGTAATTCATAGCGAAAAATAGGTTATAATTATTTCGCTCAAACGCGAACTCTAAAGCACCGAGGAATACTACTTTAAATACATAAACACTACAGATACGCTTTACAACTTCCCAATTTATAACGATTGATTTTTAGTTGTTGTTCTTCTAAATAATGATTTAATTGTTTTATCGACTTATAGCTTTAAGTGTATTTGAAATTTTTTATGAGAATATTAATGAATTCAGGCAAAATGCCGGTTAGAATTTCATACTAAGCTTGATTTAATTTGTGACAATGCCCTGGCACGTGACGTGAGGTTTCGCAGGAAGACGAATTTTTTGGATGCAGTCAACCACCATTCCCCCTATTTTTTTATTTGATTTAATAAAAAATGAATAAGTGAACAAAAATTTAAAGAATAACAAACCACACGGAGAATTTACAGTTTTTTAAAAACCTAAAAAATCTGGTATTTAATTTTTGGCATTTTTTAGTTTAATATTTATCCGGGGAAATATATTAGTTTGAGCTATATAAACTTCACTTAATTTGTTACTCAAGACAGGTGGATTGAGGATTAGACATATTTCATTAAGTCGTGGGCCCGGTGGCTGTGATTGTTAAGCCGTGAGCACTTGACACTCCGAGCCAAAGGTCATGGGTTCGATTCCCACTATGGGGGGGAAGGTGGCTTTTCTTTAGAAAAAAGAAAAGGGATCAGCCCTAGCCTGGCTAGAAAAGGGTGGTAACCTATAGATAACCCGCCCCAAAATTCTTAGTTAATAATAAAGGACAGCACAAACACAGCTGAAAACATTCTTTGTTCTACCACGGGTGTTGTAGAAATGGTGGAAACTTCTGGATTTCCAACGCTAATGGCTTAGATACACATGTATCGTTAAGAAATGTTTATTGATGCTTACTTCTGTCTGACCACCATTCTCCGTACTGTTTGTGTGATTTCTAAGTGCAGCTGAATAAAGAACTCACCACATGCCCTATGTACAACTACCTAAGAAAAGCAAGTACTTTGGCAACAAGACTATGGAAATGTTGGAAGGCTATGTGCAAAACCTTCAAAATTGACCTTTAACTACCATTTAATATAAATAATTTTTAGTACTTTTAGAATATAATGTTTAATTTTGTCATTATATGACAGACTTTTATCTAATACTCATGAACCAATGACTCTGCGTCATAACTATATATAAAAAAATAAAATACGTTTTTCTTTTTACTGATATTATAAAAAGCAACTCCAGTGCAACGTGGAAACAATTTATGAAATAATTAATTAAAATTAAAAAAAAAAAAAAGTTTACTTTTGCCTGAATGAAAGATTGTTCAACAAAAGAAATAAACGATTTATGTAAATCCATTGCCGATAAAATTGCGTAAAATGAAAGAAGTGGCATTTATAAGCTGTGTGAAATGCTTAAAATAAATTAGGTATTGCAATTAAAATAATTATTGTCATATAATTGGCCCAATCATAAAATTAATTTGACGGCAATGAACTAATGAAGACAAAAATCTAATGAGGTGAAAACTGGCATATCTTGTGAGGCCTCTCACGGAATGTCCGAGGCAGCGTCACTCAGTCTATGTGCAAAATGTAGCTATCGTATGTGGCACATGAATCATTCGCCACCTTACTTTTACAACTTGTGTTTAGCATAAAAATTGTAAAACTATGCGAAAAGTATCAGAGGGAAGGCTATGAGAGAGTGTGTGTCTAATGAAGATTTTTAAACCATGCAAATATTATATTATAAATATAATATACTAATTATATTTACTTAAGTTAAATATTAAAATAGCAAAAAATAATAATAAAAAATTACGAAGAATTATGTATTTATTAAGTTTTCTATTGATTAAACTATATTATTCTAAAAGGCCTCTCTAGTTTTTAATGCTCGAGACAAAAAATTGTAGATGCTCATGTATGTGGATGGATTGGTTTTCGGAGTTGAACAGTCGAAAAAAATTTAGCTCGGGAGCTATATATTATAGGGACCTATAATTTGGCTTAATCGGCCAAAATTTATTTCTAAATTTTTCATATAGTTTACAGTTTAGAAAAATATGCAGGATATTTTCTTTCAATTTACAAAGTGTGCGCAGTTTAACTTCGGGTTTATATTGTAAGACTCGTTTTCAAATGTGAATAGCATATGGTATTTTCCGGAATTTCTAATTTTAGCTATAATGTTTATTATTGGGAATGGCAAATTTATATTCTGGTAATTTTGTGGAGACTGTTAATAATGTAATGTGTGTTTATATAGGGCTGAATGTAGAATTTCTATTGTCGAGAATTGTTCATTAGTAGTATTTTGCTAAGCCAGTTTATGAAAGATTTCAGGATTTGCACACTAATATAATCACTGGATGTTAACGATATATAGTCTATTAGTTAAATGGCGGTAAAAATGCAGTTTCCAGCCCTCCAAACCGATTTCTTTCAAACTTTGCACAATAACGTATTTTGATGCACTAAACACGAATACGATAAAAAAAAACGTCGGATTTAACTAGGAAAGAAGTTACTAAGCACTTAAGTTCACTGTTGTGCAGGTTATGAGAGCTAATGTAAACAACTAAATTTGTGATGACTTTAAGGCATAAATTACGACTTTAAGGCATACGTGCTGTGCGTTTCCGCTCGCTCCGCTACGCTCCGCTACGCTCCGCTCGCTCAAAAAGATAACAAAACCCCAGTCAATCCAACTCGCTAAAATTTTAATTTTAATTTTAACGTCCATTTATTATTAACTTAGAATTTTAGGACGGGTTATCTATAGGTTACCACCCTTTTCTAGCCAGGATAGGGGTGATGCCTTTTCTTTTTTCTAAAGAAAAGCCACCACCCCTAGTGGGAATCGAACCCACTCGCTAAAATTAATAGACTATAATATTAAGCACTAAAGTTAGGAAGGTTATAAAACTAGGCATCAGCGTATTTGTAAACACGCGCATGCGCAGATATGTAACATTGGGAAACCGAGAACTCTCATTTGAAATGTTCAGAAACCATTTATTCAAAGATATTGTTAATTTTAAGGGCATCCTCACCCGTCGTCACCTGTCGCTTAAGGGCATACGTGCTATGCGTTTCCGCTCGCTCCGCTACGCTCCGCTCGCTCAAGAAAATAACAAAACCCCAGTCAATCCAACTCGCTAAAATTAATAGAATTCTATTAATTTTAGCGAGTTGGATTGACTGGGGTTTTGTTATTTTCTTGAGCGAGCGGAAACGCATAGCACGTATGCCCTTAAAGTCTTCCTAGACATTCCTCTAATCCTCCAAGACATCTCTTTTAGCTTTTTTCTTCTTCTTCTTCTTGAGACTGGATGTTCGGTGGATACAAATCCCCAATCGCACTGAAAAATGCCTTTAAACGCTCTTCATATTTATGAGCGTGTTTGAAGAGAAATTCGGCCAAATATCCATCTAAATGTTCTTCTGTTTAGCATCAAAATATTTGTTTGACAATTGACTTGTTGACAATTGAAGTTCGATAGGCGCGAATTAGAACGATAATTATAAAGGCATTAGCAAATTATTAAGGGATTTCTGATATATAATACTTTTCATGAACGAAACAAGAAATGTGAGGAGTGTTTAATTATTTAAAAAAATGATTGTAAATAAATAACTGCTGATGAATTTCGATAATTTATGGTAAATTTCAATTAAACTTCCTTATTACGAACTTTTCCATACCCGCGCATGCGTATGTTGACAAATTTAGTTGTTTACATTAGCTCTCATAACCTGCACAACAGTGAACTTAAGTGCTTAATAACTTCTTTCCTAGTTAAATCCGACGTTATTTTTTATCGTATTCGTGTTTAGTGCATCAAAATACGTTATTGTGCAAAGTTTGAAAGAAATCGGTTTGGAGGGCTGGAAACTGCATTTTTACCTAAATGGCTAATTCTGGTATTAGATGAGATTGATTGTGGGTCGGTTTGTGCGTTTGCTCAATTTCCAAATAATGTTTCTACGCCGGAATTGTGCAACGGATCAAAGGTGAAAGATCCTATCAACAAAATCTGGGCGAGGTCGTTCAAACAAAGCCTTGCCTTTGCATCTAGATTATTGTTGAAACTAGTACTTACCGATTTGTCATCCTAAAGGCCAATCTTAAGAGACAGGTTCGATCCGAAACCTTACGGAATTTCCACTCTGGATAATTTGCATTGCCAGGATCCAGTAAAAGTAAACACAATTAATAAGAAGGCGTGAAGGTCCCAGGGCAGAGAGAGCCGGGGAAAGGGAGGTGGGGCCAAGGTCTTACAGAGGAAAGTGTGGCATTTCCTTCGTCGGGACCCAGGCCGCCACGCCGATTTACAAGGGGTGTGAGGGTATCCTTGTGAGTTTCGTAAAACCCGACCTTCCTCTTGGTCCACCTTGCCCGAATAACCCCGACTCCTAGGGTTTATACTCCGTATGCAATACCCGATAAGCATTGCAGCTTTGAGGGTTAAGTCGGCAAGGCGTTCAATTGAAATTATACCAGTACTTATAGCTTGCTTCCTCAATGCTAAAAATTGAGATTAATCCAGTAGTATGTATTCCGGGCTTAGAACGTTATGTAAAATGTTTTACAAGAATTTTAAATTGTTTTCTCCTAAAGCATCTATAAACCGAAAAAAAGTTTCAGTGGCCAACCGTTGCCAATAATCATTTGGCAATTAATCAAAATTAATAGAACAAAATAAACACATGATATTATTTAAACAAATATTCTGGATTATTTATTTGAATTTTAACGTCCATTATTATTAACTAAGAATTTTAGGACGGGTTATCCACAGGTTACCACTCTTTTCTAGCCAGGATAGGGCTGCTGCCTTTTCTAAAGAAAAGCTACCACTCCATAGTGGAAATCGAATCCATGACCTTTGTCACGGAGTGTTAAGTGCTCACGCCTTAACACTCATGGCCACCGGGCCTCCCATTTCTGGATTAAACATTTTTTAAATAATATCTAAGACAGTATTCTAAGCGGTCATTACTCTATTTAATCACCGATTTCTCCGAATGAGATCACTCTTAAAACAATTTCATAAAAAACTATATTTGTAGGGAATGGAATAAGCATTTACTACGATTTTCCTGGTCTTCCCGTGGTCTAGTGGCTAACGCTTTAGATTCTCATGCGTGGGATAGCGGAGTCCTACCTGCAGCAAGAATTTCTCTTATTTTAAGGGTCCGTTAAGAAAATTCTCTGCGGTACCATGGATGTCGGCGCTAAGCAGTCGGTGCCCCGAAAAAAAATGTTGCCCAAAAAAGCATGTTCTGGTACATGGAATCTGCTAGTTAAGAAACTTTACGTTTGTAATCTCACAAAATATGTTCGTTCCAATTTTTATCAAACGTTTTGAGCCTCCGAGAGCGAACATAGTACATTAATGATTTCTCTTTAAATTAAAGAGATAACAAATTAAAAAAAAACACATAAAAGTATTATAAATTAATTTTTTTTTATTTAAAATTGCGTTACTTTTTTTTTTATTTAATAATTGTAACCGATTTTGGGGTTATCAATTGCCTAAAGCTATTTGAGGGACTTGGTTTTGTTTGACTATGATCAATACTTCCAATTACCTATCAATTCCAATAAAAATGTTAAAAAAATATTCTTTAAACTATGTAAAGTAAAAAACTAACGAAGAAACAAATTTTAATAGTTGAAAGTTATGGAAAATTGTCTCTCTTGAAAATTACTAATATGTGGCATGGTGTCCTTTATCTCTGGGGTACAGGTAATATATATATATATATATATATATATATATATATATATATATATATATATATATATATATATGTATATATATATATACATACACACACACACATATATATACACACATATATATACACACATATATATATATACACACACACATATGTGTATATACATATACAGTTATATACACATACTGATGACTATTCGCGGCTACTCGAGGAAGATTTTTAGAAATATTTCAATTATTGGTTTATCCCCTAAATATTCTTTCTTCAAAATTCTTTAAACATTCCTTATGATTCACAAGTGTAACTGTAGCAGTTAAGTTTAAAAATAAGCCTACCATACTTTTATATATGCTAGTTCCTTTTTGTTGGTGAAAGTACTTGGGGGCCAAGATGAGTACCACAGGACCAAATAAGATATGCTAAGTAATGAATGAAAATAGAATGTAATAATAAATCGTGTGTAGGAAATAGAGGTGTGAATTACAAGGAAGTGACCTAGTCAGATTCGTCCTTCGTCTGAAGTTCTTGACTTTTCACAATATTTCGAAGGGTGGGTGGAGTGTTTGACATTCCGAGCGATCCAACAACCTTGGCACTTGTAATTGGATTGGTAGGTTTTTGGTGAGCTATGATTCGCAACGTTCCTCTCACCGTATTGATCTGATCAAGGTTTTGCCTATTTATCTGAGTGCGCTTTGACTCAGCATTGTGGGAATGTGTTTTCAAAAATATTTCCTATCTACGTGATATCCATAAGAACGACTTCGTAACAAACCACAGTGGATTTTTTTTTTTTTTTTTTTTTTTTTTTTTTTTTTTTTTTTTTTTTTTTTTTTAATTGTATTTCTCCTAACTCTCTGTGTTTGTTTCTTGTGACCGGCCAAATTATTGGGATCCATTTTAATGTTAAAAAAAATGTGGAAACTTTTAGGCGCAGAAAATGAACCTTGATTGGAGTATATTTATTTGTCGCCATTTTTATAAAAATAATAAGATTTGAATTTAGGTATATTTTTTACAAAACTGGCATAGTTTTTTTTTTCCAATGAGGGAAAAATCTAAAATGCCATCAGAAGGTTTGCCTCGTGGAAATCTCCCAGTGTGTGCGACTCTCACCCACCAAAACCACTCATTACCGATATGATTTCCTCTTGGAACAGCTGCTGGCACAGTGAATATAAAGCTTTTTTGGAATAAAACTGAAAATAAAAATGTACTTTCATTGCATGCAAATGAGTTTTTTGAACAAATGATACACTATCTCCTTTAAACTTCTTCACTGGCATTCAGTTCTTCTTTCCACATTCCAGCATCTATCCCCAGCGGTGTACAGAAAAAGAGCTAGCTCCTAGTACTTTTCCTACCTACCTGACATCAAAATGTATGTACGAGCCTGTTGAATCCCCTTAGAAGTTCTGCGAAACATCACACCAATTCCAGAAGCCGGAACGTCAAAAGGCGAAGCATATAATGCACACCTTTCACTAAACGACACTACTTGCCATGAGCAATTAAAAATGAAGTCAATGATAGGAGGTTCTTGAACTTCTCCTTAGAACATTATAAAAATATTAATAGGAATCTGAACCTTTACTTAAATCATGGAATTTTCGTTATAGGTGGAAGATCAACAATTATTAAAACTTCACTAAATAGTGTCAACAACTTTATTTCGTCTTTCATGTTTCGCTCCTTTTTGGTGCCTCTTCAGGGGATCATGTTACTTCTACACGTGGCCCTCGTAGTGAGCTAGGCTATTTTACTTCTTTTCAAGAATAATCCACAAATAAAATATATATTGCCTAGTTTCGGATAAAATATCCTTAAGAGATATACATTTAGCGTTTGAAAACCAAAACTATTCTTAAAGGTAGAAGACTGAAATATGCAAGAAGAATTCTTTTGTTAAAAATTCAAGGAATACCGAGATTTGGCTAGGATAAAACGTCAGATTCTCTCTCCTCTTCAAGTTGTAGCTGTAAGTTTTTATATTTTAACATGATCTCCAAGAAGAGAAACCAAAAAGGTGCAAATCATGTTTGACACTATTTAGTGAAATTTTAAATGTTGACTGCCTGTTACGAAAATTCAGAGATTATAAAAATAGTCTAAACTGGAAATAGCCGATTTTTCAGATATCTTATCGTTAAAGTCAGATATCTTGTCGTTGAAGTTACTGGTACGATTGAAAATGGGGTTTCACCATTACAGTGTGGTGACTTTGGTACAAACCTATACTGCTAGAATATTTTCATTTAACTGATAGCAAGGGTCGAACCTTGTCCAAAGTAAGCGACAGACAAACATATATGTATAAGCAGTATAGGGTTGTACCAATTTCACCACACTGTACTAATATGACTAGATATTTAATGTTAAATTCATTTTGATATTATAATTATCTGGTTAGTAATTGCGACAAGGCGTGCCAGGCGGTGTAGTTAAGCTGAAGGAATTAACCGGTGTAAATGTTATTGCTTAAAAGGCGAAGGTGACCCCGTATCAAGGCCAGAGTTGAAGGTATCTCTTGTGAAATAGGTTGCAATCTTATATAGGAGGGTGTAAATAGTTTAAAGAATAAAAGTCAATATGCTATTAACGAGCTTTTTAACAGATATTTTCTATATATTATCATATGGAATTATATGACAGGCGAAAAACTGAATCAACTCAAACATATACTTACTGCCTGGCCATACGCCTTTAGAAATTCTTGCATAGAGGAAATAGTGCTTACGAGGCTGCGGACAGGCCGTAAAAACATGTCTCATGACTAACAATGTCTTTAAATCTTCAAATTCTATTGAATTTAACTACCTTATAAGTATCTCGATAAAGGCTTCAAAGTTACACATTTTCGTCCAATCGGGGTATTTATAGGTGTTCTGGAATTAACTTTTATATGCAAAAAAGTTTAAATTTAATTTTTATTTTGAGAAACATTACATACAAAGTACCATCGGAGATAATACAATATTTATTTATATTGTAAAAAAAAAAAAGAAGCTTTACAAAGATCCCCAGGCGTAAAAGTCTGAATATTTCAAGGAGATGTTTCTCGCTTCCAAATTTTTAGTATCTTTTCCGGACAGAAAAGAATTATTACTTTTTTATTTTCAATGATATTTACCATAATAGGGATTCTTCGGGGTGGCTCATTTTAAATCTGCTATTATTTGTGACGTGAAAAAATTTATAATACTAGTTTACTTGAAAACGTAAGCATATTTTTGAATTTATTTGACGAAATATAAATTATTGTTTAACGACTGTATTTTTTCCTTATTCTACCCTGTAGAAGAAATGAATTGGTGAAATAACCATGTCGATATCATGACATGAGTTTTCCAAACCTGATATATAAAATAAAGCGTTTTAAACCTATTTTATTTTATTTCTCAGCTCTTAAGGCCCATTAGACGAAACGCTCAGACATGCGTCTGCTGTTTTTCGATGCTGAACTACCAGAAAAAATGGGCCAAATCGGTGACCCCAACACTTTATACTCGCATGTTCGCTGAAAGACGAACATGTCCCGTATGCAATACATAACTACTTTATACTAACTGACTGCTTTCTTAGAACAAACTTGGACCTTCAGACAAGAATAAATAGTACTCGGTCGACTCAGAATTAGTCACACTAGACTAATAAAGGAATATCTCATGACAGGAAAAAAAAAAGAAAAAAAAAAAAAAAGTCAACTTGTGACGTATTTAAAAGAGACTGTAGTACAGTAGACCACCTGCTTACAGAATTTATTGGAAATATTCCATATGACATGATGATTGTCTAATAGCAGCTTAATCTCGTACGTACAGACCGCAAAACTATACAATATCATTTGAAAAAATCTGCTGATAATCGGTGGCATTTAGGCTATTAGGTAAATACTTTTTTTTTTCTTTTTCTTTTTTTACGGCGCATCTACATCTAGGTCATTAGCGCCGACATCCAGGGTGCAGCGAGGAATTTTACCAGCGAGCCGGAGGTTGGGAATCGAACCCACCATCTCCCGCTTATGAATCCAAGGCGCTAGCCATTAGACCACGGGAGACCCCTAGGTAAATACTTTTTCAAATTTCTATCTAATTAGTTAGAAATTGACGAATCACAATGCTGGTTTATTAGGCCATTACGATTTGCGATTTGCCTACCTTGCAGGAGCCAAATCGCAATACAAGCGAAATGCTAATTAATAATAAATAATTAAACCATATAAATAAATAGTGTAAAATTATCAAGTTTTATTTTTTTAAGAATTTTAATAATTATTAAAATTGATAAAATATAAGTCAAATATAATTGATTTTTGACCTGATTTTTCTTCTGGAGATAATGGTTACAGCCAAAACTTAATATAAAAGAACTGAACAAATTAAATTTGGTTGAGGTAGCAGATAAAAAGAAATTTTATTTTAAAAACTTTTTGAATTTTCCTTGTACTTTTTGTATTTTTGAGGAATGTGCCCAGTTTGGTTTTTTTTTTAGTTTATTTCGTAAGACCTCATAAAGGCCCTGAGCATAAGACCGTCTGCTCGGAGCATCGTGCTGGCTGGAACGTCATGCAACTCTCCAGAGAACAGGGAAATGACCGATACCTCGCCAAATTAAGCGCGGGTAATCCTGTTTTCGCGCGCTTTCTGCCCCTCCCGGAACTCGGGCCTTCACACTCGTGAAATGGTTTTAATAGAGTCAGTCTTCCTTCGGGTGAAAGGTTGTTCCCTGATGAGCCTCAGATATGATTGACCGTGAAGTTCTGGGCCAGTTTGTAGTTATGCAAACCAGATAGGAGAAATTTTTAAAGAGGTTCATTTTCTTGTTCGAAAAATATTTCCACTAAAGCATTTACTGAAGAGAAATGATTCTCGTTTGTATGCGAATTCATACATTCACACCTATGTTAATATAAACTAGTGTAAAGTATATAACGTTTTTAGTCGTATATTATTCAATAAACTTCTTTTTATAAGCTGCTCAACAAAAAGATAATTGTTGCCCTTGTGCAATGCTTTATTTTATCTGAGTTTTAAAATATTAAAAGCCGACGTACATACAACTTCTTATGCTGGGTGGTATTTATTCATGAGTAAACAGCGTTGGGCTTAGTAGTGTACTCTTGAGGGACGCCTACTTCTCAAGAAAATTTATATGCTTGCATTGAAGCTTTAAATAACACTCCAATGAGAATTGTTAATGCAAATTTAATCATTTTTTCCTATTCAGCTGGTGATCACAAAAATATATTGATATACTTCCATTAATTTGTGATTAATCTGCATCTTTTTTAAAGGAAAATCCCTTAAAACCGGAACGAACATGCCAGTAAAATAATTTAGTTAGCTGGTTACTACAAATACAGAAAAGCAACACGTTTCATAATTGTTATGTCTGTTAGCTTGTGAGGAAGGTGCTCAGTCTAAGTAACTATCGCTGATGTGTATATATATATTAATTCTTCTGAATGATCACCCAATATATACTTTTCACTTCTTCTTATTACTTTCGATGGCTACTAACAAACCTCACATGGTAATATGGAGGTACTAACAAACCTCACATGGTAATAATTTACTTGTTTTTTCTTACTTGATAACTGTATAAATAGTAATTTCTTTGGTTTTATTTATATACCTTGGGATCGAATTGATATTGGGAGTTTTCTATTTAACCGAAATAAATAATTTTATTTTTATTTATCTATGAATATATACATGTATTTCGCACATATACTAGATATGTAATAAGTATTGGGGAATATTCCCTACATCTAAAAGGTCAGCTTTTTGGTGGCCAGGTAATATGTTGTGTTGGATTTTTGTTTCTGACTTGGTAACTGTCGGAAAGCAGCAGGAGAAGGAACACTCTCCTTAGAGTTCGAGTCAGTGCTGGAGATTGTATACTCCTTAAAATATTTTTTGTTATTTTTTATTCTGCATCTAGACCATTGGCGCGGGGCTATCTATAGTTTGCCACGCTTCCTGAACATCCAAGGTATAGCAGAACTCCCATTCCATCAACGGACCCTAATGTAAATAAATACAACCTACTGCAGGCGGGATCGAACCCATACAATATATTATTATTTGTTATATTATAATAGATAGTTATACTTAATGACATACGGTATGAATTATATTAGTTCATCATTATAATATATAAGAAAATGTCGTGAGAAGTCACGACATTATGTAAATGCTCCAGAATCGTAGAATGATGACATGGATAGCTACCGCCATCCAGTCATTAGTCCGTTGACTATCCCAATGATCCGGTGTTACAGAGTCAATCGGTCAGAAGATTCAGGGAGTTATGTCATCCGTCCTGACGGTGTTCCGCAGTCCTAATCCCCCGACGGGAGGTCGCCTATCCAATCCCCGCTATAACCCAAGGAAGACTCGAGTTGTGTAATACTAAAGAGGAACAGTATTGTCGTAGGGAAGCAATTAAAAATCCTCGTCCTAGGCAAAAAAGAAGGCCTAAAGAAATGATAATAGTCTGTTAAATGTTGTGACTGTTGGAGGGTGTCCTTTCTTACCGAAATCCGGAATCTCATTCTGCTCTGGCTATTTGGAAGGATTGGATGTACAAATTGGCTGTTTGTATTTCTACGGACAATTTTTACTCCTTCATCAAAGTGAAACGATAAAACTTGTATTTGTTAACAAGTATGTACGTGTCTGTATACAGAGATGTCATAACTTTAAGGGTTTATTCTGCACCTCATTTGTAGTTCAGGGACGCAAAAATGAGCGTCCTATCTCAACATGTAGCAGAGCTATTCAAATTTTTGTCTATTTTCAAAACTATTGGGTTTTCTTATGAAAACTGTGTTTTCCGGATTTCTGGTCTATGTATCGTAAATGACGACCACATTTCTGGAATCTACATTAAATTTCCAATAAGAAACAAATGTATTGGTTTTGACTTAGAAATCAGAAAAAAATAGACTTTGTTTTTAAAACAACAGGGTACCATTTTAAAGTTTATTAAATAAGGCAACTTTTGAGGCGGAGGCAAACCGCTAAGTCAACAAATAGCTGATTAAGAAGATATTGAAGGAGTTAAGAATACACTAATAACAATAGTTCACATCTACGTGGCTCTTTGTGTAGCTTCTAATTTACATGACAACATTTCAATAACGGGTGTTTCTTATTGGAAATTTAATGTAGATTCCAGAAATGTGGTCGTCATTTACGATACATAGACCAGAAATCCGGGAAACACAGTTTTCATAAGAAAACCCAATAGTTTTGAAAATAGACAAAAATTTTAATAGCTCTGCTACATGTTGAGATAGGACGCTCATTTCTGCGTCCCTGAACTACAAATGTGGTGCAGAATAAACCCTTAAAGTTATAACATCTCAATGTGGGACACCCTGTATATACATACATATGGGGCGTCACCTGCGGTCCACAATTGTGTTTTTAAATCGTTAGAGAGATACCAAAGTCATATGTTCTTTGATGTAGTTATTTTTGACCTTTGTGTGTTAGGTCAATGATGCCGAATCAACATCACAAAGTGGCTTTGATTATCTTTTTCTTTTTTTAGATATTATTGTTTAAATGTGTGTCTATTAGGTATTTCATAATTATTTCAATATACCTACTGGCTGCGATAAGAAAGTAATTCTGTGAACATGAATTATAAAATTATATAAAAAAATG
Source organism: Gonocerus acuteangulatus (assembly GCA_946811695.1). NCBI lineage: Eukaryota > Metazoa > Arthropoda > Insecta > Hemiptera > Coreidae > Gonocerus > Gonocerus acuteangulatus. The sequence continues at coordinate 53,382,208 of OX328128.1, forward strand.
TAATAATGAATTTAAATATTAGACCAATTTATGGAGAAGAGGAAAATTGAATGCAACAAGTAAATGTATCTGAACTATTAGGAGACAAATTTAGCCAACCGCACAATTTGATCAAATATATTTTCGAAAAGGCCTCAGCGGAATTTGATCAAATATATTTTCGAAAAGGCCTCAGCGGAATGTTTTACTGACCACAAGCATGTTTTACCCGCCCAACCGCATTGTGGTCTATAACCAAAACAATAATCACATAATGGTAATTACCACATTGTTGTTGATGTAATTAGTGCCTAATCAGCCTTACATGCTTACGCAATGAGATAGAAACAGGGCAAGGTGAATATTTGAAAGTTATTTTAACTTTCTGACAATAGTATAAACATTTTAACAATATCATTTATTTTTAACTGTGGCTCAAAGCGCAACATACATGTTATGTTTGGGATGACGGAAGCATCAGTGAATGTACAGTTCAGCGGTTCTTCCAAAAATTTCGTCTTGGAGATTTTGATCTTGAAGTCATAGGAAGTCGCGTAGGCCTTCTATATCAGGACCAACTGAGGGTCGATGGAATGAAACGCTCACAAAATTACTCCAGACATTACGAATTCAATATTTATGTTAAACGATCTAACTTTGTACTCACTGTAACCTAGGGCTGATTCGTAGACTTCTAAGGACCGTATCATACGTTCATCGACTTAAAAAGATAGAGAGAGACCATGGCTTAGTGACCCATTTAATCTCTCATAGTTTGTTTTCTATATTTTTAGTCAAACCTATATTCAAAATGTTTGGAACAACTAACAGCAGTTTGCTTATGAACTACATATCGTCGATACAAATGCAAAGCAACGAATATGAAAAGTGGACCTGTACCTTATAGATGATTTTATCTATAAGGTACAGGTATTTCGCACTAGTATTTCGAAAGTGATACAACTCAAAATAAAACTCGAATGAAAATGTGTCACTCTTGCCTATGTAGGGGGCTTAGCATTAAGACAATAAGGGTGACACAATTGCCATCTGGTGTACAAGCTCTGAAGCTAGGTACATACAGTTTTGATGGTTGATAAAGACATATTTACCATGTCTTTCATAGTCATAACTATGACGGTGTGAATAAAACAAATTTTTGAGTTGTGTCACTTTAGACGTACTTGTGCGATATATTTATTATTCGTTAGTTCAATTTTCTGATAATTATTAATTGATAACTATTTTTCTTTAATTTTCGAGAGTTGGCACAACTTACAACAGTCCCAAAGCAATCACTATAGATTGAAAATGAAAAATGTGTATTTCCACGTTCCTTACTTTGCATTTGTATCGACCATATATTGATATTTGATAAAGCAGATTAGAGATATGTTTTTCCTGCTAAGGCATTATATACGGATACAGTAGTTAGCTGAGATTATCTAATGTACACAAGATCTGTCAAATCCATTGCTGGAAATCCCGGGTTAAGCACGGCTAAAGTATAATCCAATTTTGCAGTATTTTACTCGGCATTCAAAAGTCATAAAGGCTCGTAAGCTTTAATCTCGTAGGTCTCTTACACGTATCCGGTAAGTCGTTAGTAGCGAACGACGATTCGGTATCTTTGAACTGGTCGTACATTGTTGTAAACAGCTGAGCCGTGAGTCCATTTAACGAAGCCGTAACCTCCATTTAAGAGGTTTATGAGAGCATTTAGCAGCAGTAGCTTTAGAAATGGGTTCGATTCTCAGGACTCGGTTTCCGGACCAATTCCCTGACGTTATAAAACGCAATAATTACCAACGTTAATTGTTCAGGAAGAATTGACGGTTTGATAAATGATAAATTTGCTCTCTTTCAATGCTCTGTGGTATTTAGAATCCTATGGGCGATTGCATAAGAAAACAAAGATGCAAAATGGCGTATGAATGAAATGTTACACGTTCAGTATACTTAAAATTAAAAGCGAACTTGTGGTTATTTGTTGGTATTTGATGATTAGCCAAATGCCATAAAACCTATACAGTATTAGAGCATTAAAAATATGTTTAGTACGAACGCTTAATCTTATATGCTCAATTGTTGCTAGTAGTTTTTTATCTTTAGTAGTCAATTGTTGCTAGTAGGTTTTAGGATATTGTGAAAATGCTGCCCTAATGGATAAGTATGTTTTGAATAATCGGGTGTATGCTATAAATATACTGTAAAAATATAATCACCAATAATTATTTAAATACATATTTAATTGTAATACTAAATAAAAATGTGGTTAAGAAGAACAGAAATGTTTTACTATTTTTGGACGTTTCTTTTTTTGGCGGTACACCAACATCTTGCCATCTACTGGTTACCACCCTTCCTAAACATCCATGGTGCAGCAGGGAATCCTCTTAACGGACCCTAATATAAGAAATCATCGGTCTCCCGCATCATAATCGAAGGAGTTAGCCACTAGACAACGGGAATACACACTTTAAGATATAACAACTAAATCATTTATTATTTAATTATTTAAATATGAACGTCTACTTATTCAAAATACAGATGTTTAGGACGCGTTATCTACAGGTTTCTAACCAGGAGAGGGCTGATGCCGTTTGTTTTTTTTAAAGATAAGCCACCACCGAAAGATTGTGGAAAACAAAATTACGATCATTGGGGCCTCAATTAATTGTACGAATAAATTAAAAATTAATGCGCATTAACAAAAAGCTCATATTTATTTATTTAATTTACTGAGTTCCCCAATGTAGGCGACAGACTCTAAGCCGAGATTTATTTATTTATTTGAAATCTGTACAAATTATTAAGAGTACAATGATCAAGTTTGTTGATACAGATATTATGTAAAAGTTTACCAAAACGATAAAAGTAAAATAAAAAAGTCCGTCACGCAGGAGCTCCATAACTAAGCGCTTTCCTCAGAATTTGGTAGTGTCGAGTGCATTCCCGAATAATTTGCTTAAAATAACCTGTATAGATAAATAAACTAAAAACATAAATAGTTCTGCTCTTTTGAATATATTATGAGCACCTGTTTCAATTATTACTTTTGTAATTAATTTCCTTCCAGAGTTTTGTGTATGTGGGGTACTACACTACGTAATAAATACACAAAGCTTCACATTTTTGTCTACTGATCTTGATGAATAAAATATAATAAAAATTACTACTGGTATTGGCAAATAACTACTTTGGCTCCAGGATAAACCCCCCCCCCTCTCCTAATTCACCAATTTAGTGTATTTTTACAACACATTTTTCTCTTCAGTTGACCACAACGAATACCGAGTTTCGTTGAAATATAACAAAAATTACGACTGTTATTGGCAAATAAGTACTTTGGCTCAGGAGTAAACCCCCCCTCCAGGTGGTCCGATTTTGTTGGTTAACGAACTCGTTCAATCGTTTGATGGGGGAATACTATATACCAAGTTTCGTGGTGAAAAAACAAAAACTCTGGCCTGTATCGTGTCAACGGACACATGATATATATATATATATATATATATATATATATATATATATATATATATATATATTTATATATATATATATATATATTTATATATAAATTTTAACTGAGGTCATTTTTGGTGTCTATTAGGTAGGATCGATAAAGATTCGAAGAAATTTTTCAAAAATTCCGTCATGAGTGCAACCTCAATAGCTACTTTCCTTCGGAGGAAAGTGCTGATAAAAATCATAGAAAATGTAGAAGAAGCCAACCATTGTTGGCACTTCCAGAGATGTCTCAATAAATATTTTAATGATCATGATAAGATCAGGTGAGTAAATTGTCTGGGGGGAACTGTCTCTTGAGCCGAAGATTTATAGCGATAGAAATAATGCTTTATAAAGTGGTTAAGCCCAGTTATTTTAATGAATTTTATTATGATAACAACATGCGGCTTTATTATTACCCAGAGATTTTGTCCCGGGATTTTCCCAGGTATCCCGAGCCGCTGAAAATGACAACCGAATCGATGAAACCGTCGAGCCATTATCGCTACAACCTATAGGTCAAGCCGCCATGTTCGCTATTGGCTTTTGGCGCATCCAAAGTAAATGTCAGCGAGTCATTAATTCTTCTCTGTTTGGAGATTCATGTAGTAGTAGCAAGAAATTGCAAGTAACAGCTGATAATTCGTTCAGATATAACTTGCGGAAAGGAATGTAATAGTCGAATGACTTTTGAGGTCTCCGTTGCGTACGTCTCGCGCACCTTCTCCAGTCTTCTTTCCTCACCGGAGAGTTTACGGAGTGAAGAGAATCGATTCGAAAATTAGTATCGATTTAGGAACAGTTCGACTAATGGATGATCCAGGGTCTGATGAGTATAAAAAAAATGACTAAGGAAATAATGGGAGGTTACCAGAAAAACAATGTGTCAAAAAATGAAACAAAATCTTAGGATATCAGTAAATTTTATGAGAAAATGTAGAATATACGCAAAATATAATGAATATCTTCTAATATGACATTTTATATTTTAATCCGTACATTGCAGTTATATATCTTATATATATATATATATATATATATATATATATATATATATATAAGATATATATATATACATACATATGTTGTAGATCCTAAGTTAAAAACTAAGATGTTCTAGGTAGTTGGTAACAGCTTATTAAGTCTTCAATAGTTTTGTATTTTAATTACATTTTTGTTGTGGAAACGTTTCGGCTATAAGCCATTTTCAATCCAATTGTCTGTACATTACAAGCACATAATTAGAAGATTATAATGTATATATAAAATAATGCAAAATCATACAGGTCAGTTGTTGATACATTAGTATACTCTAATTTTTATGTTTATTATTTGTTTATATTTTAGCTTAATATCCTAACCAGTATAATTAATTGTATTTCACAGACAATTGGATTGAAAATGGCTTATAGCCGAAACGTTTCCACAACAAAAATGTAATATAAAATACAAAACTATTGAAGACTTAATAAGCTGTTACCAACTACCTATGTATATACATATATCTATATATATATATATATATATATATATATATATATATATATATATATATATATATATTTATGTTTATATATTTATAAATAAATCACGTGTCTGATTATCTGTTTGTATGTTTTTTCCTTATACAAATCCACATGGTTTGACCGATTTTGACCAAACTTGGCACTAGGTTTGATATGGGGAGTGTCATAGACTAAGGTCAAAAACGTCTACCAGCTATCTGTCTGAATGTTTGTTCCTTATAAAAATTCACACCGTTTGACCGATTTTGACGTAACTTTGTACACACTCAAAATTGTCTATCAGCTGTCTGTCTGTATGTTAGTTTGTTTGCCAATCCACTCAGGAGTAGTAGCATGGCACGCCGGGGAACAGCTAGTATAGATATAAAATTAAAAATTTGAACTATAAGAACTTTTCTTGCGTCACCGGGTCGACTCCATGAGGAAGGTTTTTTCCTTGGAGGTAGGGAGCCCGCTAATAAAAGGGCGGGGTATAGGGAAAGAATGAATGTAATGAATTGGTGGCTGTAGATATAAGGAAGGCAGAAGTATTAAGGAGCTTCCAGGCATAACAGTTGTCAAAGTGCTGCTACCTGTGCGGACAAGAAGTGCAACTAATGATCGGTATTGTATTAGGAGGGCATGAGCTGTATGGAACTCGGTTATTAAAGCCCGATTAGCAGCCGACACTCATTACTATACTATTGAGGTGGTATTAGCAAAAAAAGTTCCACCCACAGAAACTGTGTAATCTTATCTTGGTTCCATAACTTCTTATCATTTGGAAAACTTGGAACATATGTACGTCATATTTTGTAAGAATGTTAAACAAGCTATTTTCCCCGCTAAGGGGTGGTGGCTTTCTTTAGAAAAAAGAAAAGGCATCAGCTCAGAAAAGGGTGATAACCCATTCTAAAATTCTTAGTTAATAATAATGGAGGTTAAAATTTAAATTAATAAACACCTAATTTCTTGTCTTGAAGATAAGTGATAAAACACTGAGGAAAAGAAACGCAAAGAACTATTCAAAGCAAAGAAACTAAAACATTCGAAGTTCTAAGTACTTATTACTCCGACTGCCATATGACCCTTGATTCCGAAGTGTCCCTCAACCCTTAATCAGAGCAAAAAGTGTGTGTATCTAGTTTCGGAAGGAAGGCACACCACCATTAACGTTTGAAATTAAAGAATGTGCTCAGAATCGCTCCTTCGCACTAAAGCATTAATTGGTTTTGACTTAGATATCAGAAAAAAATTAGATTCAAATAAACTTTTTTTTTTAAACAACGAGGTACCATTCTGAAGCTTATTAAATAAGGCAACTTTTGAGGTGGAGGCAAACCTCTAAGTCTAAAAATAGCTGATTAGGAAAATATTGAATAATTTAAGAAAACACTATGGATGTAGTACAGCTCTTAATTTACGTGACAATATTTCAACAATGAGTGTTTCTCAACAAATGTAATGCAGACTCTAAAAATTTGGTCGTTATTTAAGATTTATTAACCAGAAATCCGGAAGACACAGTTTTTCATAAATAAAAAAAAAACAATACTTTTGAAATTAGACCAAAGTTTAAGTAGCTATGCTCCATGTTCAGATAGAACATCAGAGGGGGCCAACCTGTGGCACTTTGAAGAATTGTTTGTGGCTCTCGCTAAATGTACCCGAGTTCCCTTTTCATTTTTGTGCTATTAAAAAAATTAATATCGTTCCGAATGTGTTTCAAAATGTCTTTTAAATTACTGACAAGAATTGCGAAAGACTAAGTGCAACGTTGTAACAAATTAATTTCCGGCCGAGCTAAGAATGATATGACTCATAAAAAAACTGCGCGAACGAACATAAACAGTGGCTTAATCGTCTGTAATCGTTGACTCGGGAGCGACTTTGAATTTATAAACTCTTATTGCACCGGACAGTTGACATTGTCCTCTGGAGGAGACAATTTGTATCTCTCTTGCTAAAGAATTATTAAGAGAAGTAAAATAAATGTGTTTAATTTTGAATATTTAAATTCAATACACACATTTTATACTTTTATTTATGTTTTCAATAGATATAATTTCTGTAAAAACATAATTTTAATACTTTTTGTGCAAATACGTATTTAATTGTGGACTGCGAAAAATTTTAAATTTTGAAAAATATCTGACTATCAAGGAGCTTGCCCACCCCTAATATATATATATATATATATATATATATATATATATATATATATATATATATATATATATATATATATATATGTATTGTATGTTAATTTTTCGTTGCTGGGACCATATTTTTGGATGGAACGGCATTTTTCTACACTTCCAGGAAGAAGTAAGGAGAGTACCACCGCTGGAGAAAAATGCCGTTCCATCCAAATACTCATGGATGTACCTAAGTTGATGAGCTGAATATATTTCTGAGATCCCTCAAAGATCCACTTATCCACGTTACCGACCTTTCCTCCGTAACTAAAGTTATAACCCGATAGAATGGCATACTCCATAGACGTCGTAAGGAAGTGGTTTCTCTCTCTGCCGAAATTACCGTAATTGTGAATTATTTGCCAATATTTCCAATACAGTTATCCAGGAGCATTTCCTCGATCCGGATACTTAATCGCTTAACCTGCAAATGCTGCGTGTCGTCACTAAAAAGGGAAAACACTTCCTATTTGCGGAAAATTATACTATGGATTGATGTTACTCTTTCCCGTTGTTTTATTTTCCTATTTGGCCAGTTATCAAGAAGATTCAATGCTTAACTTTCTGAAAGAACATAAAAATCGTCCGACTCGCAGAAACTGCGTCTTCTAAGCGCGGATCTTTTCTTATCCCTAGAGTAAGTTGGAAAGCTTAGAATAGAAATAAACAATTCTTGTTTTTTTGTTGATATTTCGTGGGAATTGTCAACATCCACTTGAATATCTCAATCGCAGTCAAGGCAAAGGAACTGGCATAAGCCAACTTAGACAGAAGCGGATATTACTCCATCCGCCTCTTCACAAAAGCAAGAAAGTCAATTCAAAATACAAACACGCTTCTCATTTACTTGTCATGTTTTATTGAAAAAAATGAAATTAAAATAACAACAAGTAATTTTAGACCTTCTCATGACGTGAGAAGATTTGTAATGAAAGTTCGTACAATTTCCATTATTCAACATTAAGATTTATTCACAGGTTTCAAAATTGTAATAAGGCCAAAAATTGACATTTTTTAAATCATGTTTTTGAGAAACTTAAAATGCATTTAGAACTTTCATATTTTAGGAAGAAAATGTTGGTTATATAATAAAACAACCTACCTTTTTTCGTTTAGTTCAGTTTGATAGTTTTTTCATAAAAATTACGCAATTGAGGTATCAGCGAAAAAGTTACTATTTTTAAAGTTGTTGCAAATCCCAAACGAAATGCTTTTCATATTTGAAATATTAAAAAAAAAAAAAAAAAAAAAAAAATTGAGATATTCAATCTTTCGAAAACATTTTACAAATTGAAAAATAGACAATTAAGACGGCTTCAGGATTTTTTTTTAAGTTTTAATGAAAATTGTAAGATATTTCATTATAAATCATTTGACGCCTAGAATAGGTCTCTAGCATCTATACTTTCTGTGTTATGAGCGAATAAAATACCAAAAACATGTTTTGTTAGATTTTTTTTATATTTTAAATAAAAAATTTTTTTATTTTTAATTTTATTTACGCATACCTAAAATATTGTTAAATTAATCTTATAATAAAATATTGTTATTTTGAATTATTCTGTGGATATTGCTGGAAAATAGGCGTGCCACCTCTCGACATTCAACTCAGCATATGCGCCCTGGACTATTGGGTTACCAGGCGCTAATTGCCTTAGATGCAGAAGTAGTTAACAGATATAATAATAATATCAAAATACTTACTATATTATCAGACTTAGAAGCTTATGAGGATACAAGTTTCGATTGTTGCATAGGAAGTTTTGTTAAACAAAACCAAAACTATACTACAACTATCATTAAAACGAGTATCTCAGCTGGATTTACGGATTACATCATTGGGCAATTATTACAATACAAAAGTACGAGTGTCAATATTTTTGAAATGCATGAAGAATAAGAGGGATGGAAATTCACCACACATCATGAGGCTGTCCGAGCCAACATAAACGGCGTGCGACACGTCGTGCGCCCTCAAGGACGTGGCATGCTCTATTTACTTAGTGCCGCAATTGCGGGGTCTTATGAAACCCCGCCCGTCGGCAGGTAATTATACAATGAAATTCAGGTGTCGTGGAACTTTCCTCGTTCCTGTTTGGTTGTGGAACTGCGGTAGGAATCATTTGGTCTCTTCGATAGGCTTGTTGTGTTTTAATAATTTTTATAATCGTTAATATAATACTTAAAAAAAGAAAAATAGATAAAAAATCTGTAACCTTTGTCGAGATAAATGGAAAAACTAGATTTTTCTTGGGATTTTTAGATATATTTTAAATTATTTTATTTTTTTAAAAAGCTTATTTAATTTACTACAAACACGATTCTTATGAGATTTTAACAGCGGCTTCCCACTCGGAGAAAACGGCGCTTAAATGGTGTCATTTACTCTTTCATTTTCCACTTTTGCATGTTTTAATTTTAAGAAAGATTAAGACAAAACATTAACTCATTCTATTCTAAACTTTCCAAGTAACACTAGGCATAAGAATGGAACCGCGCTAATATGACGCTGTTTTTGCGGGTCGGACGTTTTCGGTATTCTTGTGATGCCTCGACAAGCTTATAACATAGTGCTAATAACTCACTCCTGACACAGCCCGAAAGGGCCCAGGGTGCGGCGGATACTGTAGAGGTATCTGATTCATTACCATACGGCACTCTAGGGAGATAATGTGGTCAGCACAGGTAACTATTAATAAATTAATTTAAGGTTGGGTGGGTCTCGAATCCACCCCACGAACCAAGACACTAGAAGATGAAATATTTAGTGCGCGCTCCACTTTTGAACCCAGGTCCTCAAGCATATTAGTCGAGTGCTCCACCACTAAATTACCCCCCCCCCGAAATATATATTATTGTTTATTATTTTTGAATCAAAATAGCATTAAAATATTTAAATTTGTTATTTGTTCTATTAAATCTAAGTTATCTGTTGAGTGTACACCTGCATTCTAATCGGAAATCAGGGAAACTTCGTGGTAAAAAAAGGACAGTATTATAAGATAAGAAGTTTTCTTGCATTCAGATGCGTTCGTTCATTCCTTTCATGCTTTGCGTTTATATACTTAACGCTAAGTGTGGCTAATATCACTTAACCATCCGCATAAGGCTTATGGTATGTTTAGGTGACGTCGTCTCATACAGTTTGTAAGTAAATAGTAGTAAACAGCCTGAAGGTATTTTCTTTAGACACAAGCAGCAAGCAAGAAGAAAAAAGACGGACGTAAATTCATTTTTTGCTCAAAACATGCAACCATCTTAGGATATTTCCAATGTTCTTAGTTTACTATGGGATTACTAAAGCTTAAAGCTTTATTATCATTTATATGTATATATATATATATATATATATATATATATATATATTAATCATGCGCTATCAAACTGTGTAAAAAATAAAAACATAACTATGTACTATCCTCAGCAAAATGGGTAGAAAGATGATCCAGAATATTTCAGTTTTTATTTATTTATTTTTCCCCCACATCCATCTCACTTGCCGTTACAAACGATACTCATTTGTGTCAGGGCCGCCATAAGTACTTGTCCTCAAGTAAACCTCAAATGGTGGTTTCATTCCGACTTTGAGCAACTCTTTTCCAGACCGCGTGAAGCAAAAGGACACCTCGAATAGGAAGGATAAATCTTACCTGAAATGTTAGGATCTTATTTATCTGAAAATCGATAATGCTTTTCGTTTCATAAAAATATATATACACGCATATAGGTTTGGAAAATTAAAGAATAGATGCCTGATTAATTGGGATGCTTGAAGGTGAGTAGTGAAATTAGTTTATCGAAAGGAATTACCACAATAAAACCAAATTTACCATAAAACATATTTTATACTTTACATAACTGCTTTCTTTCTGAATAGATGGCATAGGTTACCTGGACCCTAAGTTAAGGGACTTTGAGAATGTATATTTTTGTATTATATTTCATGTAAAATATCAACACCTACTTGAATAACATCTCGAGAAAAAGCGATATTTTAGGCGTCAGACAGCACAGGAAACTAAGAGTAGCCGACACAGCAGCGAAAATGTCTCAACCCACTTTCTTCCTCATTCTTAAGGCAGGTTGTTTAAAGCAATACATAAACGTTTTAGTATTTAACTTATTTTACAGTAATATGATTTTACTGTTAAATGTAATTAACAAAACTGAGGAAAACGAACACACCAAGTTGGAGGCTGGGCTGAATGACCAATGTTGAAGCCTTAAATAAATAAATAAATAAAATAAAACGAACACGAACGAAGGACTGAAACCTCTTCAGAAAATTTGAAGCATTATTCTCTTATTTTTTTGACTGACATTGTCCTCAGGAAAATTACTTCAGAACTGTTTCGTAGAGAATTTATTAAGCAAGTAATCAATTATTTTTTTTCCTAATTTTCCCTGAACTCCAAACGTAACAAAAATGTAAATATCCTAGTTAGGAGGAATGTCAAACGTCTGGAACAATTGTTAACTTAATCAATCGTTTCTGAATACCCAAACCAAAAATTGGTTAGGAAAAATATTTCTATATCTAATTTTCTCGAAAACGGATATCGCCTTAAAATGGGTTTGTCCGTTTTCTTACCTTAGAGGACACGTTAAGAGTGTACCTGTTAGCCTATGTACACAAAACTGTATTCGCCCGAGAAATCATGTTACAGAACTTGACTTTTCAAAGTCAAGGCAATGTATTTTTGTACCATATTTCATTAAAATTGGACTTCTTTTTTCGGCAGCTAGCGCGCGAACAGATGAATATATAAAAATATATAGAACCTCTAGTATTTTTATGATCTATGGGTTCTGAAAAATAAAATTTTCCAGTCTGCTACTTCCAAATTGCGTTATGAGGTCAACCTCATAATCGGGTTTCCTCCCTGTGGAGGGAGGAAGGAAACCCGCTAAAATGCACCTTCCTCTATAACCGTGAACGCACGTACTCACCTAAAGGCTACTCCATTACCCCTTCGACCTTTCTGAATGACATTTAGGTAGTGGAAGGAGAAAGGATGATTTGATCAGCATGAATGGAAGTCTGGGGTGATGAGTCGGTAAGGGTCAGGGGATCGTTGCGTGAACGGCTTGATTGGGTGCGAGTGTTTCATAGTGTGGTTTTTATTATGATGAATTTTTTTGGGTCAGGCGTCTCGTTGTGTAATAACACGATGAATTAAAACACAACATACCATTCCGCACGTGCTCTGACCTGGGGGCTGCAATGATCATGGATTTACAAAGTATAGACTCAGACAAGATGTTTTCGGCCCGAAAACGGGAGGAACTGCTTAAACAAAACAAGCCCTTCGGCAAAGTAGTTCCCTCAAATGTTAATATATCTTTTAACGGACCGTGCGGGTCTAGTATACACACGCTAAGTTAATAAACCTCAAGGCAGGGGCTGCACAGTCCATTTATAGTAGACAAACTGTATGAGAAGCAAATTTCCTCTTGTCTGCACACGTCAGGCCTGGCCTGCACAGTCCCAGCCTCATTTGCCTGTACAGTTAAGTTATTGGTTTAATCATTCTACTTCGATGGACTATACATTTGAACTCTGGCCACAAGGCTGTCTCATCATTAGGGACCGGATTCTTAGGTTTTCACCTATTTTTTTCCTTTCTGCTAAACGTGATAATGATCGGTTTTTTATATGATTCGCTTCTTGTAGTATCATTCATCCAAATTTGGAAGAACCTAAAAAAACATATTTAGGATGATATGACCTAAAATCAACTAAATAACGATGGAATGACCTAGAAAGACCTAATCTTTGAAATAGAAAATACAATTCTATGAACTCATTTCCTCGATCAAACCAATTCTCTTAAAAGTCTTCCCGGGTTCAGACGTTTAGGGAAATTTTACTAGGAGTGTCGCTTCCAGCTGAACCAATTTTACTAGAAGTGTCGCTTCCAGCTGAACCCATTTTACTAGGAGTGTCGCTTCCAGCTGAACCCATTTTACTAGGAGTGTCGCTTCCAGCTGAATCCATTTTACTAGGAGTGTCGCTTCCAGCTGAACCCATTTTACTAGGAGTGTCGCTTCCAGCTGAACCAATTTTACTAGGAGTGTCGCTTCCAGCTGAACCCATTTTACTAGGAGTGTCGCTTCCAGCTGAATCCATTTTACTAGGAGTGTCGCTTCCAGCTGAACCCATTTTACTAGGAATGTCGCTTCCAGCTGAACCAATTTTACTAGGAGTGTCGCTTCCAGCTGAACCCATTTTACTAGGAGTGTCGCTTCCAGCTGAACCAATTTTTCACACGGGGGAAAAATAAAAAGAGTTGTTGACGCTTTGATATGAATGACGCTGCTGCCATTTCTAAGGCTTCGATGTTCCTCCAGAGCGACGAGATTCGTGATGCAATCGCAGTCCTGCGTGCACATTTCTCAGATCTTCTAAATCTCATTGGAAAATTGGAGTCTACACTGGAGCTAAAATATGCCATGAAATACTCCCCTATGACGTCTTGTGACATAAACAGGTGCATCTTCCCGCTTTTAAGACAGTCCTCAGAGACAACAGGAAGAATTTCACCGTCGAAAACCTGGGCACCTATATGGTAGTTTACTATAACAAGAGGTAATACCTATTTTAGTTTCATATTTTTTCTTTTAAATTTTTCTAAGATTTAATTATTTGGTTTTTAACGTAGTTAGGTACCTTTCTATAGGCAGTGAAATTCTTCCTTATGTTCCTTAGAAATTGGAACTCTTTAGCAGAGAAACATAAAAACGTCCTATACATATTTGTTTTGTTTTGTGTTCTTATTTATTTTTTTTATTAATGTATGTTTTATTAAATAATTTAATTTCTTTTATTTAATAACTCATATTTCCGTTTTATTTTTATTTTCTCGCCTTATTTTTTCCTTCTCAATATACTATTTTATAAAATAATGTTATTTGTTGTTTATTTTTATGTCACTATTTATATACATATTAATTTATCAATTGTAAATTAATCGAAATTATTAATGATAAATTATGATAGGTTGAACTTATTTTTTGAACCTATTGAAACATTTTTATCACCTAAAAACACCTAAAATGGATTTTTAAATAAAAACCTAAAAATACCTATTTTTTAACCTATTCAAAACATTTTTATCACCTAAAAACCTAAAATGAATTTTTAAATAAAAACCTAAAAATACCTATTATGTCTGTTGCAAAAACCTAATTGGGTGCTTATTTTATCCTAAAAATCCGGTCCCTACTCATCATACACGGTGAGGAATATCACAGAATTTGGTCTGCGCAGTCCAAATCTTGAGTTATACCTCACCCTGTACGGGCACCCTTATGGAGTCCACCGATTTTCCCAATATTTATAAAATTCTCTCTCATTAGCTCTAAATATTCAATAGCCAGTTTCGTTGAAGAAAAAAAAATCGCTCGTTAGAGATATATTGAAATATTGCTCTCTTTTGTTATGAAATGTTTTATACGAATTTTTTGAGCAAATAACAAAATTTGTGTAAACCTATATGGAAATAGCCATGTTTTTTTTATAGATAATTTTGGCTGAGTACATTCTCAGTGGCTTCCCTAATTTTTTTTTAAGTCAAGAAATTGAACCAACAAGAAGTTGGTGTTCGGCTGAGAGAAAACGTCAGACTTTCTGAAAAATCTAAATTTTGAACGTTGGCATGCTCTTCTGTGGCTTTCTTCAGCAAAGAAAATAATATACACAATTTCAAAAGAAAATTTGATATATTTAAAATAGGTTGGCCTAGACGTCGATGCACCGTAAAATATAAATAAAAAAAAAAAATAAATGTTTAAGTTCATATTAAATGAGCAGTATAATTGTATTTCTTCTGTTCAAACAGTTGATTCGCCATAGTTGCGAACAACTAAAATAAATAAATAAACAGTGGTTTTTATTACCGAATTGAACAGTAGTTTTATACAGACATTAATTATTTATTTATTTAAATTTTAAAGTCTACTTATACATGATTCAGATTTTTGGGACGGGTTTTCTACAGTTTACCGCCCTTATCTAGCTAGGATAGGGCAATGCCTGTTCTTTTATTGAAATAAAAACCATTATCTCTTGCGAGTATCAAACCTACGTCCTTAGGTAAGGAGTGTATACGCCTTAGCACTCACGGCCACCGGGCCTCCTAATGATACTTTTAAAGTAATCATTCTGTGATAAAAAGTGATTGGCAGCCTTAAAGTAAAAAATACCCTTAATTTGGGATGTTGTTAAGTCCGTTATATTTTTTACGTTCTGTTAAATAAGTTGTGTATAAGACTCATTCATCCCTTGATTTCATATGACCTCAAAGGCTAAATATTTGCATCTCATTACTTTATTTTAGATTTTCATAGTTCGATTAATGATTAACTCAGATAGGTAAGAAATCACTCAATTTTCAGTGAATCATCTCATCTTATATGACATTTAAATAAAAAGCATTTTTGAAGAAAAAATAATATTGAATAACTTAAAAGTAGTTAAAATGGCGTTTATTTTGATGTTTAAGTGGGTTATTTCTTAAGATTCATGGAATGAAAAAGTGAGTTTATTAAATTGTCCTCGAGACCTTTATATGATCATGAATTTTTTTTGTATGCTATAATTTTTGATAGTTTTTTTGATACTAGCTACTTTCAGCCACGAGTTCAGGCTATCGTGTAAAAAGTTTAGTTAATACCGACATTTGAAGTTTGTGTGTTTATTTGTTTTGGTATAGGTACAGGGTGTCTGGTGGCAAATTTATATTTTTAAATACGATTATTTCAAAAAGTAATGAACGGTGCGGAGGGAGGGTGGCGCCGTTGGAATTATCTATTGTGCGGATTTGTCAGTCACGATGTCGCAGTGGTCGAGTGAGCATCGCAACGTCAACAAGCAAAACTGCCGTTACTGGTCTCCAAGAAACCGCAACCCTTGATTAAAACATGATAAACCATTGCATTGCCCCACGGTAACTGCTTGGTGTGCCTTATCCACGCATGAGATAATTGGACCATTTTTTTTCGAAAATTCTCGAGGCCAGGCGAGGAACGTCAACGGTGAAAATTATCTACGCATGATTACGGCATTCTTTTTGCCAAACCTGCGAGCTCATCCATCGTACTGTTTACACAGGTGGTTTCAACAGGATGGGGCGACTGCACACACAGCCAGAGCTTCGATGAATTTGCTTCGGGAAAATTGACCAGTCGCTTTGGGACATCCCATGGCCACCGAGGTCGCTCGATCTAACTCCCATGGATTTTTTTTTTATGGGGCTACCTCAAAGAGAGGGTTCCAAGTTTGCTGCTGCAGCGTGTGGCGCAGAACACAAGGCTCCGTTTTGAACAGTGTGTTCAACTCGACGGAAGGCATCTGGATGGCATACTCTTTAAAAAATAAAATCCGCATTTCCATTCTATCGTTTAATACTCTTAATAAAACTTTGTGTCAATTATTACGTTTTTCATTTAAGTTTGAAAATATAAATCTGCTACCAGATACCCTGTATATGCACTCATTTATTTGATGTCGAACTAGTTCATAAATCAACGTACTCATTATTTTGTTGTACGTATTGACTACACATTTGTTGTTCGATTTCAAAATCCTAATAAGACACGGCACGAAAATGGAACACGAAAATTAAGACACGACCTTGTGAAATAAAATACTTGTGAAATATGTAGTATAAAGAGTTAGAATTACAAGCCGGCGTGTTACAAGGCTTGTCGAAAGGCCCTATACTATTCTATCCATTATTATCAGACGTGTAACTGCAAGGCCATTACTTACAATGCTCATTTTTGCCAGCAAGAGAAAAGGCTAAAGCAAATAGCTTCATTCATTCAGATAAAAAAGGGTTATTTCATAAATTCCAACATAAGCTCTCTGTTGAAAGTTCTATTTATGAGAATATTTTACGCATTTATACTCTGAAACCCTTCTTTAAAATATAATGGTGGTGTTTTAAAGTGGTTTGTGTCAGTTTTAAACCTCAATATCATGATTATTTTTGTTCTCGTCCCTAGAATGGTTCACTATTTATATTTCAAGGATTCTTATTTAATATATTATGTTTGTTTTAGGACTGTATGTTTCATCACTGACTGATATATATACTTCCAATCGGTTCAGTTCTTCATGTGAGGTTTGAAAATCATGCCAAAACGTTGGAAAATATGAAATCTCATTTTTTTAAAATAAAAAAATATAAAGTTTTAATCATCGACTAAGACCGCAGTCCGGCTATCTCTACCTTAAGATTAAGAGAACATTAATTTAAGTATTTGTTTTTTACTTTGATTTCTTTATTGGTTATTACATTCTTTATATGGATATATCTTGTAATATGATACAATATGAAGGTGCCGTGCTCATGGCCTCCCAACTTCATCCTCGATTAACGTCAGAAAGGCGCTCAGATGAAAATGAAATTGATTGAGGTAGGGTAGGCCCCTAACTCCCTTCTGCTTCGACCAGTGGCTGAAGCCAAAGGGAGATCGGTGAGCCAGTTTAAGTGTGACATCACACTGAGAAAAAAAACAGCGTGCCGGCAGCCTGAAAACTGTGACTCAGTGCCAGTATTTTGAAATAGGACATTTTAGTCTAAAATAGGATTCCACATATTTCAGCCTAAAATAGGATTCCACTAGTTAGAGTGCCCGCACTTTATAATAGGGTGCTGGAATGCTAGCAGCCTACAGAGAGATGACTTTATTATGTAGATAAAAAAGAACAAAGGTAAATTCAGGGTAATAATAATGAGACTTTATTTGGGTGTAATTTACATATACACTTCTTAACAAGTAGATATTTACAAGTAGGTAAGAGGTATACACTTTTTTTAACAAATATAGATATTTACAAGTATTAGGTATTAGGTCCAATGTACTTATGAACAATATTGAACAAGTAGGTCTAGAAATAACTTTTTATTTTTTTTGTTTTCATGACACTTATAGCCGTATTCATAAAGCCGAAGACAGTTGATTTCAGCATCTAGCTTTGGGTGTGAGAACTCTACTATAGGATGCAGAATTAGCATTCCAGCACTCTATTATAAAATGCGGGCACTCTAACTAGTGGAATCCTATTTTAGGCTAAAATATGTGGAATCCTATTTTAGACTAAAATGTCCTATTTCAAAATACTGGCACTGAGTCACAATTTTCAGGCTGCCGGCAGCCTGAAAGTAGATGCGAGCAGCCTGTTTTTTTCTCCGTGCTGTAAGAAATAAAAGTATTTTACAAGTTAGAGCAACAATTCAAATAAGTACTTAAATCAAACCATTTTCTTTAATATATATTCGAAATATGCCAGCCGGGAATTCAATAGAAAAGAATTAACGAATTCAATTTATTTATTGAATTCAGCTTTACATTCTCTTCGGAGTTATGAGTAAAAGAAGTACAACAAAACGTAAATTTTCATATTTAAAAAAAAATCCCTGAATTTTTCAATTTACGCATACTTTATTTTTTTTTATTTTTGCATCGGCTGCTAGGATCAATAGCACCAAACACACCTTAAAGCATACCTTAATTATATCTATTTGAGTTGTTCCGAAGATATTCCTGCAAAAATTAGCGCCTTCCTCTCAACATGAAGTATATCTGCGTTAAGGATGCACCCTTTTCTAGTAGGTCGTTGCCTTTCATAGTATCCAGCAGCTGAATTCTTTTATATCTGATAAGATCAAATGTCAAAAACCCTCATAAATTGACAATGTTTCTATGAAGAATGTAAAGAACATTCTTTCAATCCGATGGTATTTCATTTCGACCTTGCTACTAGGAATTGTTCTCCTACCATTCACCGCATAGACAAGGCTCCGCCTACATTCTCCAAAAGTACCACAAACCCAAATTCAAGGCTGGCGAATATATAGATACAATTGAGTAATAAATATGCATTCCTAGCATTCTATTCAAGTGGAAAGTGGTATTGCAGTATTTACTAGAACATTCGTAGTATCTTAACGTGTTATCATAATATCACTCCTTATAGGCTGTACCAAGAGTGCTGTGTTGTGTTCGATTTCAACTGGGGGTGTCGGATTTTCGTTCGAAAAAGTCCTATCGTAGCTAAATTAGCGTGGTAACCTCTAGAACCCACCTGACGCATAAATCCTTGGTATCTATAAGAGGACATTAAAGTTTAAATAATAATAATTTGGTTTCGCCAACCGGAGGGAATACAAGTGAGAGTGAGAAGGAGGGGAGAGATAGAGATTGTGTGTTAAATTCTACGTATAAAGTGTTTGAAGTTAGAAAGCAACCCAACATGCTATTGTTCAGTGTTCTTTCTCCATCTCCAGTGCTCAAATAAAAGATCAATATTACAAACTTGAGTACCATAGATCTGTTTTGCTTGAGTCTCGATTCGAACAGACCTCAGATCATGGGCCCGAAGATGGAAATTTGGCTCCGAACGTACTAAATAAATGTATTGCAGAGGACCAGCACAATCTTTCACTAACGTATATAGAAAATAATTTCGTGGGGGCGGGGTGGGGAGCACCTAGGCATTTGGGGTGTAGGGAAAAATTTAAATATTTTAGTGTAAAATGGTGAGTTTTTATGTCCTCATGACACCTAGTAGACTAAGGTAAATGTAGAAGACAATTTTCGTTGTTATAGGCTTTTTTTTACATGAAATGTTCTTACCAAAACAAAATTTCGGGGGGGGGGGTCTGCAGCCTCCCTTATATACGCCCATGCAATCTCTGTATTTTGGCATCCACAATTTTGGATATTTTTAAATTTATTAATTGTCCAATTGAGTATCTTTAGCTGAGTGAGTGGTTAATGCATTGGACGCTGATTCGATCCAGCCTTCTGCGATGGCTTTGTTGAAAGAGCTAAATTTGTCACCACGCCTTTACAGTACACCTTCCATTATAAATATTTAAAATTACAAACTCCCGATTTTTCCTTTTAATGCCAATAATGCCATAATAACGAAGAACCTTTCAAATCCCGATCCGTTGCGTGGTGTTCTGTGTTCTTTATGAGTTCAATAAATCCTTCGAAGGAGAATCGATGTGCCAGAACTCTTAGATGATGACGGCGAGAGAAGTTCGCAGAAGCTGAAGGTCAGCAGTGAACTCTGATGAACAAATTATGCAATATAATGATCAGCGTCCTAAAGATCAGAGTTCATCGACCGTTGTCAGATTCATTCGTCTCTCATTCTACGTTATATGTGCTTAGATCAACATCTTTCAATATTTAGCAGGACTCACATCCTGCTTCATTAGACTCTTGTCCATTTTTTTTTTAAATTTATTATTTTAAAGTATCCTGTGGTAATATATTTTATACTTATTTTAACATATGGCATGTCCAAGATATGCCTTCCTCTTTCGGTGACTTTCGACACCGTTAAGGTTCAGTAAGCGTCGCGTCATCTGGACGCTTAAGACGCAATTCTTCATCATCATTCAATTTTCTAGGACATTCTTTCCTCAACAACTGTAAGCATGGCTTCCAGGTAGCATGTAGGATAGCACATCTCGGTTGCTTGAATATTTCTTTGGCCTCTCTGATTAGTCTTCTTTATGGATTAACTTCTTAAGCTAACAAGAAGCATTTGTCCGGGACATCCTTTACCATGTCCAGCTACAGCAGAAGTTAGTCAGCGGTTATAAAAAAAAAGTCCGACTCGCAGGAACTGCAGCATCTTAGCGCGGTTCCGTTCATGTCCCTAGTGCCATTTGATAAGCTTAGAAAAGAAATAAACTTATTTTTTTTTATATATCTCGTGAAAATTGTCAAAATCCTCTCGAATATCTCGAATAAAAGTGATATTAAGGCGTCAGGGACACCGACAGTAACTAACTTTTACACAGATGCGGAAATTACACAATCCGGCTCTCATTCTAAAGCAAAGTTCTATAAATCAATACAAAATATGCCTAATAAAGCCTTTCTAGAGGGTACAGAAGCATGGGCATATATGAGGGGGGGGGCTGAGGGGGCTGCAGCCCCGTCCCGAAATTTTGAATTAATGATGAAAACTTCTCGTAAAACCCTTAAAAATAAATTAAATAAGATCACTTAGTTCATAAAACATATTTTATTTTACGTGTAATAGCGTTTTAGTTGCCTAAAACTATTCCAAGCTCTAAATATTTAGTATTCCATACCCTGGAAATGGTCTCAACCCCCCCCCCCCCGAAATTGTTTTTATATACGTCCATGTACAGAACCTTTTTTTGTAGAGCATTTAGTAAGCTTTCGAATGGTAATCTTCCGCTTCACAAGATTGTCAACGGTTTTCGAGATACTAACGAAAGTATCTCGAAAATACTAACGAAAGTGCCAACGGCCATAGCCACGTTGAATACACCGGTTCCCGTAGATCACCGAAGTTAAGCAACGACGGGCGTGGTCGGTACCTGAATGGGTGACCGACCACGTGCTGTTGGCATTATAAAAGGGTGGCAACCTATAGATAGCCCGGCGCTAATGGCCAAGATGTAGATGCGCCGTAAAAAAAAAAAAAAAAAAAAAAAAAAAAAAACTAACGAAAGTATACAAAGTTACCAAAACTTTTTTTGTCTGTTAATAAAATATTTTATTCTAACTCTTCCTTTACCCTAAACGTAACAAAAATTTCAACATATTAGTGTTGATGAAATTCGAACACGCAGAAAATGTTTCAACTGTATCCCATAATTCTAAGTACCAAAATCAAAGACAAACAACCCTCCCTAGGAAGGACGCTAGGCAGTTGAAAAGCTAAATCTTGGAAATCTCTAACATTAAATTGATTTCTTATTTTTCTTAACCTGTTTTATTTTCAAATACATTATCCAACTCTAAGCAATTAAAAAATAACAAGGAATAAAAATATAAAATTTTAGGCACTTTCAACACTTGTTCACACTGAGTAAAACAATATAAACAGATCTAAGGTGTTACACGGTAGCTGGTGAAAGAATGAATGAGGTCTCGTATTGCAATTCTCTGTATGCAGGGTCTACTTCCAGGTAGTCATATACTTTTACTGCCCTTTACCGTTACTCAGAAAGCTCTTTGTGTTTACAAACAAAGGACTCGGTATAGACCACCCGTATTAACCCAAAAGTGATTATGTCAAGCTTGATAAACTTCCTGAATTAAATTAAGGAATTTAAGAGTGCTTAAAATAGGTTCTTGATCTAGTCAAAAAATTCAAGGAGAATTACACCACGAATAGAAAATTTCGGCCAAACAGAAGGAAAATAACAATAACAAGGATAGTTAAACTTCGTTTTCAAAGATTGTTAGTTGTAACACAAAAACGGTCACTCATGATTCTAATAAATTAACTGTGAAGGGTGATTACACAAATATTCCTGTTGAGGCTTTAAAGCTTCAACTCAAAAAACATATTAACCCACAGGTAATATCTAGATATTCGTACGGCATCTTCGAATTCTAACAAACAAAATATTGCTTCTAATTATACGTATCCTGTTTACTGACAAATACATTTGACTACTATAAGAAATTACAAAAATGACGAGCAGTGAAAAAAAAAACTGCGGGAAACACACAAATAGATCCGTTTAAATAAACGAAACTAACTAAGTTTTAAGCACTTATTTCTCCTAATGTGACGACCCCATCAAACATTTCTTCAAAACATTTTTCCACGATTTCCTAACCCTTTTTGAGATATTAATGAAAATATACGAAGAGGGCCTAATAGATATTCATACGGGATCTGAGAATCCCAAGATTCCGCAAAAATAAAATATTCTAATTATACGTATCCTGTTTTTTGTTGTTTTTTTTGTTTTTTTTTGTTTTTTTTTACGGCGCATCTACTTCTAGGTCATTAGCGCCTGTATCCTGTGTTATTGGCATATACATTTGACTACTATAAGCAATAGCAAACAATAGGGAATATGCCAAAGAACTCGGATTAGGAGCCTCGACAGTTTCAAGACATTAGAAGGAAATCGGCAAATCCAAAACTGACATTTCATACGGTACAGCCTGATATATTTCTAACAATGAATTGTTTTTCTTATTTTAATTAATCTGTTTTATTGTCAAAAACATTATCCAACTATAAGAAATGAAAAAATAGGAATAAAAACAGACCAAAAGAACCGTATGAAATAAACGAAATCAATTACTTCAAAGTTTAAGCACTTATTTCATCCGATTGACATCGCTTATTCAAAACTTTCCTGAAAACCTTTTTTGTAGACCATTTAGTAAGCTTTCGAATGGTAACCTTTCGCTTCCCAAGATTTTCAATCGTTTTCAAGATATTAATGGAAGTATACGAAGTTCCCAAAATTTTCATTATTTCTAGCAACAGAAAATTGGTCTCATTTTTCCTATCCTGTTTTACATACAAATACATTTTCCCAACATAAGAAATTAAAAAAATAAAAAGCAATAAAAAACCAAGGGAAAGAGACAAAAATTACAAAAAGAACGACAAAAACCCGTTCATAAGAAAAAAACAGACGTATTTGAAGATTTAAGCACTTATTTCTCCGATTGACATAACCTAATCAAAAATAGTTTTAGAATCTTTTTTGTAGAAAATTTAGTAAGCTTTCAAATAGTTTCTATCTACTTACCACGATTTCCCAACCGTGTTCGAGATATTAATGAAAGTATACAAAGTTCCCAAAACTTTTCATGTCTGTTAATAAAATATTTTATTCTAACCCTTCCTTAACTCCAAACGTAACAAAACTTTCAACATATTAGTTTTAATGAAAGAAGAACATGCAGATAATGTTTCAACTGAATCCCGTGATTCTAAGTACCCAAACCAAAAACGGTATTCAAAAACTATTTTTCCAATTTTCTCGAAAACGGTTAAAGCTATCGCCTTGAAAATGGTTTCATTCGTTTTCCTAGCCCAAGAAGCATATAAAAAAAGTCCTTACAAGCTTATGAACTCAAAAACGTAAGCGTTACGATTTTTTTTGCGCGAATTTCGCCCCAAACGCCATCTTCCAGTGGGCGGATTTTGCTGGTTAACGAACTTGACCTTTCAAATTGGACGCCAGATTTTTGTACCAAATTTCATCAAAATCGGACCATCAGGGAAGCCAGAAATGAGCGAACAGACAAATATATATATATATATATATATATATATATATATATATATATAAATAAATATATACATATATATATATATATACAAATTTGAACCACCATTATTTTCGGTCTCTAGGGGTTCTGAAACGCGAAATTTTCTTGTCGGCACTTCCGGATTGTTTCATTGTATCAACCTTATAAGCGGGGTTCCTCCCTATGGGGGAGGGAGGAACCGCGCTAATAAAGACACATTTCCTATAAAAAAATGTAATTTTATTAATATACCAAGACCGAACCCTGACTTACCTTCGCAATCCTTATGTCCAACGATCTCATCTTAATGAATTTAGATATGTATATAATTGAATGGGTTTTAGAATAAGTGCTGTAAACCGACACGATTTTCAATTAACTATTATATGTTTCGCGCTTTTTTCAGAGAATTTATTTATTTATGAGCCTCCGCTGCCAAGGATATTCGCTAAATACAATCATTACATAAATCTAATTGTACGATTGCAATTATACATATACATATAATTTTACAAATAAATATACACGGAATAATACAATATAATATACACATAAAACCAATTATAAGTTAAAAATAGAAGTAACTAACTAATGAAATAAAAAAAAGACATTCATAAATTGTGGAACAGTGTTTTTTCACGTATTGGAAGTTTCTGTATAAATAACTCTCCAGAGTTTTAGAACCTACGAAACGATTTCCACATCCTAACGCCTGGGAAATTTCTCTGGAGATATCTTCCGTTCAAGTCTTATTAAATACGTCTATTCTTAATGCAAGTAATCTTTCATCTAACACTCTACTACGCGGATAATGGCCTCTCAATATGTGTAAGAAAGTGTGCTGTCTAGAAGCTGATTTGGCCTGCATACAATCACTGGCACATTTGAAAGTGAGCTGGTTTAGGGAAGTTTAGAAAGCAGCTCTACCATAAAATACTATATTAGTTTAACGTCTTACAGACAGGACTCATAAGGAACCTTGCGCAACTCCAGTTGTGTTCGATCAACTATTTCTTGAGAAATATATTAAGTTGTATTGAATAAAAAGTCCGTCACGCAGGAGCTGCATAACTAAGCACTTTCCTCAGAATTTGGTAGTGTCGAGTGCATTCCTGAATAATTTGCTTAAAATAACCTATACAGATAAATAAAATAAAAACATAAATAGTTCTGATCTTTTGAATTTATTATGAGCACATGTTTCAATTATTAATTTTGCAATTAATTTCCTTCTAGAGTTTTGTGTATGTGGGGTACTATACTACGTAATAAATATACAACGCTTCACATTTTCATCTACTGATCTTGATGAATAAAATATTATAAAAATTATTACTGACAAAAAAAAAATATTATGACTGATATTGGCAAATAACTACTTTGGCTCCAGGGAAAACCCCTCCTCCTAATGAACCAATTTAGTTTATTTTTAAAACACATTTTTCTCTTCACAACAAATACCGAGTTTCATTGAAATATAACAAAAATTACGACTGTTATTGGCAAATAACTACTTTGGCTCCGGAGTAAACCTCCCCCCCCTCCAGATGGACTGATTTTGTTGGTTAACGAACTCGATCAATCGTTTGATGGGGGAATACTATATAGAAAAAACAAAAACTCTGGCCTGTATCGTGTTAACGGACACACACACACACACACACACACACACACACACACACACACACACACACACACATATATATATATATATATAAATTTTAACTGGGGTCATTTTTGGTGTCTACTAGGTAGGATCGATAAAGATTCGAAGACATTTTTCAAAAATTCCGTCATGAGTGCAACCTCAATAGCTACTTTCCTTCGGAGGAAAGTGCTAATAATGAATGCCCTTTCCGCAGGAGCTGCCAAAATTGGGCAAATTTCTACCACTAAAATATATAAAACATACATGCTCTTTAAAACATCTTATATAACCATCTGATTCAGTTATTTGAAATAAATCCCCTTGGGTTTTCTGGGTTAGAACAATAGACTATTGAATACAATTTGTGCTCAAAATTGCCATTGAAAAACTATTTTTTGTTTTGTTTTATAGCAACTTCGAACATACATATATCCATAAAATACTACTTTTTGTTAATTGTTGTTAACAAATTAATGACAAATATTTTAATACATTTGGAAAAATAGTATGTAGTTTGTAAATAACAATTATCTGACATTTTTTAATCAATTTCCAATCAATATTTCAAGTTCAGTGGCGTTCTGCAGATCCATATAAATAAGGAGAAATAAGTGATTAAAACGGTTCTTTTTGCCTGTTTTCTCTGAATTTTTATTATTTGTTGCGTTTTCAATTGTTTTAGCAGTAAAATAAATTTATCATATTTATAAATTTATAAATAGAGCGGATGTCGAAGAGGTCGAGTGAGTAGTTTCTGCTATTTTCCTAAGCTGAGCTTAATAATATAGCAGAAACTACTAATTCTCAAAGCAAACTGCGGGAAATCAAAAATACAATAACAACCTGGTCAAGAGAAAACCTAACAAGACGAGACCAAGTTATTATGACGAGACTTCGCTTAGGACACAGTTTACTAACGCACTCCTATCAAATGGAACGACAAGACAGACCTGTATGCCCATGTTGTAACGAGACATTAACAGTTAAACACATACTTACTGACTCCAGATTACGAGACCATCTAGCAATTCTACACGACTTACTAGCCGAAAATAGTCCACATATTAACACCATACTAACTCACTTAAAGATAATTAATCTATATTCAAAAATCTAGCCTTATCTCCAATTTACCTCCTAAAGTTAATTTTAATGAATAAACGAAATAGCATTTATTGTACAAACAAATAAAACATCTCTGATATTTGCCTACATAATCATACTCATAAAAATAAAAAAATTATTTACATTTTTTTAAATAACTGATTGACAATTTTTGCTTGTAAAAGCCTTCCTCCTTTGAGGAGTAATGGTCTACACTTCCCATATTTAAATTTTTTCATAAGGAATTAACTTTATCTATTCCTAGCTTTCTAAATTACACTAAGGTTGCAACTCGCTAAGATGATGCAGTTCCTGTGATTCGGACTTTTATAAAGTATGTGTAATATTAAAGGGTTTTGTGATTGCGCATTAGCGACAAAATGAATACAATTTACTTACAGAAAATATTTTTAATTAGTGAATTCTCTCTGGCTCACTGACTGACCTCTATCCCAGATACTTATAGCAGCGTCCGACAGCCCTAGACAAAGGCTGGTCTAGTTTTAATCACGGTCCATTGAGGACTGAACCATTATGCGTTAGGGGTGAACTGATTGCCCCACCAAGGAGGTTAGTAGCAATAGACTAACCTATTAATTATATCTCTTTCGGGCATCGATCTGTAGGAGATGTCATCTGGAATGAAATCACCAGCCTGCGGTCAGCGGCACAATCTGTGTGGCCTATTGTGAGGGACAAAAGATTCTATACGTGTTCCTTCGCCTCTTTTTAACTCTGACTTATTTCTAATCTTTTTGTTT
This sequence comes from Gonocerus acuteangulatus, assembly GCA_946811695.1. Classification (NCBI taxonomy): domain Eukaryota; kingdom Metazoa; phylum Arthropoda; class Insecta; order Hemiptera; family Coreidae; genus Gonocerus; species Gonocerus acuteangulatus. The sequence continues at coordinate 53,409,983 of OX328128.1, forward strand.
TCTTTCAATTACTCCGTTTTTTTTTTCACTGTGGATTGAACGTTTCGATTCTTTTCGCAATGTTTCTATCTTTAGGTTGTCTATCTAGTTTCTTGCTTACAGCGCTTAGGCAAGAGCCTTACTATGAAATAAAATTTTAAGTACTATGAACGTACCAATACCCATAGAATGTAAACCTAAATTTTTAATAAATTAATGGGAAACACTTTAATACTTTTGAAAATTGTCTGTATTTTGTAAATAAAAATTAACTTAAACGTTTTAATCAATAGGTTCAGTGTTGTTGCGCATTCTCACGTTATAAGATAAATTTACCCATACATTATTGTAATTTTATTACTCTCAGGAAGCTAATTAATTACTTGAAATCCAATAAATAAAATTTATCAATTTTTTTTTCAAGTAGAATGTCTTTGTGAAATTGAAATGCACGACAGACTCACATAATGTGGGTCACCATAGCGCGTTAATTTATCAAAGTGTGAATATAGGAGCTCATCTTTAAGTTTCGTTCCCAAATGTCTTGCTATTTTTGTAAATAAACGTAAAAAAAAAACATTTCCTTAAAAAAAACTGAACTAAAACTGACATACCTCCTGGAACAAAATCTGTAATAAATGCGAGTTTTTTTTTGTGATTCTAATGTGTCCATTAGCAAAAAGCTACAATTTTTGCACTAGGAAAACTCACTTCACTGCTACAATCATGAAAAAAAAAACGTGCGAACGTTACAAACACTTATAATATAACAATACAAATACACACTTCTGAAGACATTATTTCTTTTTTAAGAAATTTCTGACCCCCCTTTTTTTAGGAAATGATTGAACTTTCGAATATATGTAAATGTAAAAAAATGAATCAATAATATATATATATATATATATATATATATATATATATATATATATATAGTAGGATAATTCTGTGACATAATCCACCTAGCAACAGTCTCAGTTCAGGGTACTCGTTGTCCTTCGAAGTCAGTTAGAACAGGTATTGGAACAGGAGACTTTCTGTCTCAAAGGCCGATCACTATTCCCCCCCCCCCACAACAAAAAATAAAATAAAAATAATATATTTTTTCAGTAAAAGTTCTAATATCACACTTTTGCGCAACCGTGAAAATGAGCAAAACGCGCACATTTTTGTAAAAATGGTAACCCCGTTTCTTTCTTTAAGTTGCTGGTTGGAATTTTATGCATGCAATTTAATGAAATTTTGATCCGTCTAACAATTGTTTTGACATCTACATTGGGCAAACCAGCGAGCGCACAAAGTTGCCATGTTCGTGATGCCAACACTAATTTTTCCTCTAAGGAAAAATGTGTGTTCATACTGATAGATTACACGTTCGCTATATGTAAACTTGTGCCTGATGAAGATTAAAGGGAAAATAAAATGACGAGTCTGTTTATATATTTCAAAAAGTGTAAAATAAATGTGAGCTCTCATTTTTCTTTCTTCAAATAAAGATAGGACTTAAAAATTATCCGACAGTTTTTCATGTAGTTTTCGATGGGGGTTGAACACTTCACGACAACATGATCAATGTCCATCACATCATCCACAAAGTTGATCGTTCATCGTCAACGTTCGGCATTGCCAGCGTTAGCGTCTGTATTTTCAAATGGGAAAATATGTTTGGCTTTATCTTCCAATTCAGAAGAAACTGACGAAAAAAAGTTTCAAGAACAGTAGCACCTAAAGAGATGCTATCAGAAAAGAAATAATTGCGGAAATCACAAAAAAACGTTATAGGTTTAAAGGTAAAATAATATTAAGAAATGCCAATAAAATATTATTGTGTGTAAACAATGTAGTTATTTAAATTTTATCGTCAAATTATAGGAAACCACTCCCGAAAATTAGCCAGAAAACTAAATTGTTTACACACAAAACAATAATATTTTATTGATATTTATTTATATTATTTTACCTTTTTACCTATAAGCTTTTTTGTGATTTATACAATTGTTTCATTTCTTATAGCTAGTGTCATTAGGTGCTTCTGTTCTTGCAACTTTTTTTTTACCAAAAGGCAACGTCCTCCAAACGGCCTTCGACAGAACGTGGGCACGGACAGCTTTTTTTCCATGTCCTTCGGCAAGGTGAACGGGAAAGGAGAGTACACTTGCATTCACACTGATGCAACTTAAAACCAAGATCTCCAAAATTCTTCAACATTGAACCGACAAATCCACGGAGATGGAGACAAAATATGATTCAAAAACAATAGGACAACATTTTCCGGCTTGAAATGTAAATTCGGATTCTTCCTTTTATATTTATGCTTATGACGTCGTCCAGATTACGCAGTCCGTAAGTGTACAAGAGAAATGTCAACGTTTCTTAACCAGGGTACCTACTGCACGGAAATGTCCCGAAATTGAAAATCGTGCCCTATTTTCAATTTCGGGACATGAAAATGATGAATTTTGAAACCATGTCACGAAATTTCAGTTTTACCGGTGTCTAAAATAATCCCAGGATTTCCGTGCATTAGTAATTGTCGCTGTTTTGGTCACAATTCTATCTCCGTCCCCTACTCCTGTTCGATTTCTTTGTTTTAATATTTACAAATCTATTATCCTTTATTTACATATATTTTTCTTTTTCTTTATTCTTATTCAGAGTTTTTCATGAAGACTTAAATATTGAAATTGTATACACTTTAATTTACTAAATTATGTACACTTAAATTAAATATTTTTAGAAATTTTGAATTCTGCTACCATTGTTCAATATTTTTTGGGCTGCTAATTCGAAAGTCATTCTAAAGTTTTAGTATCATCATTTCTCTTCTATTAAAAATAAATTAACTATCCTGTTAAACATGATTATGTTAAATCATATTATCATTTACATTTTATATGGTTTCATTAATTGTTTTAAACGTTTGTAAAATTGTAAGATTATAGATGCAAATAACATTTGTAATCGACATTTGTATTTCGAGTCATGAAAATGTCCTGAAATTGTCCTTCGCAAAAGTAGTAGACACCCCTGTTAACCTTTAGTTCTAGGAAAGACCGCTCGTTCAAACTCGTACAGGTTTATATTTTTAAATGTGTAATTATGACGTCATTATGATGACTACTTTCAGTAGGTAGGTCAGTAATGACCCACCATATATCCAAGCCTGTTCTAACAATAAATACAATTTTGAGCCACTTTTTTTTTTTTTTTTCTTTTTTTTTTTTTTACCTAAACATTTTGATATTTCCAGTCGGTACTTCAGGATTTGTCTAAAAGATGACGTCTATTAAGGCGATAGAAAACGCGCTAAAACAGTTTACGCACATTCTTCGATTCGGTTTCATTAATCTTCCATAATACACTCTCCCTAGAAAATATGGAAACCATAGTGAGCGTAGTAAGGTGCGGGGGCGTGAGACATGCCTCTTATACAACGTTCTATTGTATAACCATGCGGCCTGCCTTTACGTCAGCTATGGAACTTGACACAGTTTACGATACCTACATGCCTTTGCTCTGTTTATTAATTTTTTTCTGGGTTAATTATTCCCTTAGCCGAAGAAAATTGCGCTTAAAGCTTCATATTTTTTTATTTCGTTCTATTGAACTATTTACTGTTTTTTCTGGCGTTTTCTTTAATGTTTTAGCAATAAAACGTATCTGTCAAAATACCTATTAAAAAAATTAGAATAAAGTTTTTTTTCTGTGTTTGCTTTGCCTCGTCCTATAAGACCAACCGGAATTTTTCTATTTTTTTTTATATTAAGGTTCTTAAACCTACCCCGTCAAAAGTACCAAATTTCGATTTGTATGTAAGTTCGTGTCTACATACGACCAGAAATAATCATTAAAAATATACATTAATTCATTTGGTGGTATATATTATGAATTTATCTTAATTATGACTATAAACACCACATTCTAGCTTTTCTCAATTATACACTTCTTTTTCCTACATTTCGAAGGATGTTCGTTGCTAAGCATATACTCGAGAGAGAAATGTTGAATAATGCCTTTAAATGTCAAATCCATCAATCCTATCTAACGTATCCAATCATTTAATATGTGTGTGCGTGATGTATGAAAGATGTCCTGTACTGTGGTTCCTTAAGTTTTGTGAGAGATGCACTAACACACACACATATATATATTTATAAGCGGTGGTAATTTGCGGTTTTCTTTCGGTAGAATGGACGGAGATTTAAAGAACTTTTTCGCATATTCTTTCATGAATGCAATCTGAATAGCTGTAGTCCTTCGGAAATTTTTATGAATACGTAATATGATATATCTTTTTTATGTAATCGATTAGGAATTAACAAAATTCAACTACGTAAAGGCATAAACCACTTAACGGTTCTTCTTCAAAGACGAGAAAGTATTCCATTTGCTTACTATAATTAACTAATCGATTTATCCATAGAGATTGTTACATCCATTGCTGGCGGTTAGTTTCTTGCTCGCTGATCTAGATTTTAATCTCTCTCCGATGCGCCAAAGAGGTAGGAAATATTTGATCGTTCGGACCAATGAAGCAAAACTAGGATCTTCACTCTTTCACCACCTCTTTGAAATCTTTTCTGCCTATCAGATATTGATAATTTCGTAGAGTTATGCAAATAATTTAATTGGATAATTGCCTTATAATTTATAAATTATAACCAATTTAGACGAACATTTTTTGCTGTGTAACAGTGATGTTTTCCTGGGTTTTCAAATTAATATTAATTTAATAAGTGAAATATTGTTCAACAAGTAGTTTCAATACCCTTCCTTAATTTTCATGGTGGTGCAGAACATTTATTTAGTGAGGCCATAGATGAAGAAATTTAACCTTCTCCTGGTGAGATTCGAATCCAGATCTTCTTAGGGTGGGTTTACACTTGCTAGTTATTGCAGGATATTTATTCAGAGAGAAATTGCGACTAATGAAAACCCATGTAAAATTTATGTCGGCAATAAATTCTACCATGAGCAATTTATTGCAGGCATACATTTTACATGGGTTTTCAGTAGTCGCAATTTCTCTCTGATGTAAATATCCTGCAATAACTAGCAAGTGTAAACCTACCCTTAGGTAGGAATCAGATATTCTCCAATACTCTTGTTAGTTTCGTTCATTTGAACGGGGTTTTGTCTCTGTATACCTCACTTTTCAATTGTTGTTCTATATATTGCATATAACAGTTAAATGAGGACGTTAGTAAAAAAAAATAAGAAAATGAAAAACGTATTGGTTATAATGGTTCAAGAGCGCACGTTGAGAAGCTCTTCTGTTTGGTGCCTGAAATCTTACTTATCTTTGAGATTTCATTTTATATTTTTTTACGAAAGATGATAACCTATCTATGCATCTATTCCTTTACCAATGGCACTAAGGGTATAAACGTAAACGCACGAAGATGACGCAGTTCCTTCGACACGGACTTTTTATTAATTATTGGCTCATCCGTCGCATCAGATGGCCCTGGAGTCAGAATGCACAAATGCCATCCAGTCTTTCAATGTGTAATGTGATGCCTGTATTGCTGCAAGGGATGGAACGTTTTCTTTTTGTTTTGTGTTCTATAAATTGAAACTTCCATCTTTACGTGGCGGGCGTTAATTTTTTCGATCATGAAGATTTTTGTCCTTTTTTGAGGGGGGGGGGAAGTTGAGTGGGTTAAGTTGGTGGTGATAAAACATATACGTTTAATGGTTTTTATATAGGCCTAAGGAAGGACCTTTGCATGATTGGTTTTTTAGTTGCTCTTGGAAACGAAGCAGAAACGAGATATATGCCAAAGGACTTTTTTCTTTATTTCTTTGTTTTTTCATCACGCTTCGATTTCCGAAGTTTGGCCGTTTTTTTGGAGACACTCTATATCCCTAAATATATATGTATATATATATATATATATATATATATATATATATATAGTATATACCGAGTATTTCTGTATATACCGAGGAGATCTGACAATACATGGCATTGGGCACTCATTGCTCACTTATAATTACTTCATGGAGAAAAACCATATATGCAGACTTTTTTCTGTCCATTTTATTTTTGACTCTTAATGACAGTTCTTGACAAATTGAAGAGCGTAAGTTTGGCCGTTTTTTTGGAGACACTCTATATACCTAAATATATATATATATATATATATATATATATATATATATATATATATGGGGGCGAGGTTAGCTCAGTGGTAGAGCACTGGACTAATATGGTGGAGGCCTGAGTTCAAATCCCGAGCAAGCACTAAAGATTTTTTCTTCTAGTGTCTTCGTTCATGGGTTGAATTCGGCCTCCCTGACCGTCCCTAGGTCAACCCAGCCTTTAATTAATTTAATAATGGGTACCTTGGGTGCTAATAATGACTCTAGCAGTCGAAGCGGCCAAGGGGAAAATCAAGCGCCCGGAGCATAGTACTGACCATACTATCTCCCTAGTGTGCCGTATGGTCATGAATCAGATACCCCTCTACAGTATCTGCCCCTCAGGGCCCTCGTGGCCTGTTACGGGACTGATTTCATATATATATATATATATATATGTAATTATAATATATAAAATTCTCGTGTCACAGTGTTTGAAACAAAACTCTTCCGAAACGGCTTGACCGATTTTCATGAAATTTGTTGTGTATATTTGGTAGGTGTGAGCATAGGATGTTAATTTTTTTTCGAACCCTTAAGTCAAAAGGGTGGTACACCCCACAAAGTTTTTTTATTGGACATTATGTTTTATTTTTAATTTGTTTTCTCATTTGGCATTAAAAAATACATACAGCCCTAACTTTTCACCCTCGTAACATCAATCCCCATTTTTTAATAGCAATATTAGTACTTTAATAATTTTCAATCTTTGGTGGTCGATAACTGATCAATTATCATGGGCGTATATATGGGGACTGAGGGGGCTGCAGCACCCCGAAATATTAATTTAATCGGTAAAAATGTATCATAAAACCCTTTAAAATAAATTAAATAAGATCAATTAGCTCAGAAAAAATAGTTTCTTTTGCGTCTAATAGCGTTTTAGTTGGCTAACTATTCCAAGTTTTTTCAAGGTGTTTTGTTATTTTTATAGGCCGTCATGGCTATATTCCACACCCCCTCACCAAATTATTAAGTTTTTTTTTATTTGACCACGAAAATAATCAGTAGAAATAATTTATAATGCAAAACAACGTTTGTCTGGTCACTTATATATATATATATATATATATATATATATATATATATATATATATATATATGATGGTAATTTCGTGAAACATCATTTGTTATTAGCACTTCTAAAGTCAATGATTGGGTCAACCTTCTAATTATCCAATATGTCACTCAATGAAAAACCCTACATTTGGGCTTAGTTATTTTGGTAAGTAAGTATTTTATTATAAATAGTTTCGACACACTACTTTTAACCTGTTCTTAAGGGCATAGATTTTTTTTTTAATATTTCAAGACGGTGTAACCCCTCAACCTTTGATAGCAGTTATGTTTCCATCAACACGAAACGATTAGTTAAAACGATAACTTTTATAGTCATATTTAAAACGACTGCTAAATAAATGCCAATATCTACTAAAAGCAATAAAACCTGTAAAGACAAAGGAAGCTGTAGGTGGAGGTGGTGGCAAATGAAAGTGAATCCTTGGGTAGGGGTTGAGCGTGGAGGGGCAACCCTGATCCGAGTGGTGGCAGCCCTGAGCCTCCAGTTCTGTGCAAGGTGTCTATCTGCAAGCATGGGGCCACCGCCGCTCAACAAGTCCTACAGTGCAGTCGCTGTACTTATCGCATTTATACTTACACAAAACACAGGTCAGTAAAATATTTATAGATGTATTAATAAAAAATAAAATAAAAAAAAAAAATCCATGCAATATTAAGTACCGTTTAACAGGCGTAGACAAATAATCCTTGAAATAAAAATGGAAATTTAGTAGCTATTTACCAATTTTATATAAAGAAATATTTATTCAAATTTATAATAGATGAACGAAAATACCAACAATAATATATAACATAAATAACAAAAAATATTTTATGTTTTTGATTAGTATATGTATCATTGAATTGTCATATATAAAGGGAAAAATTTATAAAAATTTAGTTGACAAAAAAAAATGAAAAAAAATATATCAATAATAATGTATAAAATATACGAAAAATAATATTGGGAATAATAAATTTTAATACTATATAAGAAGGTTCTTTATTATTCACCAACATAATTTTATTTCCACAACAATTATTATTATCATCAAATCATTTTGGGAAGAATAAAAAAAATAAAAGTATGAATAATATAAACAAATAATCTGTGCAACTGCATTTTAGTTCAAAAATACATAATATATATATATATATATATATATATATATATATATATATATACATGTATTATGTATATATATATGTTTTATACATTTTTTAGAATTTATGCCAACTAAACTCCAGCTGAAGAAACATCAGCCAACCGTGAAATGCTTATGGGGTTGATAGATGTAGATGGGAGAACAATACAAAAAAATGAACCTAAAAAAGTACATAAATTGCAATAATGTATGGTATATGGTAATAGCTAACGAGAAGGATAGTAAACCTCATCATCGATATTTTGCTTATGCGGCAAATATTAACACTAGGAACTAAAGTTATTCGGATAGAAAAAATTGAAACACAACACAAATAATTTTTGGGCCCGTAAACGTTCTTGGTCGAGACATTTCAAGCTAGTACATGGCGGCTAAGACGAGTAGGGGAGGATACTCTAAGTGGAAGAGTCTCAACGTCTGCATTTAAGCCCACGATCTTGAGTACAGAATATATGATGGTACTTGAGCTAATGACATTGAACCTCCTTGTAATATTAGAATACAAAAAATAATAATACTTTATTGGTTGAATTGTAAACGGCAATAATTAATAAGGTTGGTTTTAGATAAGTCATCAAAAGGACTGGTCGTGAGTTTTGAGAGTAATTAAATAACCTTCTTTTTACTATGCAATAAGAATATATCAGCAATAGTGTACAATTAGGTTTATAACGTTTTTCTAATTTGATTTTTGGGTACAGATTTTTGCATTTATTGAGACTATATTATCTTAGTAACTCAATGTGTTCCATTTGTTTAGAACTGTTGATGAAACAGTAAATGAAAAAAGAAAATATGCCCGACATTACAGAAGACACAATGAAGTAACTTTTTGATTTTGGTCTCGTATAATAACATAAACGGGACATTCCAAAATGAATTAAATTTTATAATTAATTGGTAATGAGTCTTCAACATGGCACCTGAAGTGTTTCGGTATATATATATATATATATATATATATATATATATATATATATATATACATACATACATGCAAACGATTATAATATGAGCACGAGAATTACTGTTCACTTAGTGCGGAAATAAAGGCAAAGAAATAAATTTTTCTCCTACCTTGATAGGACAAACATCAAGAGACACAAGTTATAGTTATAGACCTTATAGACACAAGTTTTACAAAAACTTGTGTCTATAAGGTTTGCTAGTTCACGATGTACGCCCAACACAGAAAATGAACTAACAAAGAACCATAAATGAAGTAATATATATATAATAATATAATATCCATTACTTTACTCACAAGACTTTACGAATGCTAGGCAGATTATAAACACTACAATGTTTTAACCCCATACAACATAAAGGGAGGTGCTTCAGGCATTGATCTATTGCGACTTGCCCTTCTCTTTTAATGTCTTTCAATGTTGCAGCTCCTCGCAGAAAACTTGAGATACCTCAGGTGTATACTTTGTCGTAATTGTAGTCCCATTGTATACGGTTTTTTTTAGTTAGCCATGTGTTGTAAGGTGTCCCAAATCCTTCTTTGCCAAGCACTTGCTGATTGGGGGTAATATTATGTGGTTTTTCCTGTGAAACCTTACAAGGACTTTGCCTATATATTGTCTGGCCTAGCATTCCTCAGCTTTATAGTTTTAATTAGAATTATTTGAAATAGTTCCTATTCCTCCAACAATGCTCAATATTGTTGAAAGGGTTGTTAAAGATCGTATGTTTTTGAATTTGTTATCATTTGAAATACTGCGTTAGAAGCGTCAAATCTGTTGTTAAGAGTTATGAGTTTTTGTGATTGGTATTATTGAAATAAGTTGCTAATTTCCGAACGGAGCTTAAAAGCGACAAATGATATGCAGAGTTAACGTAATACAGGTCAGTCTATTCTGCTGTAGGATTTTGCTGCATATCCGGCAGCCACGAAAAAATGAACCAAAAAACCCTGATTTCTTTGGCTGCAATTTGCAAAAACAAAAAAAAAATATATGAATTTAATAAACACCATTAAAGAAAGAGTACCACCTAAATAGTTTTGTTTAAGTCAATGCAATATAGCCAAAATATGCCATTCTCTCTTACAATTAGTCTTAGCAATTTCAAACGTTACACAATTAACTCCATTGAACAATTGTCTGCAATCTAAATTCCTGAAGAGACCAATGTCGACATCCAATCATGGCTTCATCAGATTATGAATTCCAGACCAATCTGGAACATTTCCTTTGACGGACGAAGGCTTTCCCCACTGGCCGTGACTTTTTAGTCCTATTTAACTCTAATTAGTCAGGGGTAAAGGGGCAAGTACATGTCAAGCAATTTTTATATTTTAATTTATTTTCATTTTAACGTTTATTAATAACTCTGATTTTTCGGGACGGGTGGTCTACAACCTTTTCCAGCCACTCTTACTGGGAAATCGAACTAATAACATGAAGTAAATTTATTTTTCTTAAGTTTTGTGTAAGAATAGAAGAATAATGACTTCCTGTTCAGCTTTTCATAAAATCAAACTAAAGTATAAATTATTCCTGCTACCCACGAATCAATCCGAAATCATTTTGTCTCTATATCGTATTGTATAGGTATATGATATATACAATATGATATATAGAAGACAAATTATATTATATATAATATAATTTGTCTTATCAGATTTTTTTTTAAACATCCATCTTAAACAAATAAACTCCATCTAGTAGTCATCGACGTGCTTTTCAGAATGAAACCATAGTTTATTTTTTAAATTTAATGAGGCTAAGTGAAGAAGTGGACTTATAAAATGATGGAAGTATACAATAAAATTCAATGGCATTATTCATAATGAAAGCATTCATAATGGTGAGATAATCCATAATAATGAAAATGGTCACCTTCCTTCACATGCTTTAAACCTGTATGGTTTGCGAAATATTTAGTAAAATGGGTCTCGTCGTAGACTAGCAAGCTGGATTCTCATATTGGGAGAGGTGGGTTCGAATCCCACCTGTTGGGAGTCGCTAAAAAACATTCCCTGCTTTCCCATGGGTGTTTATAAAGGATAGTAATCTCCCCAAATCCCAAAAATTCTCAAGCCTTTTAATAAAATATTTTTATGTTTTTTTAATCACTCTAGAGAGCTTCTCCGTACTAAAAGGTGATTATCTTAATTTACGTTAGCAAAACTAATTGAAAGGAAAGTGATTATGGTGGTGCATATATCAGAAAAGTGCCTATTTTACGCAATATAGGCTGTTAGAAGAAGGGCACATTTCAATCTTTCTGTTAAAGGACGCGGCAGAGAGATAAAGCGATATACAGAGAGGAAAATCTAAAGATTTGGACTGCGCAGTTCAAACCGTAAGATATTCTTCGCCAGCAATGGGACATCCATGAGACGAGAGTCAAACTGGACTGTTCATCGAATTAGAATTAAAACCCCAATAGATTAACTGTACAGTCCAATAAGGCCGGGACTGAGCAGGCCGGGCCTGACGTGTGTGGACAAGAGGATGTCTGCTTTAAATTCAGTGGGTCTACTATAACTGGACTGTGCAGTCCCTGCCTTGAGATTTATTAACTTATCGTGTGTGTTCTAGACCCATACAGTCCGAACATTGAGGCTTGGCCCATGCAGTCCCGGCCTTGATATTTATGAGTATGGCCACCTTTACCCTTTTAGCCTTCGGTCAGGAATCGTCAACGATTCTGACCAGGACATTCAAACCGCCTCACTGTGGTCAAAAACCGTCAAAAAGCGGTCAAAACTCAATAACTTTTGATGTCGTTGAGTTAGAAACCTGAAATTGTGCACACTTACGGGTCTTATAACAACAATAAAGGTATTCATAAATCACTAACATGAAAAATATTTTTGTGGTCGGCCCCCGCCTCAGACCTGCACTCGGCTGGGCTCAGGTGACGGTGGATCCCATTGAAAAAAAAACACTCTTCGAACCAAAACCGATTTCTTTCTTTAAAAAATACATCTGCTCCTATCGCAGGCCACTTTTTTTTCGGCACAATAGTTTGAGATAATTTCCGATGGAGCAACGAAATATGGTCATCGGCTATTGGAAATTGATCTGTCAAATACTTACCGAAAGCCCATTTTTGTTGTTTAAATTCAACAATATTTCAACTAGGACACGATTGTTCACTCGGATCACCTCAGGCATATTTTCCAGTCAACACCGACCTGAGTACTGCTTAAATCCGTCTTCGATTTGAGTTCAATGTTTACGTATATGTAATGCGCGTCTGTCTGTTAGGGTGAAAACATAGTGGAGCGGCGACGATAGAGGGTAGCTGAGAGGGGTTTGACCCTCTCGGCTACCCTCGCCGCTCCACTATGTTTTGGCAAGTGTAAATACATGCATTATTTCTAACCCTCTCGGCTACCCTCTACCTTCGCCGCTCCACTATGTTTTCACCCATAGTCATTTACCGAGTTCGTTCACCTCAAGCACCGAAGTACGCAGGTTTACGCAGCTAATTTCGGCCTGGGGTCTTTCTGTACATGTCCACGGAAAATTTAAGCCTGAAATCCGAGAGACGCAAAAGGAAATCTGATACGTGTATTTTTTTTACTTTTCAGCATCCTCGTCCATGATGACGATTCGAAAAATGAAAGAATGTTTTTTTTTTGTCCTTCGAACATCCCACTAAAACAAAAAAAACATGCCAACATATCGGTCTGAACAAGTTAAGTTGAAGGAACGATTTTGGTACATGAGGATTAGGGAAATTTTCTTCGTTTCTAGAACTTCAATGATGAACCACCGTCCTGTAATCAACGGTGGGGGCCTAAAAATCAAGATATGACACTCTCAGGAGGTACTTAACATATATTTAAGGCCAAATTGTTCGGAGAAAATACTTCAAAAAATCAAGTTTTGAGCGCTTTTTGACCACTGTGCGCCTCCTCGGAGCGCCATTTCGACAATAGCTCGCGTAGATGATAACCTCTAATAAATGTTTGGATCCGCGCTAGCGATCAGTATTCGTACATAGCCGAATATATTAGAAAGTGAAGATAAGAGCTGTAGCTCATTATAGCCCATTAGGCTACGAGGCTAATCTGAAATTCATTTGAAAATATCTTCTCATTTCTAATAACAGGTTTGTGGAGTCAATTAGCATTTGACACTCCTCAATCCTGGTTAACTAACACAATATTTTTTTCAATTATAAAGTAAAATAATTACTTCAATGCAACATAAACTGGTATTATAAATTGTGGCATTAATATTAAATATTAATTTAACCGTTCAGGTCAATAATGTTAAAACTATTTGTCCGTACTTGGCCTGACTCTATGATGTATGATCTATACCTATGATATATAAATAATATATATATATACATATGTATGTATATATTATAAACAGTTCTAACAGTATGATTACAGACAATTCATTCTGAATTCATGATATATTTTAACAAATTGAAGTGTGTATAATTATATAATATCATGTATATATGTTTATAATTATATAAACAACGATGCCATTAGAACCGCTAATAAACTACGTAAATGAAGGAATGATTAAAAAATGACATAAACCGCGATTTGCTAAGCAATCAATAGAATACCTAATATATTTTTGTAAAAAATGGTCACTCCTTTTGTTTTAATTATTCTTACTGGTTTATGTTTATTTGCCTATGATTATAACTATGGTTTTTATCTTGGGTAGATTTTGTGAATTCATTTTATGTATTCATTGTATCTTTATTAAAATCATGAGTATTATTATATTGTGAGATTTCGTTTTAGAAGTTTAGTGTTTGCTTTTATCGTTTGGTGACGTCGTTCGAGGGTTGTATTGGGCATCCCAGACCGTCCCTAGGCCCATCCAGCCTTTAATTAATTTATTAATGGGTGGCTGCTAAGTGCAAAATAAGGTGGCCGGAGTATAGTACTGGCCACATTCAGGGCCCTTGTGGCCTGTTACAGGACTATATATATATATATATATATATATATATATATATATATATATATTTATATGTAAATATATACACACGCATACATATACATAGACATTTACATACATATACATACAATCTGCTAGCAGCTCGTACTTGATTAGGGACTAAAGCTTAGGGATCGAATAAGAAAATCCTCAGACATATTAAAAAATTGTCAGAAAATACATTTTTAAATCCTTAGCTATTTTAAAATCAACAAAAATGGTTGTGTACCACTTAAATCTCGAGGAATAACCTGGTAACCATCATTTTGTCTGAAAGCTATTGGTACAAGTAGCCTTCAATGAATTTGCAACAAATGTTACATTGGGTAATATTTATTACCATTATTCGTTCTAATGGTTTGTACGAACGGCACTTTGTTTCGTATAAAAGTCTCAATCATTTCAGCATTTGCCAATCTCGGAATGCTGAAGGCCGTCAGATTTATAAAATAGTGAAACATATATAATCCTTTAATAACAATGATTTTCTTTTAAAATGAATGTTACAACATAATAATTTCCGCAAAGTGTTCTTTATTTCATTTGTCCGTGGAAACAATAACGTGCTGTCTTCTAGTAAAGACTGCCTTTTCTCATTTATGTATATATATATATATATATATATATATATATATATATATATATATATATATATATACCTCAAACAAATAAATACACCAATAAGATCGATTATTTCTTTCGTGACTTAAGGGGTAATAACGAGGGGATAATAATTTTGGGGTCATCAAAATCAAAGTCATTATCTTGAATTTATGAATACCAAATAAATCAATATTTGTAAATAAATCAAAAACTGAAATTATTTCGAAAGAAAAAGGTTAAATCTAGTAAAGTACGTAGGATTTTTAAGAAATATTAATTTTTTCGAAAATGAAATGAACAATTATTCATTTTCTATCAAAACATACATCGAATACCTGTCATAAAATAGTTATAATTCAATGAATCGAAAAAATCTTACCTATCGGGCAAAAATTGAAGAAACTAGAGTATCGCCAGATTTGAAAAACATAGTTTTGAGAAAACGACTTTAAAGTTTAATGTTCACTTTTTTCATATTTGTTTTCATACTTTCTTGTAATAAAGATTTAAAAAAAAAATGGTTTCAATTTGGTTAATGTATTAAAGGAGGACCAGAAAAAACTTAACAATTAAAAAGGGACAAATCGAAGCACGCTTAAAAAATTATCTTCAAATCAGCATCGCATTCTCTCGGGATCGGGTTTCCACTCGTATAATCGTATTTTTATATTTCTTCCGTTACGAAAGTGTTTAGGCTCATCATCGGGCATATACATAAAATATAAGTAAAATGAAGAATAAGGAGAAAACTTCTCCTCTGTCGCTAATAACAATACAAATACAATGTATTAGGTATTTGTGTTATTTTATAGCTCATTTATTGTATTTTCATTGATATTACTGACATAGGAGAAGTTTACTCTTTATTCTTCATTTTACTTACGTATTTACGTGGTTTTACTTATTTATTTTATGTAGATACCTGACGATGAACCTTAAAAGGTTCGAAACGTCGCAAATATAAGTTAATTTTTTGTGAAGCCACTCCTGCGAGTTACTTCAAGTATTCATTGATCCTTCCACACCCTCACCATCAACTTAAATATTTGCTCTGTTAATTGGGAGGGAGTCCTATAAAGATTGTAAACATGTCACCATTTCACGGTCCACAAATGTTTCTCATTTCCTTATTATGTTTCTGTTAGCTGTTTCCAGAAATATAACGTGATTATAAATAAAATTTCTACTAAATATGGAGAGTAATTTCAAAATCAATTATTTCTCGAAATTATAATTTAATGATACTTAGACTTGTTTAAGTTCATTTAATTTTAATTTTCCTTTGAACTGTATGTACATGATGTCTAGGATTTTCGAAAGGGTGGTTCTATACAATTGATAACGAATCAAGCAGAGAAATTAGGCCTTATATTCTGATATATGACAGATATGTGATATTTCTGCCTTCTAGTAAGTGCTGATCATAAAAAGATCAGCAATAAACCGATACGATAGGCTTATATGTTTCTTTAAATGAGAATAAATCTACAAACATTATACAACGTCCAGTATATAATATAGATATAACTTACAAAAGTGACTTTAATGCCAGTTGTAATTTTACAGAATTGAAGTCTCTTTTTTTTCAGCGTTAAAGTCTCTTTATGTTTTATATAGCTTTTTTTTTTAATATGCCTCTCTATATACTGTTTATGAACTTTGTCGTAGGATTCCATCTGTTTTGCTTGTAAATGTCTTGTTCTTCTTTGAGTTTTTCATTCAGTAGCGATTATTAAGAAAGACCCGTAAAAATAATCGGGACCAGGCGAAATATATTTATATCCAACATATAAATTGCATGATAAAAACCTTCAAGATTAAGCACTTTGTACATGAAAAACGAACCTTGCAAAATACGAAATAGAACGGAAAGATGGTGTTATTTTACCTTTTTTGGACTATTTTCTATGGATTATCACCAAATGGCGGACATCTTAATAAAATAGTAAAAAAGAAAAAAAATAGAATGAAAATATTCATACCTTAAAGATTATAAAACAGTGGTGAATATGAAAATTGGAATAATTTATTTATTAATTTATTCTTGAAAAATTAAAACTTAATTTCTACAAAAATAAAAATAGGATTATTTTTAATTCATGCACTAATCATCGTCGATTAATCGAATTTTATGTTTGGACTCATATTAGACGTTCCATTATGCAGTATGTAGTTTTTAAGCACCTGAAGGGGCATACGACGGTGCGAAACATGTAGCTCCATTTCTATAAATTTACGTTTATTTTAAATCGGAATTTTATTCATTGACCTTTTGCCTTCAGAAGAAAGTAAAAAAAAAAAAAAAAAAAAAAAAAAAAAAAAAAAAAAAAAAAAAAAAAAACCCCGTAAGATGTGGTTCACATTATTGCTGCGTGGTGAAATTGGTACACACCTATACTGCTGGGTTATTTTCATTCATTTGATACCAAAGGGTCGAACTTTGCCCAAAGATTGCTAACAGGCAAATATATACCTGTCTGTTCGCTCTCAAACAAATATATAAGCAGTATAGGTTTGTACTAATTTTACCACACTGTACTAATGTGACCCCATTTTACGGTAATAAGTGATAAAACGTGCCATCATAATATGATCAAAGCATGATGACTTAGTATTTATCAAATTTACTATTTAAATAAATAATCCGGCACCAGTTGTTGTGTTGCTAGTAAGACAAAGCGTGATTCTGCCAGCAAGACAGCGGTAAAACCACCTTGTCATAGCTGGTGTTGCAAGCAGTTGGAAATCGTGAGCTTCAAGCATTGGTAATGAAGTCACAACCTTCAGGGCGATTTGGCAGTTTATTTGGTTAGTTTCACTTTGTTAGGTTCATTGCTTTTTGTCTCTTTTTCTTTAAATTGAATCACAGATTTTTTGTTTGCCTGTCTTTTTTGTATGAAACCCACTTGTCCTCATAATGACTTATTGTAGATAACTTGTTCTTTTATTTCTTGTATTTATGTTTATAGATTTAATTTTTTCCATAGAATAATGCTATTTTTTTTTATAATAATGATCTGCGATTTTATTTATTTACTTTTCTTTTTTAAAGAAATTTGCAGCTAAGGCTATAAAAAGAGAAACGTCTTGGTCCTAAAAAGTAGAAGACGCTGCAGGATGTCCAGTTATTAAATATAATTTAATTGAATCGTCACGAATAACTTTGATGTAAATGCAAAAAATATCAATAGTCACAAGTCTCCACTCCCCTGTTTATGATAAATTTGCTTGTTTCTTATGTATTAAATTATCTAAAAATAATACTAGCTTTTTGATTGTTATCTTAACAGCTCGATGTTTAATGTTTTTTTTTTTTTTTGAATTTTTTTTCTCAATTTAACTAAATTATTTAATTCCTTAGGGTGTTATCACTCCAAACACATACGATTATTATTTGAAATATTTAATGTGTCTGATATTGTAATGCGTCAACTGTTATGTGAGATCGAGCGGTATGGCACTACATACGAAAGTGGAACGATTCCCGACACAATTCGCTTTTACATAACACTAAATTCTAAACAACTTTCACTTACATGTAATTTTTTGTGACTCGCCTAACTTGATACAGTCTAATTCCATGTATAGGCTCCTGGACTATCTTTTGTTGCATTTTATGAATTTTAAATTTCTATTTATGTTCCTGTATGTCATTTTCCACTCTGCCTTGTATAGAAAAGGTCCGATTTTAATTTGTCACAAGAGTCCAATAATCTCAATTTGCAGAGCCTGAAAACAGTCAATTATTCTTTTTAATAGTAATAATGTTTATAAATTTAGGTTTCCGGCAAAGACAAATACGTTCGAATTTTTATGTTTCGAATCATTCCATTCCTAATCATACATACGAGATACATTTATTGCTCATGCATTATACAGCGACACGCTATGACGAAGCTTCTGCTAGTCTGACTTTTTTTTTAACGCGAAGACAGTTAACAAAAGGTCACAATATACGTCAATGGCGGAGTTGTGAAGACTACGATTGTAATTGATCGTTTTTATTGAAATCCCCATTTTTCGAAAATTGATTTTCATCCTTTATTTTTGAATTCTTATTATCGTTTTTATTTTATATCCACACTAACTAGACGTAAGATCCCCGATCTAAAGCAGGAATCTACTTTTTATTCGAGACTGTTTTTTATGCGATTTTAGAGGTGAAGAGAATAATATTATGTTTTGTTTTGTTGTTTCTATATTTACACATTCCTAAACATTATACCTCAGAATTTGCCATTCCAGTCTAACATTTGAATATTTATTTGCAAGACAAAACACGCAAATTCGTTACTAAATGCTGCAAAAACTAAATAGAAAAATACTTAAAGCCTGGAGAAGACGGAATCATCTTTATATCCCACTAGACAACATTTTTTTTTTTTTTTTTTTTTTTAATAATTTATAGCAGCAAATAACTAAACATAAGATTCTCTTACCTACAGAACAAAATACTTTACTATCTCATTGAATATATCTGCTGAATGAATAATTATGCTCAAGCACATTAAAGACTTATTATTACCTCTATTTCTGGGAATAAACTATCTTCCGATCACAATGCGTGATAGATAACACGAAGGAGTGAATTCGCCTAAGAAGCAATACACTTATGATTGAGTCTGGACGTTGCTCTACTGGTAGAAGCTTGTCCTCCCGAAGTCGTGGCTATAAATGTTCCGCGCGAAAATGCCCAAAAATTTGTGAAACATGTAACACATACGGATAAATAAAATTGTTTACTGTGTGAAGTGAATTAACCTGCCGTCCTTTTCGATAATTGTAAACTTTTATTGAAGGATCATTTCATTAATAATTATGATACACTTATTTAATAATAATAAGTATTTATAATTACTTTAACTCTGGTAGAAATAAATTAGTTTATAAGAAACAATTATTGTACAAGAGATTATTTAAAAATCTGATGTCAGCATGGCCTTTTAACGAGCCTTTAACCTCTGTGACACGCGAAACATGAATCCCCTCCTAGTCTGCGATAAATAAAAAGGGATTTGTACATTTGCTACTTACGTAATGACTTTCCAAAATGAATAATGAAAAGGTTTTGATCGGCCCGAGTCACGAAGAGAGCTCCAGTAACGGCGCAAACGATGCCGCGTCGTGCAGAGTTCCTGAAATATATGCCTTTTCTTTTCGACGAATGTTTTCGTGAGTTTTGCGAAGGACGCAGGCGAGAAGGTACGCCAAAAAAACGTGTTCCACACTGCACGCGACATTGAACGCACGACACTTACTGTACTGAAAGAGGATTTAAATTAACAAGACATAACTAGCAACGGCATAATATCTCTGACATTAGCCCCAAAAAATGAAAATTATGGAAGGCATTAGTGGTCACTGGTCAGAGGATAAGAAGAAGAACCGAAATTTTCTAGATAACGGTGACGAGAGAGTTGAAGGTCTTAGTCGAAACCAAGAATTGGGGACCTAAGTAAAACGTTTATAACCCGGCGTAGACATAGACGGCTATAGACAAATCTTTCTGCGTGGGCTTATTTAGTATGGGCTTACCGCCGTGCCTGGGGGTGTAGAAGTATTTGATAAACTAAGAACATACATTAATTAGAACTTATTAATATTATTTTGCCTAAACAATTTATTTTGCTAATTTAATCGATAAAAATTAAGCCTCCCTCTTTAGCCGCCACTGAGCGTAGAGCTCAATAAAAAAATGGCATTCCAGACAATAAAACTGCAAGATATTTCATATTTATCAGTTAATGTGTTAGTAGTAATAAATAAAGTATCTGCCAAAAGGTTGGTTTGAAGTATGCATTACCAGCGGGGCGAGTTTAGCTCTGTGGTAGAGCACACGACTAATGAACTGGAGACAGAAGTTCACCACCCGAGCGCTTACTAACGATTCCTATCTTCTAGTATCGTCATTCGAGGATTGGATTTGTGGTCCCTAGGTCCCAGATCGTCCCTAGGCTCACCCAGCCCTTAATTAATTAATGGGTATCTGTAAAGGGAAAATCAGGCGGCCGCAGCATAGTACTGACCACATTGCCTTCCTTGTGTGCCGTATGGTCAAGAATCAGATACCTTTACATTAATCACTCCTTTGGGACCTTTTAGCCTGTTACGGGACTGATTTTTTTTATACATTCCGAGCATAACTTTTCTTTTCCATTCTATAAATAAGTCATATATTACTTTATCCACCATATTCTCTCATAGTAACAGTTATCAATGTTGATTAATGTTAAAGGTTACGCATGGTGTGCCTTACCAGAGTTTGGGGATTATTAAGAGCACTGAAGCGTAACAAGATGAACCTGTTGAGCTCCGTCAACCCGAGAATTGGTCGATTATCCAACTGGAGGCTTCCCTTAGACCTCAACCGGGGTGATGAAGCGATTCTCGTGGTTTTTCTTGCAAAACGTCGCCTTTACACAACGACCTGCGCACTAACCGACAACCTGTGAAAACGGGTCATCTCAACTGTGAGATTAAAGCCCGTAATGGAACTTGCTTATTTTTATCCCCTTTAAATCATTCATGGATTATAGAAATCATGATATAAGTTCCAGATAATCCTAAGAGTGAAAAACTCGTTTTCCTTTTAGCTACCTTCGTAGCTTTTCGTTACCTGTGGAGCTTTGATTTTAAGATTTTATGCAACACTGTAACCCGTAGAGGATGTCGGATAGTATTAGTACAGCGTTTTTGTGTCACTGGGGACGTCGCACAGTAGGGCTAAACGACATATCGTGTTCGATAACTCACACGTATGAGGAATTAGGTGGAAAATAGTGTATTATGACACTTAAGATTCATCTTACCCCATCCAAAGACCCCTACCATTTAGCAATTATTTTGTAAGTGATTCCAAGCAATCTAAGCCATAATGTAGCAACATTCTAGGTTTGTAACGTTTTAATAGGATGTTCATTAAAGTTTAGGCCCATAGAACAATAGTGCACTCACCTCTGAGGAGGAATTTTGATAATACAGGATATTACAGCTCACGAAACGACCAAATAAAACCCTTTAAACTATAAAAATAGCTTCATGTTATTATTTTAAAGTGTCGATCATTGAAGGTGTGGATTAAAGAACACACACAGGCAGACCTCACGTTCACCATGGAACGTGGTCGGAGTGTTCCTGGTAGTGAGTTTCCCAATACTGTAGCAAGGACGTATCACCTGCTAGGTCGCCTGCTCTTGAAGGATAGGTAAACAAGATTCAATCGATTGTGAATAGAAGTTAAAAAGAATGTGTACTAATGATAAAAAAAAAATTTATAAGACATCCTTTGGGCATTATTATTGTTGTCGTTTAAATGTTCTTTGACGAATCTTACAAACTACGGACATCCAAATTCTATTATAAAATTTTAATTCTCGTTTTAACCAACTGAGTTCATTCTAATAGTATTTATTCTTCGAGCTATTTTAAATAATATTTAATACATTTTTTTTAAATAATATTAATAATCAACATTTCGAAATAACTTAAATTCCTATAATTAATAGTAAGTTTCTACGACTTTTTCTGCAAATGATAGTAATGAATATTTATAGCCTTAGTTTATCACATGATAAAACTTAAACAGAAAGTTCTGTTGTTCCCATTTCACTCGTTCAAGAATTTTTGAACAACACTGATCTTGAATATATTTACTTTGATTTCATTATTCCAATAAATGAATGCTGAAGAATTGTAGTAGATAGGCTTCGTCTTCACATTTTTTTACGCGAATTTCTGCCTTAATCGACGTTCTGTGTGACTGTTTTTGGATATATTTATCGAGTTAATTTGGCGATTTCGGACCAGTTCCTCCAGATCTTAAAAATATATTCAATTTATCTAAGTAATTCTATATAAATTAATCGGAAGTAAATAAATAATCATAACAGAATGCATAATAAATAGAAGAAAAACAAAATATTTTAACGGTAACAATCTAATCCTAGAATAGTTATTTAATAATATATTAATCTATTTTATTCAATGATTATAATCATTGAAGTTCGCACAGTTGAAGTTATCAATATTGAACTCTTCCAAGTTGTAACCGAGAAAACATCAATCGGTCGGTTAGTCGATCACTTGGTATACTTTTTCTAAACAGGTTATACTTTTTGGTGGGAAACACATGGACGCCGCCATCTTTCCCACGTGCTCGTGGAGTACCATGATTGCCATGATTGGAATAATTGTTTCTATTTTTTGTATAATTGTTCAAGGAGAAAAACACTAATGCATTGTTAACTTTCTATGACCAACTAAATGCACTTCTTAATGCCAACTACTGCTTGATAAAACCAGGATGTAATAAGATAAAAATTCAATAACAAGGACGATCTACAGAGTGGGTGTGGAGGAAACTTGCTCAGACCAATGACATTGACATTTGAATATTCCTTAGGCATTTCAAAGAATTCGTTTAGGGTTTTAAGGCCAATCTGTTTCCTGTAGAACGAATCTGTCTACCAACAGGCTCTGCCAAAGTGTTATTTTAATTTTTTTTCTGGAGTTATTGCTCTGTTGCTTGAACATTAAAGAAAGACTTGATCATGGAAGGCAAGTCGACGCGCTTAATTAGATTAAATATCATCAAACTCGTATCATTTTTGGAGACAGCAATGCCGAAACAGACAAATATGTATATTATGTAGCCACTACAGCGTATTTATTTTCTTAAACAAAGAGACGTATTTAGCGATGACCTAAAATTAAATATTATCACTGTATCATTTGTATATAACCTATTTTATAAATTATTCTGCTGATATATGGATTGTAAAACTTCGTGAATTTATCTTCTTTACACGCAATTTAATTAACAATGGAAACAAAAATCTGACTAGGCAATATTGTTCTAAATTTTCTTAGCTTTCATTTTAAAGAAAAATGCATTGAAATCGGCTAAGATTTAGAGGCTCTTGTTGATTTAAATCAAGTTAGTATACAATTGTACATGTTTTGCGTATCTTTCTTAATAATGTATTCAGTTGTTCCTCTTGTTGCTAATTTCGTTTCATCGTCTGCGTTTCTTACGGATAACATACTTTTTAGATTCACCCCTCCACATCTTCTGACATACTCACCCACTTTTCCATAACTTTGTGGTCAAGTGAGCTATTAATTTCTCAAGCAATCTGCTTTATACCGTTACAACATTCTGGGCGTGTAATTTTAAAACGATATACACATTAAAGTTCCATTAGTATTTCATGTCTCAATAAATAAAACTGAAAAAAAAACAAACCTCAGACCACTTCATAAGCCCCATTGGACCTCGGCCAGAAGTGGCTTAACGAGTAGCAATTTATGTCTTGTGCCGACATGTTGAAAGAATATCTAGCGAGCTTGGTAAAAATGGCAAAACTGGATAATTTTCTTTACTTTCAAGTTCTTATGTAAGTAACCACTTTAAAAACACATTTATTCAAACTCGTTCTCTAATGACAAGGCACAGAGGAACGAAAGGAATTAAAGTGAATAAAAATAAAGAGGAATAGTTTTGCGCGTCAAGGTAAATTTAAAAGTAAATGCTGAGCTGGAACATAAGTATGTAAGTACTTCTCTTATGGGATGTTAGGGAGAGAGAAAATTTCGCAGAAAGGGCCATTGATTAAGCAACCATTTTTTTAAAATTTTATTTTAATAATTTTTTTACGGTAGGTACTTCTGGAATCTAGACTAATAGTACCTGATTATCTATACGATCCCAGCGTTTCTAAACATTGTAGTGGAGCAGGGAACTTTTCAACAGGTCCATAGATGAAAAAAATCAACAGACTCCTGGCGGAACTCGAACTCGCATCTACTTTGGTAGGAATCGGATACGCTATCCGCTCTACCACGGGGAAGACCCTTTAAAACTTTTAGTACGAAAAGAACGTTTTGATGAATGATTGACTCAACCGATGCCTTTGACATCAATATTCTGGAAACATTTAAAATATACTCGACTAAAAAATGGCTGTGAATGTACGTTTTAGCGTATTTCTTCGACCTTAGGAAAGAAAAATCTGATTTTACATCAACCCGATGGCCCACCCGGATATGTAGATGTGAAATGTACACTACATAGGTCAAGAAAAAACCGTTTCTTTATATATATATATATATATATATATATATATATATATATATATATATATATATATATATGTCGATTATATGTGGAAGTATAAAATGTATACGAGTTTTCATAGTTGAGTTGACAATAAAAACAGAAACACTGTTCCTTTAAAATACTGTTCTATTATGTCTTGCCTAGTTAAGAAAATGAAAATGAAAAGTTGTTGACTTTTAATTAATAAAAATAAAATGTTAATAGTCCAAATGTTGGTACGCTGTTAAACACACACGCACTAAAAAAATATAACCAACACATAAAAATGCAATCGCCTGGGTGTACACAATGATACATAAATACATATTTTTTTTCGTTGCTATCAATATTAGAATAAAAAGTAAATTAAGAGTTTTTTATGTTTTCCCTCTCTTCTTTCATAATTTTAATTTGTTTTTAATAACAATTTTATGTTAGAGAGGATTGCAGAGATGATATTCTTTTGATTTTCTTGCCTTACGTTTGAATTTACTTCATAACATTACTTTTTACTCTTTACGGATTATTTTCTTTGAGCAAATTCTGAAGCAATACTGGGTGCAGTTGCTGAAATAAGTTCTTATCGACTCTACTTGTTCCATGCAAAAAAAAAAAAAAAAATAATAATAAAAATAAAATAAAATAAATAAACTTTTGAATACCTATTTGACATAAATACTTTCGGGCAATGATGACCTCGCAGTTTTTTGCCCTTAAGCAAAAGTAAACAAACAAACAACATAAATACTTAAATTTGTATGATAACAATATATTGTCCGTATTTGTTTTTAGCAATGTTGGTTATAGGTATAGTTAAATACCAAAACATAGGATGAATTAGTAAAGGAACCGAATTGGCCCTTACCTAAATACCACCACCCGATTTTTTTATTTTTCTCCACGAAACTTGATGTATAACACTAAATAATGATGAGGTATATTTCAAACTCCAGTGAAATCAGACAATATGATATATATTTTATTTTATTTTTTTCTTTCTTTAACGGCGCATCGTCAAACCAGGGCCTTTACCGCCGAGTAAATATAATATAGGAATATATGCTTATAAAACTGTTTTGGCCGTTGTGTAGCAAATGTAAAATTCAGCTGAATTTTCGAAAATTGATTAGTTTATCGTTCTACGGACTAATATAATGAAAATTTCATTTCTCCAGACGTATCTTGATTTTGATCATGTTTTAGAATTCTATGCGACTGTAAGAACATCAATTTGAGCAGTTCATTAGTAATGCTATTGAAGTTATTTCTAATTTATTTAATGGAAAACAATAGTACACGGTTGACAAGTTGATTTCATATGTCAGTAATAATATTTCACAAAAACATAACCATTGTATCAGTATTTGTTCCACTAATAAAACAGTATTGGATGAGAAAAATGAATTCATTGGTAATTTTGTTTAAAAGCTTTTTCTATTATATTAAATGACCATTGATATATTTTTTAATTTACTGAGCATTGAAATAACTCATAGATATTAAATTTTTTTTTTTAAATTAAATTAAAAAGTCTTCAAGAAATATCACGTTTTGAAATGACACTTATAAATGCCGTGCTTTGCAGTTATTGTGCGATTTATCGGTTATTAACAGATAATCGCGCATGTGCTGACATGCGTATAATCATGATCGTGTCCAATGTTAGATTGATGTTT
This sequence comes from Gonocerus acuteangulatus, assembly GCA_946811695.1. NCBI lineage: Eukaryota > Metazoa > Arthropoda > Insecta > Hemiptera > Coreidae > Gonocerus > Gonocerus acuteangulatus. The sequence goes on from OX328128.1 coordinate 53,436,636, forward strand.
ACAAATGATCATGGCGTTTATTGATAGAAATTGTATGTAAGCAGATATGCCTGCTTGACAGGCTTCGTATGCTGACAATCGATGCTTTCTCTTTTAAACTCAATTCTTAACTATTTAAAATTTACGTAACACTCGATTTCGCCTGCCGAAATAAATTAGTGTTTGACAAAATAAAAAGAAATTGTAACATGAGATGGAAGAAATCTATCTTGGGTGACAAACACTTCCGAGTATAATATTTCCACATCCTATTACTGTATTTTCTCTCAGTTATATTTATTGCAATATTTTCTTTTTTCTATCATGCAAGCATATACAGATATATATTCTTCGTTTATTATTATTTTCTTATTTATAGGAATATTGACTAATTAAAGTATTATATCGTCGATACAAATGCAAAGTGTCGAATGTGAAAAAACCCATTTTTCATTTTCAATTTTTCTGATTGCTGTTGGACCGATGTACGTTATGGCAAACTCTTGAAAATTAATGAAAAATAATTATCAATTACCAAGTACCAAACTAACCAATGTGCATTAAGTCTATTTAAAATATATCATAGAATAAAATATGTTTGATGTTATTTTTCGTCGCTGTTAAATTACTAATATACCATTAAAAAAAAAATTATTTATCTCAGCATAGAATTCTAAATTCCAACTCAGTCAGTGCCAGTTTTTCATTACAAAGCATCCAGAGATAAATATGCATACTTGCTGTGTAAAGATACTATAACTATCCAATGAAGAATTTTGAATAGATAACGAGAAGTTACATACATATACTTTGTCAAATCAAAACCGAAGTCACCAAACGGTGGAACCTTGTACCGCTAGAGCGAATGTTACACATGTCGCGCCTGGAAGAAGCAGGTGCTCAGGTGATGTAACGTAGATGCAGTTCAGACGACAATCGGAGAAAGCTACGGAAGTCCATTGATACCAGCTGTCTGGTTCTAGAAAAGGGTTCAAGAAAATCCACACTCCTTTAAATGGACCTGCTTGCTTTTGCTGGAACCTTGATGAGAGCTCTGAGGAATGTAATAGTCTTCCTGATGCAGACGCGGCTTAAAATGATAATCAATTTGAGAAAAAAAAATGCCGTCACGCAGGAGCTGCATAACTAAGCACTTTCCTCAGAATTTGGGTAGTGTAGACTGCTTTCCAGAACGATTTGCTTAAAATATCCTACTTAAATAAAATAAAAACATGAACAGTTCTCTTTTAAATTTGTAATGAGTAACTGATCAATTATTAATTTGCTTCCAGAGTTATGTTTACACATGGTACCTACTACACTACGTAATAAATACAAAAAAACTCATATTATCGTATTTTGATCTACAGTCCCTCTAATGGTAGAAAGCGCTCCTTGCGGTGGCTTTGTGAACCTACGTCTGGAGGGCATTTCTATTGAAATATATAACAAAGTAAACCCCCGCTTTCCGATTGACCGATTCAGCTCATTTTTACAACACTTCATTCTCATGAGTTACCCACGACGTATACCGCGTTTCGTTTCAATACAGCAGAAATTACGACCGGTATGAGTATATTAGGAATTTGGGTCCGGAGTAAACCCCCCTTCTAATGAACCGATTTAGTTTATTTTTACAACACATATTTACCTGTAGATTACCACTACGAATACCGAGTTTCGTCGAAATATACCAAAAATCACGGCTGGTAGTGTTGATTTGGTATTGTGGGTCCGAAGTAAACCCTCTTTCCTAATGAACCGATTTAGATTATTTTTATAACACATATTTACCTGTGGATTACCACTACCAATACCGAGTTTCGTCGAAATATACCAAAAATCACGGCTGGTAGTGGCGAATTGGTATTGTGGGTCCGGAGTAAACCCCCCTCCTAATGAACCGATTTAGTTCTCACTTTTCTCTCTATATTACCACTACGAATACCAAGTTTCATTGAAATATAACTAATATTACGGCTGACATGGTCAAATTAGTGTTTTGGGTTCGGGGTAAACCCCCCGACTTTGGTGGATAACGAACTCGTTCAATCGTTTGCTAATTGAATGCTATATATTAACGAAAGGTCAAGTTTCGTGACGAAAAACAAATACTCTGACCGCTATCGTGTTAACAGACATATATATATATATATATATATATATATATATATATATATATATAAATTTTAATGGGGGTCATTTTCGGTGTCTACTAGGTAGGATCGATAAAGATTTGAAGAAATTTTTCAAAAATTCCGTCATGAGTCCAACCTCAATATCTACTTTCCTTCGGAGGAAAGTGCTAAAACAAAACAGAAGTCAATAATGATTTAGTTGATTTCTTGTCCCGTCCATCGATGTACATCTGGACATATGTATGTCCGGAAAGGATACAGTTTTAAATTAAATCCCACCAACGGAGTCCGTGAGAATACTGTGTTGGGAATTTTTCTTCATTTGTTCAAAAAGAAACAATAAAGAATGTTGCTAAAGACCACAGTAGCCGATACACCCGAAAGAAACAATAAAGAATGTTGCTAAAGACCACAGTAGCCGATACTCCCGAAAGAAACAAAATTGCTATGTGTACAAAATGTAGCGAAAAAATCTTAGTACTTATGCTTTTACGATAATACCTTTTGCAGGATATTCAACTGTCGTAAAGAAAGTATTCAGGGAATAATTGGGATTCGGCTAGGAAAACATCTATAGGAGTTTTGTAAATATCTATACTGTTCACTTAAAATTCATGGACATTAGCCCTTTTTGTTCCAAGGTACTGAAATAAGAAACTACACACCAATGAGTGTCAGGGGAGGGGAGAAAGATCAAAGTCACCATGGTGAAAATAGACAAGAAGCTGGATTCATTGGGGGTCCGGAGAGGAAATAGGAGAAATGCCTTGTTTGAAACTTATATTGTTAGTATTTAAATTTATGTGTACGCATTCAGATATCTGAAGTGTTTTTTTGTTTCGTTCTGCAGGAAGAATATTTATGTCATCAAATTTAAATGTGTGTTTTTGAGTAATGGCGTGTTTTGCAAGGGCATATTTGTCTATTTCGTTATTAATGATGGTTCCTTTGTGATGTGTAAGGAGGGCGTGAATATCATTTTTGGTTTCTCCCTTGTATAGAGCATTATAGAAAGGGGTTTGACGTGGGATTTGGTAAACACAGTGAGTTGGTTGTTTACCATTAATTTTTTAATATTTTATATATATATTTCTGGTCGCATGATCACAAACACACTTCTTTTTTGGTCCAGTGTGTTTAACGATCGCTTCCAGAATGTTACATCGTAAGTTGTGGTTGCCGAATCTTATCGCACAAGAAATAGCGAGCAGCATGAATGGCGATGACTTTCCTTTGCTTGAATTACCTTCAATTTACCAATTTCTGATCAGAACTAGAGTTCTTCCTATTGTTGCCCCAACTAGGAAGAATGCAAATGATAGCAAATTGCAGCATAATATCTACTACGAATGTTTGGAATTTCAGGAAAACAATTACAAGAAATCCGGTGCACGAGTCGATCATTACCGAATATTTCTGCAGAGCGACTACACGCGATACGAGGTAATTTCGAACGGAGGTTTGGGCCCGTGTTATGCAACACCGCCTGCAATACGCTGCAACCTAAGGGACACAGCCGGTGGTTGGTACACTGTTGTGTACACGTACTTGTAACTAGAGCATTATATCCCATGTAATCGAGATCATCTATAGAACCTCCTGATCGCTCATATCGTGGGAACCCTTCCTTGCAATTTCGTTCTACGATTGACACACTCCAAATATGAGTCCATAATTCAACCTCTTATAATCCTTTCGGGTTGAGAGAATTTTCTGCTGATGAGATTTTGATGGATTTTATTAAACATAGGTAGTTTACCTTTGCTATAAATTGATGTTTTGCTGCTTCTACTTAATGGTTTTACGCAATATCATTAATTTTTGCTGAAAAACACTATTAGGGCTGTCTGGACAAAATGCCACTGCTGACAGACATACTAGACTTGTGATAGAAGAACAGACATTCTCAACATTTGATCTAAAAATGGCGACTTGATTGGTATACTGTGACTGACAATAAACTAAGATCTATTAAACCCACTATTACTGACTGATTAACGTACAGGAGCTGACGCCGAGAAGAAATAGTCCTTGAAAGAGTAAGAATCGGCCATACAAGTATAATCCATGAGTACTTGATGTAAAACAACCGACAAACCCAAATTTACGACCTATAACAGATCTTACTGTAAAACATATTCTAACAGACTGTCGGTTAAGGCATAATTTACACATTCGTCGTTACCTGAGAGACTTACTTTGTGATTGCAGCCGTCATATTGACATATTTGAATAAGACTGGCATATACGAAAACATTTAATAGATGGTGCAATAACCGTAGAAATCCATTTCACCATTTTTTCTATTATAATAAAAACTATTTCACTCTATTAATTAAATAATAAACGTAAATCGCTAACTCTAATTTCATTCAATTATTTTTCTTTATATTTATTTTTATCTCATCGTATTTTATACACTATTTAAACCTCAAACATTTCAATACTTACATAATTGTCTGTAGCATCTAATCATTTGGAGTGGCATCATGAAATTCAGTAGCATCAGTTTACTCCAAGAAATTAAATGCTATTCACCATAGCTGCAGAGCATCACTACTTCATAAAAATAATAATAAAAACAACAAATTTATCTTTATCTATTTACTTTTTTAAGCAAACACTTTTTTTTTTGATTATTTTTCAACTGACCTTATTATAAATCTTCTTACTTTCGTGCTAGGCGGAAGGTCAAATAATAAAAACTTCACCACAACATTTCACCAACTTTATTACCTCCCTACATGTTTCACACCTTTTTTGGTGCCTCTTCAGGGGAAAAGTTACATATATAAAACTTACAGCCTCAATCTGTGGACGATAACCTTCCACCAGTACGGCCACGTCTAGACTCTGCCGTACTGGTGGAAGGTTATCCTCCTCTTTATATAGGGTCCTTGGCAGTAAGGACCATTATATTTTATAGCTTTGTGATCATTGATGTTGATGAATATCTGAAATTTTTCATTGATCTCTTCACCATCTTTTAAAGCTAAAAAAGGATTTGAGTCCTGGTTTTTTGCTGTTTCGGTTTTATGTACGGTAATTTATTGTGATATGTTCTACAGTACTTGATTTGTCGCAGGTCTTACACTTTTTTATATTAAGAATTTTATAAATTTAAACAATATATATTTTTTCTGTTACAGGTGAGTGATACTATTCTTTCATTATAATCAAGAAGGATAAATTGGTATGTACATTTTTCTATTGGTGATTTTTAATATTCGTATGGAAAATGTTTACATAGTATTTGGCATGCGTATATATAAAGGTAACTTGTTCCGTTTTCTTTAATGGATTAAATAATAGTATTATTTATTTTGTGGTTAGGTTTTTCTATATTTTTTTAAGGCAAAATATAAGTTTTCGCTCATTATAATGCCAATGGCCCGTGGCTCTCCCAGGCGTCTTTTCTTTGTGGAATGGGCGTTATCATTTTTTCTTTACATATTTTTATCATATTGTCTATCTGCTTTCATGGTTGTCAGTCAATTACGAACCAATCAACCAATGTTTGTTCATACATTTTTGTTTCGATATATATATGGTGCAGGTCAAAAGAATAGCATTCCTTTTTCATATGTTTCACTTTATTGTTGAAGTTACATACACAAAAATTAAATCATAAACATTTTAAACAAATTTTTAAAAAAACATTTTTTTATTTTAGTAAATCCAATAATTACTTGTCATTAATACATTATAAACAGAGTAGCTTTACATTTCCTATCCAAAATCCTAACCTTAAATCTATTGGTAAAATATAATAAAAATGTTACATTGTACATACCCCATGTGTGGTCAGCTCGCCACCCATATTTTTTTTTTTTTGGTCCGAACCACAGAAGACGACTAAGCAGCAATATAGCCTAAGCAAACAGAATCTATTAATACTTCTTTATCTAAAGTGTTTTTACAAAGATCATTAGGGAGGGAGGGGGTAAACACAGGAAGCGCTTTAGGAACAAAAAAACAATACGAAAAAGACTAACGGTTGTATAAGGCGAACAAGAGGAACTGCCGCTCATTATGCCACCTATTTACGGTTGTCAACCCTGATTGTTCGACTTTACAATAAACCCTTTTCAGTAGAAGGGTTTTTATCAGTATGAATGGTTTTGTTATGCTAATTGGCCTAGTCATTTATTTTAAAAATAATTCGAGATATTGGTTCTTACAATTGAAATGTTTCTTGCGTATATTTTTGTTTCCTGTAGTAAGGAACCTCCGCTTACTAGTTACTGACTAAACACATTTCCGCGATCCGTAACCCAAAGGTTATACAAGGATTAAGGATTACAGGGAAACGCGCTAAGATGGAGCAATTCCTCCCAGTCAGAAGTTTTTACAAACGAGCCCGGTGTTTCTACTCTTCGAGCATTACTCCTGATATCAGAATCTATCCGCTTATGCGGGGTTCTTCAATAGTATCGATACCGGAAGTATAATATTCTGAAAGTAAGAGGAACATTATGCATTTTCACTAAGCTATAAACCGATCTTCGAGTCATGGCTTTCCGATCACGAGTAGGGAAGTCTCATGAAGAAAGTGACATCGATCGGTTTCCGCTTCAAAAAACGGACGGTGTCATACGTGAATCCGTTTGACCGAGAAATTCAGTGTCACCTTTTCTTGTTTATGAATGTTTTAGCCGTTTGGTGAAAATCCATTGTATTCTACTGGATTTGAACATGACGGAATTGGTAAAATAACATGCTTATATTATAGATAACATATTTTTCAGTATAATTGACAGTATGTTATATTAGGATATTTATGTCAGTCGGATTGTATTTTAATATTTCATTAAGTACAAACGCTTTCTCTGAAAATGGATTTTTAAGCATGACTATTGATCATAAACTGCTGATTATTAATGATCATATTTGAGGCGTCGACATTCAAAACAGAGCAGATATGCAAATCGTATATTTTTGCAGTGGGCATAAAAAACGTCTAAGCTAGTATAATGTCTTTTGAAAATCAATATTTACGGGATGACACTAATATTCATTTCCTTGTGTATGAATTCCTAAAAAAAGTTATTGCTGTGTAGAAAAAAAATATATGTTTTTAGAATAAGAATTATTTCGATGAAAAATTGGATTTAACCCATTTTGATTATCATCGCGTCATTTAATCTATTAAACTGGACGTGGTTCTACCTGCCGTAGGTCATTTAGGATAAGGCTAAAATGCTACATATCGTCGATACAAAAGCAAACTAAAGAATATGAAAATCACCACTTTTCAGAGTGGAAAAGTATTTATTCATAACTTTTTTTTGGACAGTCAAATATTCGGCAGATTTGACCTTTTGATAGTGGAATACTTTCCCTTTAATAGAGTGAAGTCAGATTGAAGAATTTGCCGTAAATAAGTCCAGCATAAATTATTAAAGATGGACAAGGAAAGATGCATTTTTTCATATTCGTTAGTTTGCTTTTGTATCGACGATATGTACAAATATTGCACCTAGCGTCATATGTCTTGAAACATTTACTGCACGAATTAAAGAAATTACTAAGGAATTCAAGTATTTTTAATATAGGATCTTCCGGCATTTGTAAAAATAAGAGAATAGAAGAGGTTTTGTAATAACGACTCCTATATTTGGATGATTTATAGAAAAATCAAAAGTAGTGTCGAATATAACTCAGAATATAGATTGGTCAAAAAAGATAAAAACCAAATGAGTAACACTACTTAGATGTACCTTCATTATTTCAAGAAAATCTAAAAGATAAAGAAGTCCTCTGTATATTGCCGTTTGGCTTTATGCAGGATTAGGACGATTCATTAATTTATTATGGAAAGATAAGAAGCTAGTTGGCATTAAATCTTGGGCATGGGATAGTCAGGGCGCACGTAGGACTTAGAATTGAAATGTTTGGATTCTGTGGATGGTGAAATCCTTGGCTTTCTGCCGGAGGTCTATACCATAAATCCATATATGTTTTATTAGTAAGTTAATTCCATTCAGATAGTTATGTAGTACATAACTATGTTATATTATCTACATTATATGTACTTTGATCCATTTAGTAGTCGGTTATGAATCAGTTACCGCAATATTGATGGTATAATATACCATCAATATAATGCTAAACAAGAAATATTATTCTGTATTAAATGCGTAAAAGCGGTGAATTCTCCGACGGTGGTGGGAATAACTTTAATTAGTAACGGAATTGGCGTGTGAACGTTGTTTTTCACGCCGATTCTCTAGTCGCTACTTTCTTCTGGGATTCACTTTCGAAATCATTCTAAAGGTTCATAAAATCTGAGGTTACTTTACGTCTCATCTCAGGAAGATGTCGCTTTGTTTAAGACGGAAGGGGCGATAAGTTGTGAAAGAGAGGAAAAAGAAATTTATAATGCTTTCACCCATAACTAATTCAAAATTAAGGATTGGGGCAAAGCTCGTAAGCAGGGTCTTCTGCAAAGGTTGTCGCAGAGTAACTTACAATGATACACTCCAAAAATTTACCAATTAAATCAAACTTAACATGAAAATTTACTGGCAAGAGAGATAGTTTTGACGACCTGATAATACATTATTATTTTTTCCCCGGAGCTTTGATTATTTAACATCTGTAGAATAATAAAGGAAATAGGTCAAATATGAAAAAAATAAGTTATTTTATTTATCACACATACTGAAATTAAAAAATGGGTTATAATAATATGATATGACCCTTATATCATAATAATATATACATAAATTAATTAGTATAATATAAGAAAATCATAGATAAAAAATAAATAAATAGAAAGAATAAGTAATAATAATACAAATAAATATAGCTAATATATTATTATTCAAATCTTGCTGAATCGAGTTAAAATTACACACGAATTTCTAATGATGGAACAAAATAACCCAACTTATGACATATGAGGCGTATAGATGCAAAAGCGCTTCTATCTAATTTTTGGCTCATAACGTTTTTTTCAAATCTGTACCAATCCTACCTACTTGATACCGAAAAATCGTCCATGTTATAATATAGAACAGTATACTATACTGTATTATAGTGTTCTATATTATATCGTTGGCGATTTTCGATATCAAGTAGGTAGGATTGGTACAGATTTGAAAAAAACATTATGAGCCAAAAATTGGATAGAAGCGCTTTTGCATCTATACGCCTCATATGCAATATGGACTTTATTAATTAAATATCTAATATGACGTGAATGATTTGTTTACATATAGCAGCCAGTAAGTAAACACATTATTCTCTTACAGAAGACAGAACTTGTACAATTTCATTTGAAGACATGTGACGAATAACCAGTAAACTTCCCAGAATAACACAGACATTTTTAAAACCTTTGTTTCTGTGCATTAAAGAAACATTAACCAATTATATTCAGATAAAAATTATGGTTTAGTAGCTCATATTGTCAATTGGCAATCAAGTGAGTTATGACCTATACGGAGTCAAGCAAGACTTCACTCCGTGTACTTCACCTGCTACAAATAAAAAAAAATATGTCCCGCAACATGCCACGAGGGTCCAGATACTCTAGAGGTATCTGATTCATGCCCATACGGCTCACCAGACAGATACTCAGTTCTATGCTCTGGCATTCTGATTTTTCCTTTTGCAGCTATACATTAATAAATTAATTAAAGACTGTATAGGGCAGTCTGGGACCCCAAACCCAACTCACGAACGAATAGACCAGAAGCTAAAATCCTTGGTGCGCTGGAGCTTTGAACTCAGGTCCTCTAGCATATTAGGGGAATGTGCTACCACCCAGCTAACCTCGCCCCCTCAACTGCTGCAATAACGTTAGTAAAATAAAAGCTAAGTGAATCATTATTAACAGGAGTCATTAGGTTTCACTTAATAAATCTGGAAATTAATTAAGAATGCCTTAATGTCTCTAATAGAACTAGCTACAAAAGAAAAGCGAACACGTAACACTATTAGAGAGGGAAGGAGTCGGGGGTGGATTTCGTCATAATAGTCATATTTGAGGGGTCAAGGTTAGAGAAAGGATAGGCAATAGGTCTGTGGTGTTGCCTAGGCACGACACAAAGAAGTAAAGGTTTTGTCATTAGACAACTTATGGGAGTCTGTTGAAACTGTGGTTTTCTCATTTCGTTCGGTAAGTGCACCAATGGGAGAAATTGGTCTATAATATGGAGTAGGCATGAAATGGAATATTTTTAGAGAAATCGGGTTCGAAGCTATTGTTCGTAGGTAGTATTAGGGTTGATTGCAATGCCAGAAAACGTCTAGGTCATCACCCTAAAAACTATGTACAACAAAAGTTCAATTGCTGAATAAAAAATAATTATTTATATATTTCAACTTTAACGTCCATTTATACACAGATTTTTGGGGTGGGTTTTCTACTAGCTACCATTCTTTTGTATCATGAGTAGGGATGATGCTTGTCCTAAATAAAAGAAAATGTTTTGTATTATGAAATAGGACTAATTTACTTCGCTTCCAATATTTGTTTAGATATTTTATAAATAATTGTTTTGTGTTACAACTTTCATATACTATGTTTTTCTGTTAGTTTTTTCTGAAATTTACTTTCTTTTGTTTAAATTATGTATTAGTCAGTCTCTCATTAATTTCAGACGCATCCTGAAAATGAAAAGTCCGTCACGCAGGAGCTGCATAACTAAGCACTTTCCTCAGAATTTGGGTAGTGTAGACTGCTTTCCAGAACAATTTGCTTAAAATATTCTACTTAAATAAAATAAAAACATGAATAGTTCTCTTTTAATTTTGTAATGAGTAACTGATCAATTATTAATTTGCTTCCAGAGTTATGTTTACACATGGTACCTACTACACTACTTAATAAATACAAAAAAACTCATATTATCGTATTTTGATATAACGCAGGAACAGGATACAGTCCCTCTAGATACAAAGCGCTCCTTGCGGCGGCTTTGTGAATCTACCTCTGGCGGGCTTTTCTATTGAAATATATTACAAAGTAAACCCCCGCTTTCCGATTGACCGATTCAGCTCATTTTTACAACACTTCTTTCTCATGAGTTACCCACGACGTATACCGCGTTTCGTTTCAATACAGCATAAATTACGACCGGTATGAGTATATTAGGAATTTGGGTCCGGAGTAACCCCCCCCCTTCTAATGAACCGATTTAGTTTATTTTTACATCACATATTTACCTGTAGATTACCACTACGAAAACCGAGTTTCGTCGAAATATACCAAAAATCACGGCCGTTAGTGGCGAATTGGTATTGTGAGTCCGGAGTAAACATCCCCTCCTAATGAACCGATTTAGTTTATTTTTACAAAACATATTTACCTGTGGATTACCACTACGAATACCGAGTTCCGTCGAAATATACCAAAAATCACGGCTGGTAGTGGCGAATTGGTATTGTGGGTCTGGAGTAAACCCCCCCCCCTCCTAATGAACCGATTTAGTTTATTTTTGCAACACATAGTTACCTGTGGATTACCACTACGAATACCGAGTTTCGTCGAAATATACCAATAATCATGGCTGGTAGTGGCGAATTGGCATTGTGGGTCCGGAGTAAACCCCCCCCCCCTCCTAATGAACCGATTTAGTTCATTTTTATATCTCACTTTTCTCTCTATATTACCACTACGAATACCAAGTTTCGTTGAAATATAACAAATATTACGGCTGACATGGTCAAATTAGTGATTTGGGTTTGGGGTAAACCCCCCCCCCCCTTCCGGTGGACCGACTTTGGTGGTTAACGAACTCGTTCAATCGTTTGCTAATTGAATGCTATATACCAAGTTTCGTGACGAAAAAACAAAAACTCTGGCCGCTATCGTGTTAACAGACATATATATATATATATATATATATATATATATATATATAAATTTTAACGGGGGTCATTTTCGGTGTCTACTAGGTAGCATCGATAAAGATTTGAAGAAATTTTTCAAAAATTCCGTCGTGAGTCCAACCTCAATAGCTACTTTCCTTCGGAGGAAAGTGCTAATATCGATGATCAATTCACACGTGCTGTGTTACATTTTTATTTTCATGCGGAGCATTTATAATGAACCACATTCAGAACGTCCAGTTAATATTAATCACAAAGTTCTTAAAAATCTTGTGTAGTCACAGCTGCAATTAACAGTGGATCAAATGAAAGAAAGGATAGCTTAATCGCACGGATTATGACCACTCGCGAATAGTGAATTCCAACAAACTGTTGTTTTATCGTGATAATCCTAGATCATTTACAGCTCAAACAACGCTGCAAACATTATTGAATTTATTTAAGAGCTTTTGCTGTACTCTGCTTACTCCTGAACGTTGCCCCAAGAGATGTTCACCTATTTCTTGTTTTAGGTGAACAATTTTAGATAGTGATGAAAAATAAACTATTGAATAAAATGTCAAATTGCGTTTTATTTACATTATTATAAAAGTGCGCACGAACATTTTAACCAACCTAATATTAGAACGGACTAATAATCAGTTTTCAAAATAAAACAAATACAATAATGTCGACAAATTAACACCATAAAAATTAAATGTTGCAGTCCTATTGTTATACTTTGTCCGCAAACTTATTAAAGAGTAAATCGCCTCGTTAGGTCTTATTAAAAAATAAATAAATGAAATAAAATGACGAATTTTGTACACCTGTAAGTAGATTGGAAGTCCCTATTAATGAGTCTATTTCATATGATCATTGAGCACTCAACTGAGGACCACTTCATCCCGCCGATTTTTCAAAAATAATGAAGATACGTCTTAGTGGCCTTATTCAATTTATTTATATGATTTTTAGCCTTATTATATTCTGAGTGTTCAAAACTGGATGCTCTTAAAAATCTCGGCTGTCATTAAGAATAAGTTGATCGGCACAAGTTTGAAAACTTGTCCTGATTCACCACTACCAATTCTGGATGCCTTTTTTAATCAGGTCCTTAATCGTGCTCCGAGCTTTTCATAGTTTTTTCGCTCATTAAGCCATTACGATGCTTGCCGAAGAAAAACCACAATCCACAGTGACAGCGACTAGGCCTTCTTTATCCATGTTTTAAACCACACTTAACTTCCATACAACCTTTACGTAAAGCAGTAGCAGTATTTTTAAGTTTAGCATTTCTTATTCATAAATGATCGTTGTCAAACACATTTTATATTGTAATACCGGACTAATTGCGTTCAGGTTTATGATGATTCTGCTAGGCCATTGGTTTTAGGACAAGGGCGTGCGCCTTCCGTTTCGTGAGGCATCGGAGGAAGTCCTTGCAACAACAATCTCGATCTTATTGAAAAACGGAAACGAGTATTTACATATAATTTCTCGCATAGAGTATGAGCAAGCTGGATGATGCGTCCTTGGTGCCGTACTCATCTAGGACGAGGCCAACACGATACTGGACGGATCCTGGAATTGGAACGGCTCAAGCATCAGCGGAGAAATCTTAGGAAATTCAAAACAGAATTCTTATAACATCCGTTCCACATACCTTTTATTTAAAAATAACGCCCAACAAGTTATGTAAGTGTTTAGGGATTCTTTGTAATGCGTTTAAATAATGTTAAAATTGAAGACCAATGTGGCTTAGTATTTCATATGCATAGTGAAGATATGTATTGGTCATGACTGAGGAAACCTTCATGCGCACAATACAACAAAAACATCCATTTTGACAGCATCCTACGAAGATACTTATGCCGTCCTACAATATATATATATATATATATATATATATATATATATATATATATATATAGAGAGAGAGAGAGAGAGAGAGAGGGAGAGAGAGGGAGGGACAGAGAGAGAGATTAAACATCACCGAAGATGTTTAGCAACAAACCCGCCTATTTCCGATAATTGGAAAAGTCTTCACTATGAATATTTACAAAAACGAAAAAAAGTATCACCATTTTGAGATGTTCACTATAATTTATCGCAGGACTGAAAATAACTAATTGATGATGTTTTATTCATTAGGTATGTTATAACGCTGAAGTTCCAAGATATTGCTCCTGAATAGGGATTATGTAAAGATGGTTGGCAAAAGTATAATAAATAAAATGAAATTAGGTAACGCCTATGTTGTGCAAAGTCCGGTGGAGAAGGAAGATTGACCCAATTTGAAATCATATATAATAATTTATATTTTGGGAAATGTCGAAGAAATGTTTTCTATACTTTATCGAGCCTACCTACTAGTTACGTAGTGGGTATATATATAAGTAACATAAATTACTCTCATTTAAATTGATATATATATATATATATATATATATATATATATATAGACATGTGCCTGTTAACGAGGTTAAAATTATGTTGCCTTTTAGCACTTTTCTCCGAAGCAAAGTAGCTATTGAGGTTATTTACTCATGACGGAATTTTTGAAAAATGTCTTCGAATCTTTATTGATCCTACCTAGTAGACACCGAAAATGACCCCAGTTAAAATTTATATATATATATATATATATGTATATATATATATATATATATATATATATATATATATATATATATATATATATATATATATATAGTTATTATGTTTCCTCTAACACGAAACTTGGTATATAGTATTCCCCCATCAAACGATTGAACGAGTTCGTTAACCAACAAAGTCGGTCCATTTGGAGAGTGGGGGGGGGGGGGGGGGGTTACTCTGGAGCGAAAGTAGTTATTTGCCAATACCAGTCGTAATTTTTGTTATATTTCAACGAAACTCGGTATTCGTTGTGTTCATCTGAAGAGAAACATTTGTTGTAAATATAAACTAAATTGGTTCATTAGAAGGGGGGGGGGTTACTCCGGACAGAATTTACTAATTTCCTTATACCGGTCGTAATTTCTGTTGTATTGTAACGAAACTCTTTATACGTCCTGGCTTTCTAATAAGAATGAAGTGTTGTAAAAATGAACTGAATCGGTCAATTAGAAGGGGGGGGGGAGGGGTTGTTACTTTGTACTATGCTTGAATTGAATTCTTCCGCCAAACGTAGGTTCGCGAAACTCTTCAAGATCAATAGATCAAAATGTGAAGCTTTGTGTATTTAGTACGTAGAGTAGTACCCCGCATACACAAAACTCTGAAAGGAAATTCATTACAAAATTAATAATTGAAACAGGTGCTCATATAAAATACAAAAGAGTAGAACAATTTATATTTTTATTTTATTTATCTATGTAGGTTATTTTAAGCGAATTATTCAGGAATGCACTCGACACTACTCAATTCTGTGGAAAGTGCTTAGTTATGCAGCTCCTGTGTGACGAACTTTTTCTTTCTTAATGAAACTTTTTATTCACAATTTCTATGATAAAAAAATGAAGATTTGAGTTATTAGGAATATTGGTCTACAAGTGTGGGTTTCATAGAATTTTTTTTTTCGTTTCTTTAAGAACGAATTATGGGGATGAGATCAGATGTCAAACATATTGAGTAGGATCTACTGGCCTTAATTTCTATTTTTATGCTAAAAAAGTCGCTACATAACTTTCATAATTATGATGGAGACGTATATTGAAAATACACAGAATCTCTCATGTAGGATATCTCTAAGCAGAAGTCAGTTTATCATATGAGATTACTTTTATAAATCTCTACTCAATATTTGATTTTCTTTTAAATCCTATGATTTAAGTCTAGAGTACTCAGAAATAATGTCAAATTTTCAAAGGCCTTTCCAAGAGTACCACTGAGCCTGTAGCTTACAGAAATTATGGATTTGGTACCTCTAATATATGAAACGGATATGTATTCATTTTATTTATTGAAATATTTTTCCTTGAGACTATTTATCTTTACTCTATTGTACTCATATATATATATATATATATATATATATATATATATATATATATATATATATATATATATATATATATATATTTATATATATATATTTATATATATATATATATATATATATATATATATATATATATATATGAGTAAAATAGAGTAAAGATAAATAGTCTCAAGGAAAAATATTTCCTAAATATATATATATATATATATATATATATATATATATATATATATATACATACATACACACACATTATAATACAGTAACTTGCAATCAAGCTGTGATATAAAGCCCGTTACCACATTAATACACAAGATTCGGACCACCATATTGTCAAGATTTAGACTGCGGTAGTCCAAATCTTGAGACATTCCTCACCGTGAATGGGACATCCTCGAGGGCAGAGTTGGACTGAATAGTCCATCGAAGTAGAATTAAAACCCCAACTATCTATCTTATAGATTAACTGTACAGACCAATGAGGCCGCACAGGCCAGACGTGTGTAGACAAGAGGATATTTGCTTACATACAGTGTGTTTACTATAACTCGACTCTGCAGTCCCAGCCTTGCGGTTTATTGACTTCTTGAGGCCAAACTGTGCAGTCTCTGCATTGAGATTTGAACAGAACGTGTACGGCCACCTTAAGTCTGGCAATTTAGCTCAAAGTTGATTTGACGTATAAATAATATATACATATATGAATACGAACTGAAAGAACGTACCTATTCTGACGTTTTAAGGACATGCAGTTGCGAAAATGATTAATCTACTTCTTACAAAAATGTTATCAAATCATTCACTCGGAGAGACCATTAACATAATATTTCAAAGGGAAGATCCTCCCCGGCCTTGAGATATTACGAAACATACAATTCATCTTGTGATCTCTGCTCCAAGGAACCAACCAGAACTAAATACGACAGAACCCGTGAAGATTACCTGTTATAGGAGATTGCTGCGTTTTAACCTAACAGATAGCGTGGGGCTACATCATTAGTAGTAGCTGTGGAGAAAAATACTCGGGGGAGAGAGAGTCCACGATTCTCAAGGTCGTCTCTACGCTTTCTTCGTTTCGGAATCTTGTGGGTGTAAAATTACGCTATTGGTATAGTGGCTATTGTTTCAAATTTTTATTGGACATTTGGTTCTTCTTTCTGATTAAGTCTCACTTACCGTTGAGTCATAATGTGAATTGGGTTTTATTGGAAATTATTTCATATTTTTAATTTGTGTTTATTAGACATTATTTCATAATATGAAGTAGGCTTTATCTAGGACTGTTTCATATTGTTGATTCGATTAGCGCCGGTTTATTGGCCATTGTTTCATATTATAATATAATTGGGTTTTACTTGCCATCGTTTTATATTGTTGATTTGATTCGTATTTTATTGGTCATTGTTTGATATTATTAAATTTTTTTTTTTGAGAATATTTTATATTTTTAATTAGGGTTTAATAGACATCGTTTCATATTGCCGTTTTAGTTTTACTGGACATTGTTTCATTTGTTGATTGTTTTTTTTTGTTTCATATTATTAATTGGGTTTTATTGGAAATTATTTCACACCGTTAGTTGGGGTTTATCGGGAATTATTTAATACTGTTAATTGGGTTTTACTGACTATTGTTTTATATCTTTATTTGAGATTTACTGACCATTGTTTTATATCTTTTATTGAGTTTTACTGACCATTGTATGATACTGTTGATTCGGAGGTTTGTTGAGTATTAAATTATATTATTACTTGGGTCTTGTTAGACATTATTTTATGTTTTTAATTAGATTTTGCTCGACACTTAATCATATTGTTAGTTCCTTTAGCATGACTGAATGAAATCTATTATGATATTGGTTAAAAATCGGCCTGATATTTTTATTCTCCCTCTCCACGTTATCTTTGGACAGGCAGACTTGTCAGCAGGCTGCTTGTTAGACAGAATTACAGAACAAACTTAAGAAGACCGCGGATGGAAAGTCAAAGTAACGGTACCCTTCAGAAATCATTGCCTCTTCTGATAAGTTGGTTTAAATCTTGGTATTTATTTATTTTAAACCGTTTTATAATACGCACAATATTTTACAATTTAAAGAAACATTAACTATTCAGGTTGGCCGTTTTTGTACCGTTTTACGCTACCATAATAATTCATATAACGGAGTCAGTGCTTCAGATACATCGTCATAATATTTGTCTAAAGGCAGACAATTTTATTGTGACAGAGTTGGCACATGTATTATAGACTCCTAATAGACAGTACGATATGCTACGTAACTTAATTCATAATTTTTATTTTATTTAAGAAAGTTTACTGCCATTTGAACCCAAATAAATATTTGATTGTTCGAACCTCAACACAAGTATTCATTTGGAATATTCGCTAATAATGATAAGGCACCGGCTGAATAGTTGAAAAGAAATTTGTTCGCTCAAGTATGACATTTACTGAACACTTTGCAGTCGACTTGAGCTGCCGCAACCACAGAATCCAAGCTGATCTTAACCGAACATAGCTTCTTGCGAATTGTGGGAAAGAAGTCACGTTGTGGTTTGTATTATCGTTGAGTAACTACCTTTACTCCAAGAATCAGAACCTGGGATTTAGTTCTTAAAGGATTCTCTATTATTAACAATTTTATTCATATAAAAAAAATAACAATTGCTCAAACATCGTTCCTACCATGTCAAACTATCGAATATGCAAATCGGATTAAACTAGGGAGCGAACATATTCTACCCATTGATGAAGTAAAATATTGAAAAATTGTCTTATTCGATATTTTATTTAATCCATTAAAAGCTATTCTAAAGGGGTTAGAGTTGCGACAATTTGCGACAAGCCGTATCGCCCACAATCTAAGAATGTCTTGAATCTGTAAAACAAGATTTTTCCTATTCGATAGTTTAACATGGTAGGGGCGATATAATGGCTGAAATAGTTTTGAACAACTAATTTTTGGGCAGATTACGTTCAGTGTGTCTAAAACGGCACACCCAGTGAACTCAAAAAAATATAATTAATTCTGACATTATTTGGTGATATCATAAACAACTATACCTTATTCTTGAGAGACGTCACTATAGGAATTTCGTTCACCTTTGTTTTATTTAGAGTTAGTGTTTTTATTTATTTTAGTAATAGTGAAAGTAATTAAAATTGTTCAGTAATCAGAATATTTAAATATTATATTAAAATTGTTTTTAAGGATTCCTTTTGTCCATGATTTAGCAAAATCCTCTTGGCATATCCCTCTCCTCCAACGTTATCCCAGATAATCCTCCTCGCCCCCCTGTGTTCACGAAACAATTTACTACTGGTTATTTCCTGCCTTCTAAAATAGTGTAAATATTGTAAATAGTTTATATAGATCAACCAAGTAACCAAGTTTTCATTAAAATAAAAAAATACCAGAACAATCATTGGGAGTAGCAGTAACGGAGTAGTAAACGGAGTCACATTAGTACAATGTGGTGAAATTGACACAAACCTCATCTGCTAATATATCTGTCTGAGAGCGAACTGACAAATATATGGATATATATATATATATATATATATATATATATATATATATATATATATATATATATATATTTGTTCGCACTTTTTGGTGAAAGTTCGAACCTTTGGTATCAGTTGAATTGAAAATATCCTAGCAATATAGGTTTGTACCAATTTCACCTCACTGTACAAAGGTGACCCCATTTTACGGTGTCCGTTTATGAAATAAGCGAAACGATATTATTCTTTAACGATTAAATCATCTAATGAAATTATGCTGGACTTAATTAAAAGATAAACATGATCTTGAATAAATAAACATGATTCCAATGTGATAATGAGCTTTGTTTTTTTATGGTGAAATCGTTAATGTTCGGAAGATGCGATGGTATTTGAAGGATTCGGGAAGACAAAGAAGCTGCCGGAAACGACTTGACGTGGCCATGGATTTAATTGGGAACGCAGTCCAATTAGTCCGCTAATTTATGACTAAGCTTCAATTACTCTAGTACGACGGGGCTGCTTCATGTATTATTTGTTGTTACAATCTAAAAATCCAGTGTGTCAGGGCAAAATTCCTTGCGCTTATAAGGGCAAAAGGTTGCGGCTTATAATAAAGAAATAAAATATATACACATAATAGTAACATAAGCTTTTTAATTTTGAGAGTTGGCGGACTTTCTTCCATTGTTAAGCACTGTTGTAATGAGACACAGTCGTAATATGGATAGCTAGTGGACCACACATGCAGGGTTTTAATGGTCTCTGAGGAGGGAGCATGAAGACCACGAAATACACGTCGGGCAATTATAAAATACATTAGTACAAATAAAGGAAAAGAAGTGCTATTTCTTTAAAGAGTAACACCCCATATCCATACATCCAGGAAGGGTTACTGAATAAAAGTAGCCCTCAATTGGGGGAAAGAAATACTAGAACATATAACAAACAGAACTTATAAAATAAGTAAATACAATATTCTATAAATTTCATTTATAATGAAAACCTTAAAAACTTTACAATCCAAATACTACATTTTTTTTTATACAAATTTGATAAATGGTTAAAGTGGATGTATTTACAATATTGTATAATTTAATGGATAATAAATTGTTAACTGGATATATAGGTATAAATTCAATTGTACAATTGGAATTATATGTCATGATTGTATTGGACGAAGTGCGTTTCTTGCAGGCCCTCATGGCATCTTACGGGACTGAATTTTCTAATAAGATATTGGTTTAGTTAAATATTCATGTTTATTTAAATTCCTTTTTTGTATATTTGTCATTACGTTTTGTTATATGATTTTTTTTTTAATTTCTCTTTTTATTTAACAACGCATCCTCACTTTTTCCTTTTTTGCTTGATGAGTTTTCATTTATACTCTCGAGGGACAGTCAAGGAATGTTAATTGTTATATACACACGTACCGCACATAATTGGCCAGAAGCTATCTGGACAAGAAGAAAGTAAGAATAACTCTATTTCTTCCCTTCAAATGAATTTCCAAGACTCATGGCTTTGAAACTACTTATACAAGCCTTAATGACCGCTCAATATTCCAAACATTTTTAAGGACGAATACTTAATTTACTTCGGACATGTTTCCGGAAGTGGAACTCTGCGGGGGTATCCAGTTCTTGCGCAATTTCTGCGCGCCCGATAATTTCTGGACCACGATTCTGAGTGGATTAGCTGTTATGAAAATGGCCGGCATAACATGTCGGAGTTGCTTTTACTTTCCGCACTCCCACTTATGGTCGACTCCATTAATCTCTTATCTGGATTAATTTTTAATTGATTATTAAAAGTGGGATTTCGGTAGGCGAGAATTCAGGCAGTCCCATGGGTCGGGTGGGTTTCGCAAGTCCGTCAGTAATGGCATGTGTAATAGGAATTCTAAGTTCTCCCAGTGTCGTGGGATTATTTCGGACTAGGGACAGAGGGAAACTACGGACGAAAATAGCAATATTAGGGTATTATATATTATTAAAGGGACGTTTTTATAAAACACATTTTGTGCCTTTTAAAATTGCTTAAAAATGTTTTGGCTTCACTGCTTGTTAATAGATTTTTCCCTCTAGGATCAGCTGTATGCTCATTATTAAGCTAGGAATTTACTCTATTTAGGGGTAATAATAACTCTTTATTTTACAATTTTTTTATGTGCTAAAATTCTTCCTTAACTAATCAAAAATGATATCCAAGAGTGCGTGTTGAAGAAAAATGTTTTAAATAGGCATAAAATACGATTTCCGAGTGAATTCCGTATGTGATGATCATTTTTTGAGCGAGCTTCGATTGGTCCTTTTTTTAATTGTTACGTTTTTTTGGTCCTCCTTCAATACATTTCAAAATTAAACCCCATTTTTAAAAATCTTTAATACAAGAAAGTATGAAAAACCATTAAATAGGAAAAAAGACATTAAACTTGAAAGTCGTTTTCTCAAAAATATGTTTTTGAAATCGGGCGATACTCTGTCGTCTTCAATTTTTGCCCGATCAACTTCAGATGTGCACTGCAGCCTCCTAATGATACGTACTTCACTACGTAGAATTTTTTCGATTCATTGAATTATAACGATTTTATGACTTTCGACGGATTTTTCAATAAAAAATGAATAATTGTTCACCATTTCCGAAAAAATTAATATTTTTTAAAAATCCTACATGCTTTACTAGATTTACCCTTCTTCTTCCGAAATAATTTTAGTTCTTCGTTCTAGATTAAAAATTGCCGCCTACAGACTGTTGCCCGCGAAAAAAGAGGGTTTTCGTTCATCAGATACAGCGCCGCCACTTTTGTTTTCAAAAAATTGAAACTTATTTATTGGAAAATACTTTTTGGATACTTTTACATCTCCTATAAAACGTTTGACATAAATAATTGAAAAATATTGATTTACTTATTAAATTCAAGAAAATTACTTTGATTTTGATCCCACAAGGTAGTATTACCCCTTAATATATTATTAAAATATTTGTATATAAACAATTGAAATGTTTTTTTTTTTATTTTAATACATTTTACTTGATATAATCAGCTCCTTTAATTAGTTTGCTTGAGCATTCATTTATTTCTTTAATGAGTTTCCACTATGGAAAATCATCCTTCTTCTACATGACAGATTGTCTTCCTGTTTGTGTCACTGTAGCTTGTAAACAGCACAACACACTATAAGCAATAGAAGTCCAAATTTATCCAACTGCTCCTTATTATACAGAACGCAGTAGACTTGAAAAGAAAAAATGCAAAACATTTTTCAAGAAAACTTCATTTCATCAAAATGTTGTGCAAAAACCCACCTCTAACAACATTATTAGTCTCTCTCGCCTTCTCTTTTCGGTTCTACTGGCCGGAATGTGAGAGTCCTGTTCTGCTTTATGATCACAATTTGTTTCTAATGTCGGTGAGGTTTCACTTAGATGAAAGTTTCGCCTAGCCTTTAACATAAATATAAATATAGACACATGCGAACACACACACATTCAGAAAATAATTTTAGCGCATATTTCCGAATAATATTTAGTAGCCAACGGCCTTAGCCACGTTGAGTGCACCGGTTCCCGTAGATCACCGAAGTTGAGCAACGTCGGGCGTGGTCAGTACCTGAATGGGTGACCGACCACGTGCTGTTAGCATTAGAAAAGGGTGGCAACCTGTAGATAGCCCGGCGCTAATGGCCAAGATGTAGATGCGCCGTTAAAAAAAAAAAAAATATATATATATATATATATATATATATATATATATATATATATATATATATATTTAGTAGGGGGGGGGGGGGTAAAATAAAATAATTTAATTCCCATATACATTATATTAATATTATTTATTTTTATTATTATCGACTTTTAGGCGCCTTAGCTCCTGCACGTGAAGTACAATTAAAGATGTTTTGACAAGTTCGATTTTCTCAATATATTCACTTCTGGATTCGAATAAAATAACATTCAAGGCGCTAACTACCTATTATCTAGAAGAGTTTTTTTGGTTTCGAGAACTACAAAACATCATGTTCAAGTTTTTCTTTCCTCATTTGACATTCATTGAAACTAAGATATATTATGATGATTAGATAGTTAGCCGTCGAGGTGATAAGTACAGATGGAATGGTTGGGATTCGGCTAAATAAACCTCAATATGATTTTGTTTTAAAAAAATCTATATTTCGGACGTTTCGGCTACTCATTGGTAGCCTTCGTCAGCTAAAATGACAAAAAAAAAGAAATTAATACAGAAACAATCAAGAAAAATTTATAATTGTGATAGGTAACAGAACTATAGATACAGTTTAACTTATAACAGAACATATCGTCTTAAAATTCTTAGAATGAGTAGAATGAAAAAGAAAATAGGTACAGTAATTGATTTTAATAGTAATTAGTAACATTAATTGATTTTACAGAGAAATAAGAGAACTATATACCAATGACAAATATAGTAGCTAATAGTAACATTAATTAATTTTACAAAGAAATAAGATACTACATACCAATGGAAATGCCGAGCGGCAGAGGAAGACCAAGGTTGGCAATTAAGTAACCATTGTGAAAGTGTCTAAGGAAAAAAGGAATCTGCAAGGGGTATATGTAACTGGAAACAGCAAGAGGTGGGGGAAAACGGGCGGTAGGATCAAACAGATGTTTATGACATTTTATGACAGGAAAGGAGAAAAGGTGTTAATGGAAGGATACCCAAGGGGCAAGGTAAAAATCTAGGTAGGTGGTCGGGCGAGTATTTGGAAAATATTAGCGTACATAGGAGAAATGCCTTGTTGGTCAGTTTTGTAATTTATATTGTTTTTGTTTAAGTTTATGTGTACACATTCCGAGATCTGTAGTCTTTTTTTGTTACGTTGTGTAGAAAGAATTTTCGTGTCGTCGAAGTTAAAAGTGTGTTTTTGTGTAATGGCGTGTTTTGCAAGTGCAGATTTATCTATTTCTTTATTAGTGATGGTTCGTTTATGTTGTGTAAGACGTGAGTGAATGTCATTTATGGTTTCTCCTATGTATACACCATTACAGGAAGGGGTTTGGCAAGGGACTTGGTAAACACATCGGGTTGTATGTTCAAAAGGGATGGGATCTTTGAGTTTGGTGTAGAGGGTTTTTAGTTTGTTGGTAGTTTTCAAACCAAAGTTTAGGGAAGGGTAGGATTTTTTAATTGTCTTTGTAAGTTTATCAGTCAGTCCAGGTGTAAATGGTAGAGATCGGAACATTTGGGAACTGGGAGTTAGGGAAGAATTGGGAGAGATAGTGCTGGAAGGTTGGGATTTTACTTTTTTAACAAGGGATTTTATGAGGTTGGGGGGAAATTGGTTGCGTGCCAATATATCTGAGGCGATATTAATATTTTTATTGTGGAAGGAAGCATGGGATAGGGAGAGGACTCGGCGAAGGAGATTTCTGGCTACATTAATCTTGAGGTGGTAAGGATGGGATGAATGAAAATTAAGTAACCGTCCCGAGTATGTGGGTTTTGTGTACCAGTCAGTAATAATAGTACCGTCAGTCTGTCTAATTAGTAAGATGTCCAAGTATGGGAGCTGTCTGTCCTGTTCTATTTCGACTGTAAATTGAAGCCTAGGGTAAAAGGAATTGAAACAGGTAAGTATGTCTGTTAGTCTGTTAATTAGACAGACTAACAGACATACTTACCTGTTTCAATTCCTTTTACCCTAGGCTTCAATTTACAGTCGAAATAGAACAGGACAGACAGCTCCCATACTTGGACATCTTACTAATTAGACAGACTGACGGTACTATTATTACTGACTGGTACACAAAACCCACATACTCGGGACGGTTACTTAATTTTCATTCATCCCATCCTTACCACCTCAAGATTAATGTAGCCAGAAATCTCCTTCGCCGAGTCCTCTCCCTATCCCATGCTTCCTTCCACAATAAAAATATTAATATCGCCTCAGATATATTGGCACGCAACCAATTTCCCCCCAACCTCATAAAATCCCTTGTTAAAAAAGTAAAATCCCAACCTTCCAGCACTATCTCTCCCAATTCTTCCCTAACTCCCAGTTCCCAAATGTTCCGATCTCTACCATTTACACCTGGACTGACTGATAAACTTACAAAGACAATTAAAAAATCCTACCCTTCCCTAAACTTTGGTTTGAAAACTACCAACAAACTAAAAACCCTCTACACCAAACTCAAAGATCCCATCCCTTTTGAACATACAACCCGATGTGTTTACCAAGTCCCTTGCCAAACCCCTTCCTGTAATGGTGTATACATAGGAGAAACCATAAATGACATTCACTCACGTCTTACACAACATAAACGAACCATCACTAATAAAGAAATAGATAAATCTGCACTTGCAAAACACGCCATTACACAAAAACACACTTTTAACTTCGACGACACGAAAATTCTTTCTACACAACGTAACAAAAAAAGACTACAGATCTCGGAATGTGTACACATAAACTTAAACAAAAACAATATAAATTACAAAACTGACCAACAAGGCATTTCTCCTATGTACGCTAATATTTTCCAAATACTCGCCCGACCACCTACCTAGATTTTTACCTTGCCCCTTGGGTATCCTTCCATTAACACCTTTTCTCCTTTCCTGTCATAAAATGTCATAAACATCTGTTTGATCCTACCGCCCGTTTTCCCCCACCTCTTGCTGTTTCCAGTTACATATACCCCTTGCAGATTCCTTTTTTCCTTAGACACTTTCACAATGGTTACTTAATTGCCAACCTTGGTCTTCCTCTGCCGCTCGGCATTTCCATTGGTATGTAGTATCTTATTTCTTTGTAAAATTAATTAATGTTACTATTAGCTACTATATTTGTCATTGGTATATAGTTCTCTTATTTCTCTGTAAAATCAATTAATGTTACTAATTACTATTAAAATCAATTACTGTACCTATTTTCTTTTTCATTCTACTCATTCTAAGAATTTTAAGACGATATGTTCTGTTATAAGTTAAACTGTATCTATAGTTCTGTTACCTATCACAATTATAAATTTTTCTTGATTGTTTCTGTATTAATTTCTTTTTTTTTGTCATTTTAGCTGACGAAGGCTACCAATGAGTAGCCGAAACGTCCGAAATATAGATTTTTTTAAAACAAAATCATATTGAGGTTTATTTAGCCGAATCCCAACCATTCCATCTGTACTTAAGATATATTAGGAAGCGTTGATCGTCGGGGTTTCGGTCAGTGTTCTTATTCAATAAAACACATTTTATTTGCTAAAATGTATATTTATTGCCGCCAACGTTTCGGCTTGCTATACAAGCCATCTTCAGGGCTGTAAAAACATATATGGTATAACAATGGTAAGGACAGAAACAATAACAAAAAACAACAAAAAAAGGCTAGAAAAAGGCTTTCTAGCCTTTTTTTGTTGTTTTTTGTTATTGTTTCTGTCCTTACCATTGTTATACCATATATGTTTTTACAGCCCTAAAGATGGCTTGTATAGCAAGCCGAAACGTTGGCGGCAATAAATATACATTTTAGCAAATAAAATGTGTTTTATTGAATAAGAACACTGACCGAAACCCCGACGATCAACGCTTCCTACTTCCGAACGGTCGACCATATCTTCTCAACTAAGATATATTACATTTATTTATTGCTATACCACAACGGCAGCTATTAGCAAATTATTTAGTCTATACAAACGCGCTATGATGATGCAGTTCCTGCTAGTCAGGATTTTTATAATTAATTTCGAATTTGGCAAAATACAAGTACTAGACGCTGAGTTTAATATGTAAAAACAAAACTGCATACATTTTATTTATATGTTTTGATATTTTTTATCTTAATTTCTTCATAAAAATGAAATTGTATACAATAATACGTAAAAAGTGAATGTCATGGGAGAGGTTCCGCATATTAGTTGTTTTAGAATGTTATTGTCGAATGTATTCAGAGCAAGAAGAAGAAACCCATTTCTTCTGAACATTTCGCTTCTGTTTCGAGAATTGCCTCTGCAAGGAGTTTTGAATCATTCTCACTTTGTGAAAATGTTTACAGAACTCTGGAGTTTTGAAGAACAAACTTGTAGCTAAAAAATCCAGTATCATATGGTGAACCAAATTTATTTAATCAAATATGGAGATGGAGGACCGATAAAAATAAAAATATAATTAATTTATTAAAATTAGCTCTACATGTTTTACACCACTTTAGGCGCCTCTTCTGGCGCTAAAATATTAACTATACTACTAATGGGGGGTAATTGTAGTTAAGGCGAACCTTCCCCAATCATGGCCACGTCATGAATGAGATTTGAAGTATGGCGTCAATCAGCTGTGACTGGTCATTATGCAATTGATAAGGTTCAAAAAATTACTCAGGAGAAAATTAGTAACTTAATTTAATTTATAGACAGTTGAATCCAATCATTCACTTATAAAGCTTATCAACCAAGATTGCTTGGAACCTGTTGAAAACAATCTACTAAAATAGCTTCATCGGATTAATCTAACCACCCGCACAGCCATTGCCTCACTCATTGGTGTAATGTATTCGTTGATTGCCCGCCAAAGGTTACCAATTCTACAACTATATAGTACCTGCTCAGGAAATTGCTCTTGCTCAACTAACCTTATTCACCTGCCCAACCTGTAACAACACATCAAAACTATATCAGAGGAAAGGCATTGTTATTGTTTTGTGTATTATTGCTACGTTATAATGAACCTACAGCCAAAGGTGAAACTGTAAATCATGGCCTGTACAAACCTGTATAGATCGTAGCTTGCGTAAAACTAATAAGAGACCAAAGGTATTTGAAAAATTACCTCCTAAAAGTTCAAGGGGAAAATTGATATCTATCAAGAAACATAAAAATAAGTCTAACTCACCAGAGCAACATTATCTTGGCGTGTTTCCATAATTGACTCGCCAGACACAAGAAACCAACATATATATATATATATATATATATATATATATATATATATATATATATATATTTCGAAATTAAATGACAATCATCTTTGCTATTTGATGTCAAGTCTGGATATTCTAAGAATGGCCGTTTTTGTATCTGATCGTCTCGTTATTAAGTCTAATTTATTATTTTTATAAATGAATTATTTTGACCCCCTCAAGATAGCCATTAAGACAAATTATCAAACACCAATACAAATAAATTGGAGCTTAGTGCAACGACACTCTCGAAGAGAAAAAATCTTTTTGACTTGACTACGAATAGGACACACAGCACTGACTCACACCAATCCCCTAAACAACCTCCATCACCCAATGTGCAACACAAGGGACACAAAAAAAGCAGTTATCACATGTACTTACAAACTGTCACAAATTCGACTACATAAAACAAACGATTAGGGTACCAAAAAAACTACATTTTAGGAGATGACGAACAGACAATTCAAAAACTACTCACTTTCGTTAAAATCCTCTACTGACCAATATAAAAGACTGCACTACGAATGACCTAGTAGGGGAGGATAATTAAAATAATATACCAATAAAAATGAATTTCAAGATGAATACTAATTCTGCTGTGTAGCCAGCAGATAAAGTTGGATGCTCCCGTTTATTACTTAATATTGATTAATAAAATTTTCTTCTTCTTTTTGACAAATTTTGATTACATAATTTATGTGAATTTGGCCATTTTATCTTCAAATCAAAATTTCAATGCTGCTTTATAATTGTCAATTTCCATATTTTATAAAATGAAACACTGTTTGTTATTCACAAATTCAATTGGAAAAGCCTAATAAGAAACAAAAAGAATGAAATTGGGGAGTGGGGTTTTTGTCAAGCACAAAATTAAACTTGTGATCTAATAGCCACAATGCCTGTATTCTCTCAATGAAACTCGTTTTTTTGCCCTGTGATATTGAGAGCTAAAGCATGAACACTACCTAGTGTCGTGGTTTCGTTTCCCGAGGGGGCAAAAAGGGCATTAGCACTATCCTGATTAAAAATGGGGTGGTGAAGATATGTATGTAACCCGTTCCGATACTTTGTGTTATTTAAGAATGAACGTTAAAATTAAAGAAAATAAATAATTCGAATAAATAAAAAGTAATGTTCCAAAGTGTTTATATTCATTACTATTTTTTTTGTGTTAATACATACTTTCTAAACCTCTTTCATAGGGCTCTAAAAGTGATTTTTTTGAGATTATATTATTTTCCATAGATATACAATTTGATTGCGACCAACCACATAACACATTGTGATTGCAAGCGCTGATTAATGGATAAATAAACATGTGTACTGCGTACACGGTATGTGGGGCAGCGTTACTCAACAGCAGGGCACAGCTAGTGAAAGGTTTGGATCGAATAGGACCAGTACTTCCTGTGTCCAGCCAGTAAGTGGACCAAACAACCAACGGAATAGTAATCAACAACTTCGGGCTTCCAAAAGTCGGGCTGCTTGTATTACAGTTTGGCAACAATTCATTAACAATGTTGACATCTTGTACTCTGCCCATTCTTGTTTTTTGCGAAATGTTCAAATATCCGGGACACGCAATACATTAAAAAACCTTGATCAATGTGAAATTTTTTAGGTCAACCTGTTGTTCCTTTGTCCCTAACACCTAAAATATATATTTTTTGTTGGTTTTGTTTTTGGCGTGCCAGCTTATTAGCCATTAACGCCAGTGAAGAGGGCGATATTTATGAGTTTTGTATTGGGAAGTTATGGAATTGATGAAAAATTCTGGACTCGTTTCTATTTTTATTTTGTACATAAAATATATTTTTATAACATCTTCTATTTGATTCCACGCATTCAAATGCCGTTCAAGCTCGAAAGTCCATAAAACCCGAACCATTCTTTTGGTATTTTAGTCCCAGAAATTTTACCGAAAAAATAGAATTCCTCAGTGGTGCTGCGTCATCTTAGCTTGGTAGAGGACATAAGATTTAAGGGCCACAACAGGAAACTGATTGTATCCAAAGCGGAAATTACTCCATACTCTTTCTTTCTCATTTTTTTTACTAAAGTACTCAATTTACTTTTAAATGCAATTAAAAAAACAACAACATCCACTTTAAACGTTATGTAAACAGAGACAAACCCCCGTTTAAAATAACAAAACTAACTATTTTGTTTTAAGCTCTTATTTCTCGGATTGATATAAAAAATGTTATCCGAACCTTTTTTGTCGGGATTTAAGTAAGCGTTCTAATGGTCACCTTCCAATTAACAAAATTTTTGAATCGTGTTTGAGACATTTTAGAAAACATACAATAATCCCAAAACTATTTACGCCTGTTAATGAAATATTTTATTTCTAGTACTTCCTTAACTCCAGAGGAACCAAAATTTATCTGTCTTGGATTATATGAATATCATAAGTCAGGAATAAGTTTCAACTGAATTAATCGTTTTAATACCCAAACTGAAAATTTTGGAAAAGTAGGTGTTTGAATATTTCTCAAAAACGTAGGTGTTCCGATTTTTTTCGCGCGAATTTCGCTCGAAAAATCAGGTCCTGGTGGACGGATTATGCTGGTTAACGTACTTGACCCTAATTCCCTATTTCGAAATTAGACGAAAGGAAACACAGATAAATCGAAGGAAACATATATATATTTCTGAAAAGATGTGTCTTAAAAGAACTCGAATGAAGAAGAGCATTGAAGATTTCTTGCGTAAAAGACCTTGCGTGCTAGCCCCCGATGAATGTGTATCCTTGAAAACATCCCACTTATACTTAAGAGATTCTTTAAGTGGTTCTTCGTCTTTGCTGTCAACTCTTGAAAGTTCTTATTTTAGGGATTAGAAGACTTCAAAAGATGATATATACTCAATGATCCTTGGGGTTTTGAATAAGTAGCGCGGACATACAGAACAATATTCCTGAAACGCCCTTGGATGGTTCTTGATGTAGTAATATTAACATTGAATGAAGTATTGAAAGGCTGTAATAAAATGTCAAGGTAATAAAACAAGAAATGCATTAGTTTAATTATCACGAATGGAATGATTTGGTTCGCCAATTCATACGGGAAGTAAATTTTACTTATGGCGAGGTCAACAGGAAGTTTCGAATGAGAGCAATTTTCGGTTTAAAAATTATGACATAATTCAGTCTCGTTGGGGATGTGAGAGCTTGTAGCGAATTTCCTTCCTCCCCATAGAGAGGGAATGGAACTCGATTATGCGAGATTAGATGATTATATTTCTTGCATACACATTTATATGTCTGTTCGCACTCTAGCATTTACAAAAATATTTATTGAGAGGATATCTTTGACTGTTGCTGATGCGAAAGTAGAAATTAAAGTGCAGCTCCCTTAGCCTTTCTTTATGTGTATTGTCAGAATCAAGATGTTATTTTGATTCTCACCAGTGGCAAACTAGATGGAATTCTTCTACCTTTGATCTAAGACGACCTATATACTACCGACTGTATTATGCTGTGCGTTCTAAAAAGCATTACCTATTCAAACGTTAGCTCATTCGATTTCCTGGATTATCCCTGGTGCATTTATCCAGTCGGATCTCCGCCTTAAAGCGAAGGGGCGGGAGCGCATAAGAACAAACCTATTGGGAAACGATGCCGCGGAAGCGGTGTCTCACGGCACGTCCGATACTTTCTCCGATCAACCACTTCTGAATTCTAATGTACTCATGGGACTTTTACTCTCGTTTGACGGGTGGGTTCATTCAGTATTTCAGGATCGTGTGAGGAAACGCTGTTCTTCATTGTTCGACTGCGACCTGTCTACTGTGGGAGTTCTGGATTGCCTTTTACCTGGACTGTTTACAGAAATTAAACATTAAATACTACAAAAACCTGAAAGGCTAGAACTGTTCTAATGTTTTGATCGAAGAAATATTGTTTGTATAGTGGAGTTGCTCTTTGTACGTACTTAAACAAACTTACATTTATGATAGTACGTTTGTGAACTAAATTTTTACCGAATTCAAATTTGTAGATAAAAGAGAACAAGGGGCCTTCCTTATAGGCCAAAAAATTGGTTTAACGTTCTTTTATACCATTTTATTTTATTTTTGTCCACTAGTTTCTGGCACTTGGTCTCCTTTCACAAGACAACTTTTCTGAATCTATTTTTTTCCCATTTCAGTCTGGACAATAGGCCCCATCATGAGCTTGAAGGGTCTGGCCTAGTCCCAGCAAGGAAATCTTTAAACCCAAGAAAATATATCCGTTTTAATGGATTAACAGGGGATTACCAATTAGCTCCATATGAGTAGGACTGCTTATGGTATTGGCTGGCATGGGTTTCCTTCTGGTCGGCTCCTTCGGTGACTGGCTTATTGTCTCTCTATTCGAGGAATTAATAAATCGTGTAATTAATTGACCACATTAATAAAGTGGTCGAATGAAAAGAAGGAAAAATGATTTAAAAATCAAACCATTTTTCTTATTAATATTTGATGAGAATTGTATCTAATGTGACCCATCTATTCTTCAACTGGGAGGAATTCTGCCCACTACTAAAATATGACGGATTACATGCGATGCGCCAAAAAAGCGGTGCGTTGGATTCATAATAAAATAGGCATAATTTCTGATTTTGATTAAGGCAGAATGAAAATAACAGTTATTTCATTCTATTTCGTTTTTATTATGTATAATTACTTTTTTTTTCTTCCAGGAAATAGGAATCAGCGAGGAAATACCAGGAAGAATAGCAGAATCTATTCTCGTAGACTCGCTTGCTATTATTCAAAGCCACATATATGGCTGAAAAATTCTATTTTTTTTTGTTGTGTTTTATTTTATTTATTTTTTTTTAAATTTATTTATTATTCAACTTTTTGGTATATTTATCAGCAGTATTTTATATAATATCGCTTTTTTTTTCTTTTTTTTCGTTTTGTTGATTTTTATTAATACTTTCATCACTATATTCTCATTAATTTACTTAATTCATATAATGTTTTTATTTTTAGTTGTTTATTTATTTTTTTGAATTTAAAATACCTACAAGGTTGATCAACATGTTGTGTACGGAGCAACCCAATTTAGTTGGGCAACCAAACTTTTTGTACAATAAAGTTTTTCCTCCTCCTTATTTTTATAATCAACTGACTAATATTTAGGCCAACTTTTATCCTGTCGTTTTAATGACTTAAGTCCTCCTTAGTGGAACTCAGAATAAATACATAAATAAAGGAAGTTTTAGTTCCCTGATCTTTTTGAAATATGAGAACGTCAGTAAGTTGTTGCGAAAATTGCAGGAAATGTTTATATTTGAAATTAGCTGTCAAAATGTTTGGTTAAAATAATCGTCCTGTAAATATGTGCATCAGGAGCAAGAAGTATCCATCAGTGAAATAGCTAATGGAGTTTTGTCTCTCCTTCAGGTGTAGAATCATCATTCCGATGCTAGGAATCAGCAGCTCTGAGTGTTTCCACTCTCTCTATACTGAATCCATCAAGGGATGACTCGCCCCAGTCCATATATCCATTTTCTGTTTGACGGCACATCTATCGGGGGAGAGAGTGGACTGACAAGTGATGTTTGTCATGATGAGCCGATTTGATCTAAGGAAATTGATTTTTCCCAAGTGCATATCATCTAGCCACCCAAGTCTTCTAAAAACACATAGTTTTTTTCGCCCATCAATGAATGATACAAAGATTTATTTTCGGAGGATTGGGAATGAAAACGTTAATGCACCCATATTGGCAGTAATTTTATATTTCTTGCAACGTAATTCCCTAAAAGACTTTTTTTTCCCTATTTTTTGTTTATGATTGGGGTTTACCTGAATCCCTACTGCAGTCCAAAATATCAATGAGTTTCTTACAGCCGTATTTTTTGTATTTTACTATTATTTATTTAAATTTTAACGTCCATTTATTATTGACAGAGAATGTTTACTATTATTTATTTATCAAATTTTAGCGTCCATTTATTATTAACTTCAAATTTTAGGACGGGTTATCTATAGGTTACCACCCTTTTCTAGCCAGGATAGGGCTGATACCTTTTCTTTTTTCTAAAGAAAAGCCACCACCCCTAGTGGGAATCGAACCCTCGACCCTTTAGCACGGAGTGCTCACGCCTTAACGCTCAAGACTACCAGGCCTCCTGTTTACTATTATAAAATGCCTTATTAAACTTTAAACTGCTCTCCATATGTTCCATATTTGTATAAAATATGATACAAATGTTGTTGGCTGTTTTTGTAAAAGTGGAACTATTACAAAACATTATTCTATAACAGATAGGACAGGATTTGGATTTTACGTACATTTTCTTTGTAAAACGATTTCGAATCGTGGTAAGTAAGTAAACAATGACCTTGATGACTAGGTGAATGAAATTCTACTGACTAGGTCCAAGCGTCTAATCAGGTTCACTTTGATTGAGAAATCGAAAATTAAAGCATTTCAAATAACACCAGATACACGAATTGCATGAAAACACGCTTCGGGGGTCTCCCGTGGTCTAGCTAGCGCCTTGCCTTCATATGCGGGAGATGGTGGGTTCGATCCCCACCGGCGGCAGGAATTTTCTTATCCCACGGCTCGTTGGGAAAATTCCACGCTGCACCATGGATGTCGGCGTTAATGGCCTAGATGTTGAAGCGCCGTAAAAAAAAACACGCTACGATGACGCGGTGCGCCTCAATGTATCTGGTTCGGGGTGTCCGTGACCTCTGCACGCTTATGTCGCTATGCTGCACCCAAAGCTGAGTAATTTACAATCGATATTTTACTTCCAAATAATTCATGGTACATTAAACTAAATATTGGGGCATCTCAACATCATCAAGCATCAATATCTTGTCTTAAATTGAATGCACAACTCCTCCATATTTGATTCCACGCGGGTTGTCTTTGTGATCCAAATTTGGCAAATTGCTACGCAATCAAAATGGACTTTTCATCCATTAAACTGGGCGAAAGGGCCTTCGACGACATAAAATCACAAACCCCAATCCCCTGCCGTGAAACCACTGGCTGTTCCCGGTCATTATTGCTTACCAAAATCATTGGCACCTTATCGAGCAACCAATTGCTCGGGGACCCAGTTGTTAGGGCGATCGACGAGACACACCCACGCACATTTCATAACAGGTGTGAAGGGGGTAATTCTCTTGTTGCGCAATCGGACCAAAGACAAAGTGTTCTTCTTGATGACACTGCCAAAAAGGAGTCCTGCATTTGGAATTAGAAATTGATTCATTTCCATTATTCCAAAGAGTAGCCATTTGTACAAGAGTGATTCGGAGCAGTGGCGTAATTGGTTGAGAAAGTCACTATAATTTATTAATTCTCAGGTTTTAGTATTTTAAAAATCATCCACAGGCCGTTAAATGTTTTCTCAAAAGATAATGTTTGATCATGGGATCAACTCAAATGTGGTATGAAAATTTCTGTTTTGTGTAATAATCAAGAGTGGTAGAGAACCGGACTAATATGCTGGAGAACCTGATCTCAAAATTCGAGCGCACTAAAGATTTTATCTTGTAGGATCTTCTCACATGAGTTGGATTAGAGATCCCAGACCGTCCCTAGACCTACCCAGCCTTTAATTAATTTAATAATGGGTACCTATACAGGGAAAAATCAGGCGGCTTGAGCATAATACTGACCACTCCCTAGTATTCCGTAGTGTCAAGAGTCGGATGCCTCTACAGTATCTTGTTCCTTGTGTTCCTGTAACGGGACTGATTCCCCCCCCCCCCCATATTAGTTATACAAGTGTTAATATTAGTCTGTAGGCGTTTGTGTAAAGTTTATAGAAAAAAAAACAACAAAAAACTAATTTTTTATTTTATTTTTCAGGTAATTAAATCCGGCTTGGATCGGAACTGATAGTAGCAAGGTAAACGTTTTTAAATTTCTTTTATTTTGTGAATCCAGTAAATTTTGTATTACTTGAAACTCACTAAAAAGTGTTTGAGAATTTATAAAAGAGAAATTCTTGAAGAAATTAAATTTATTAAGGCCTAATTTTGTAATAAATTATAGACACAACTATTATTAATCAACCTCTATCAGCTACTATATGTGTTTTGTTGAAGTACACTATACTTGTGTCGTCTCCCTCATGCTAATATTTCATTAAAACTTTGTGGGACTTTTATGTTTCATTGCAGACATCTTTGTAATATTTTATCAATTTTTTCTTAGTCTCATTTAGATTTTTTAAATATAAGACTTTCATCTATAATTTTTTGCGTTTGGTCGAAAAAAATTGAGTTGCTTAAAACTGATTTTTCAAGCTAACAAAATTATGAAATACTTATTTCATTAATGTTTCAACTATTAGTGAAGCAATATTGCAGGTTTCACAGGCGAAACCAGAAGAACCAGTGTTAACTGCACCGTCGAAACATGTAAAAGTTGTTTTACAACATTCGTGGAACCATTGAAAAAGGAAAAAAAAAACGTAAAAAATATGTCCAAATGACCTATTTTATTTTAATATTAAATAAGCTAACGACCCAAAAGTAATATAATTATATCCTTTCTTGTGTGAGATAGTAGAGAGCATCTTCAAAGGTACAATGTGTCTTAACGTGTGTTTCTCAAGCACATTATAATATTTCTTCAAGATTTCTCATGGGGTGTGTTTCGGAATCAACAAGATGAATGGGGTGAAAGATTTAACTGTGAGTTTAATTTGAAGCCAATCAGTCACGTTACAGGCCGCATTTCTGATACTGTGTAGGTATCTGATTCGTGAATACATTATTTAGGGTTCAGTTTTTCACCCCAGACACTCGGCTTTATGTTGCTTGTATAACTTGATACAGAAGTTTCTACATGTCGAGGTTCCTTGTGTTTGTCTATGTAAACATAAAATATGAAGTCAGTTGACTAGGAAAATCCCCGCGAAAAAAATTGTTACGCTTATTACAAATCATGACCGGAAATGTCGATTTATGAATCATGGCTTACTTTGAGTCCGTTCATGTACTCTTATATCGTTTTGGATTCGGCAATTCACAAATATATTCGTTTTTGGAATTTGGTACAAAATACATCGTTTGTTGAACTCCCCGGGGCTGAGAGGCTAATTCTAATTTGAGATATGCCAACTTGGAAGTCCTACAGGCGGCAGGTTAACGTTTTTCAATGACCTGAAGATAGATTGGCGCTAACGGATGCAAAAGTGCCGTAAATTAAAAAATAAGTTTGTGTAAAGCAAAAGAACAAGGTTGTTATCTTGTAAAAACGTATTTGGGCAATTCTACAGAAAAGCAGCACTTTTTGGTTTTTGTCAAGTATTCAGTCCGTATTGAAAATATTAATATTTTTCCTTTTTAGTAAGATGATACAAAACTATTTTGAATCATACCTAGCACTGGATGATCTGTAACAACCTTTGATCTGGAGTTGGACCTTTGCAAAGCCCTAATTCTCACTCCCCTGGCCTGTACACTACTCGGGTTTGTAACTTTCGTTGATTTTTTTAGACCTACAGTAACTTGCAGGAAGTTTCTTGTTAGAGTATTTTTTTTTCATTATGCCCTCACGAATGTAGCTGAAAGAGAAAAAACTAAAAAATATTATCCTAAAGGATGACATAAGCTTCACTAATGTCTGTCACACAAAATTTTATTACTCCCCTGCCACAATGAAAACACAACATTTGTGAAGCGTAAACGTGGCTTTTTTATTTTTCAGTCAGCTCATTTAGAATCTCAATGTATACTAAAACAAATGATTTCAGCTTGATTTTGATTTCTGGAAAGAGAGGATCTGCTTTGAACATTTTTTTCAAGTAAAATGACGAGTTGTAAAAATTGTTTATCACTGCTCTTCATAAAAATCAGTTGATTTTTATTCTTGTGATTTGATAACATTGTTTGATAAGTACCCCAAAACACTTTATTTAGATGTCATTAAAAGCTTTTCATTGTAAACAGGGTGTGCTACAGGTGCTCCAAACCTCAAAATTATCCCTGCCCTGTTTCTCACTCCCCTGTCAATTATAGTACAACACTGAGGCACACGACGAAATTGATATTCAAAAACAAGACTTAGTTTGGCAATTTTTACTAAAACCTTTGGCCTAGTAGTATTAGCTTTTGTTCTGTTAATTTATTAAATAAAAATAATTGACACAAATGTGGTTTTTTTCACGTTTTCTCAACAGGGAAGTGAGGATTAAATTTTTTTTCACTTCCCTGTCAGTAAGAAAAATATTGTTTAATTATATTTTCCCAAGAAGTGTTTTTGTCACGGCTTTTGCCATTTCCCCGGTTTAATATACCATGCTGTATCTTCGGAATGGCAGTTAGAAACATATACTGCTAAGAAATATTGTTTTCTTTTTGCTCTTATTCTCACTCCCCTGCAACCCAAAAACAAAATGGCTGCTTTTTGGCCACTTAGGCCATGAAAACTAATTGACCAATGCTTTGATAATATTAAGATAGACATGCTTTATTATCTCTGAGGTAAAAATCGAAAAAAGAAAATGAAAAAAAAAGAAAAAAGTTTTCACCTAAAGTGCTACTTTTCTGTAGAATCACCCATTTACTCAAAAATAATTTATTAGCTCTAACATTTCCTCTTCTCCAATTGTAACATATGGTTGTGATTAATTGTTTTTGATGAATATTGAATATCGGAAGGAATTTATGAAAATTTATTTAATGTCCGAAATAATAAACTAATAATGCGATGCAGATTGTGAGCCATTGCGATGATAAGAAGTCATTGAATGGTTGGGATTCGGCTGAAATAATACGTCAGATTTTCCTGAAATTTCTGTGTAGGGGCCTACGCTTATCCATGGTTGCATAAATTGTTGTCTGCCTCCACGCCCTTGGTTTATCTCTGAAGAAGGCTGAGAAAGACCTTGTCGAAACTTACGAAATACAGATTCTACTAAAAATATGACGTTTTCTTTTTGTCAAATCCCAACTAATTTTTAAACAAAATTTAACTGTTGTCTTTTTAAAAATGTAATTATTCTCACTCTTCGCGAAATCAGTTAAAGCTACTGACTGAATACGAATTTCAATTGAAACAGAACGTCTACATCCGCATATTTTCTATTATTACTGATTCGCATAAAATTGACACTTTTTATTCTGCTTCCCCGTGAGAGTTGGAAAGTTGTTTACATCGTAAGACCGCGTAGATGCTGTGAGGCATTGCTAACGGTTGCAGGTCCTTGGTCTGGGTGAGTAGGTGGAGGTAACGGGACCACACCGTGTATCTAGAAACCAGGTGTATATCACAGCCTTCAGATACCAAACCGGATACAGATAGCCACAAAGGATTCCCTGATATCAAGGCGATTTACTTTACATATACTAATTTTTATTATACATAGAAATCTATCTTTCAAGGACTAGCCTTAAAATATTTCCAGATATGTTAGTAAAAACCTTCAGAAAAAATTGTGTTTTTTTAAAAAAATGTTATACAAATAAACAATTGTTTAAACATTCCTGTTTTCTTAAAAAGGCATCTTTTTTATCGAAGAGTTTCTGGTTATTATTATTTCTTGTTTGTAAACAAGAATTCAATCTGCTTTTTATTTCTCTACTTTTTTATATTCCAGTCGCTCATTATCTCTGTCTCATACTTTTATCTTATGCACATATGTGTGTATATATTTGAATTTGTATAAAATTATTATTATTTAGGAATTGATGTAATAGGAGGAAGGTCAATATATATATATATATATATATATATATATATATATATATATCTTGATCCTGTCTCGGCTTCTTTCTCCAGCGGTGCTCGTTGTACTGCCGTTATATTTCACCCAAATCCTATTGGGCTTCATCAGACGTATTCTGTCTGATGAAGCAGGATAGCTCCTGCACACCCCGAACTGGACAGAATACGTCTGATGAAGCCCAATAGGATTTGGGTGAAATATAACGGCAGTACAACGAGCACCGCTGGAGAAAGAAGCCGAGACAGGATCAAGACGATGCCCCAGCGAAGGAGCCTAAAGGAGAACATATATATATATATATATATATATATATATAAATCACGTGTCTGTCTGTTTATCATTTTGTTCCTTAAATAAATCCACACCGTTTGACCGATTTTGACCAAACTTGGAACACAGGTAGGTCTTGATACGGGAAGTCTCGTAGGCTAGGCCAATCATGTCTACTAGCTGTCTGTCTGTATAGTTTGTTCCTTATACAAATCCACACTGTTCGACCGATTTTGACCAATCTTGGCACACAGGTAGATCTTGATCCGGGGAGTGTCTTAGGCTGTCAAAAACGCTTACCACCTGTCTGTCTGTATGTTTGTTCCTAATACAAAACCACATCGTTTGACCGATTTTGACCAGACTTGGCTCACAGATAGGTCTTGATACGTGGAGTGTCATAGGCTAGATAAAAAACATCTACCCACAGTCTGTATGTATGTTTGTTCCTTATACAAATCCACACCATTTGACCGATGTTCATCAAACTTGGCACACATGCATGTCTTGGTCCGGGAAAGTGTTATAGGCTAGGTTAAAGTAGTTTTGGACTCATAGTTGCGCCTTGGACTGTACGGGTTCAAACCCGAACAGTTAGAGATTTGTGTTATTAGATTTTAATATTACTCATTTGGTTTCAAATTTATTTTGGCATTACTAGATGCTGAAAGTAGGTGTAGCATGGCACGCCGGGTAACAGCTTGTAACGCATAAAATTACTCTTCTGTTGTAATTTATCATTTTCCTTACATTTAGTAATTTTTTTTATATACTTGAGCTTACAACCTCAACTTCTGAAGCAGAATCTTTCACCAGTAGGTCCACATTATTATTTATTGTTATTGATATGCATTTATTTTTAAATACCTAGCCCTACATTTGTAGTATTTGGTGGCGAAATCATAATATTATTGATCTAATGTACCCATTAGATATTCCCCAACTAATTAATTATTACTTTTTTTTTTAACTTTCTGTTTAAATTAGCTAATTTAAATTGTATTACATAAAGTATTCCATTGTTTATTTCATTTTTTTATTAACAATAGCAAATATAAAGAACATAATATAATATTTCTTTTGATAAGTTTTAATTGATTTCTGGTATGAACGTTTATGCGTGTAAAGCTGTGCAAATAAAGAACAGCCATTTTACATTTTTATTAAATATTGCTTTTGTTTTGAATTTTTTAGTTTATAGTTCTTCTTTTTAAAATGTTATATAACAGATTTATTACTTATGTGTACGATCTTTAAATATAGTTTAAGATTTTACATCTCTTTAATTTTATAGGTCTTATTACACGTATCGAAAAATGAATTCCTAAATTTGTTAGGGGGGTTTGTTTCATGTTTATGTTTGTGCGGCTTCTGTCACCAACTGTAGCGGTGTCGTTATGATAAATATTCTTCTGTATTCCAACAGATTTTTAACAACGGCATCGAAGGCACTGCGATCGTTTTCACCACAAACCGTGTATTCATTCATATTATGTAAATATACGTATACGTATCACCATAAAACACAGCCATAGTTCATAATAACTTGGCAATAAACGCTTTTACCATACATTTTCAAATATTACCGAGCAAATCTACCGATCGTATCTTAATATGAACAGTGGTTGTATAGAAAGTTCCTATCTGTAAGCAGAATCTATGTGGGTCACAAGCAGAAATTTTCTCGCCTATTGTCGGCGATATGCAGGTGGCAGGCGGCATTGAGTCGACTTGTGCATCGATTACTGTTCAATAGGTCGATTCTAAGATCGCGATCTAAATTGGAGTCCTTTGTTTGTGTAGTTTTACTTACTTTGTGTAGTTAAGTCCTACCGTAGCGATCTTTATCAAATCCGGATCGGATCAGTGGAAGGGTTTAGTTAGTGCTTTCATTTAGTTTATTAGTTCAGTGACGCAGAACATACTGTTAGATCATACTGAACATACCTGAATATGTAGCAGAACAACTAAAACATTTGTCTATTTTCAAAACTACCTTATTAAGAGCTATACTAAGATTAAGAGCTATACTAAAACCCATATAAATGTGAACGTTTGATATAAGTGTTTTATAAAAATTGTTCACTCGTTTCTTAATCAGCTATTTGTAAACATGGGCTACGTTTATGGTGAAGATGCTATATTCGCTTCCTCGGTGAGCGCTCCCTCGCGATTTACCTCGATGTTTCTACATAGAAGGAGGCTGTTCATGCTATGTTTCTTGAGTTTTGCACGATCAAATAATAAGCCAGGATGTTGTCGAGCGACAACGACAGTGGCAATGATTTTTCTTCATTGGCCCATTCGAGACGACGATTTTTTTCGAACACGGTCCCCAGGAGCGAATTTGTTTTGCACACATTCTTTCAATTTCACTCGATAATGGTGATGTCCCATTCTTCCCACGCTACATGACGTGTATAACACAAGCCTATCTACAAAATATTAACTCATTGTTGTTTCAAATTGATGGTTGCCCAGCTCAATTCAGGCGGGATTCTTTGACTCCACAATTAGGGGGAAAAGAGTCATTATAAGATCCCATAAGCCACACTGCTGATGTTACGTAACGTTTGAACTCTTGCGTGGTCAATGACATCTTGATGAATGATTGCATTCATCCGTCCAGACCGTTTGAAAGGAGTCAAGATGATACTTGTTAAGAAACTTCTTGGAACAAACTCCTGACATTTGTAAGCAAGACGTATAGGAAGTAGTGGTTAATCACCTGTCGAGAGGTAGTTGGTATTTGAGCCCAGGAAGTCAAGTTATGCGTAAGGTATTGCTTGAAAGGACTGATGACCTGTATTACAAAGTCATTAAGAAGTGAGGTTATTTATGGATGAAACTTTGGGGAAACTTAAACATATATCTGTATATCACAGAGAAGTAAGGGTGCGTTTACACCTGATAGTTATTGCAGGATAATTATGTCAGACAGAAATTGCAACTGCGAAAAAGTTCTATTTGACATATATATATTTCTATCACAAGCTAAAAGTGTCGACACTTCTATAACATCAGGTGTAAACACTGTTTATAAAGAGAAGAATTAACAATGATTATATTATAATGAAAGATGGTTTGTCAAAATTAACATTAATTCTAGGTCGTATCGGGAAGGGGGTAACTGAACACAACTCGCAATTTTTATATAAAGCGAAAAACGTTTTATATATAAATTAATTTTGTGGCCCGACAACTCGTATCTTATAACAGAGTAGGAAGAAGATCAATTAATAGAAAATAATTCTACAAGTGACACATTTTTATTTTCTCTACTCTTTTGACGTACATTTGACTTCTCTTCAGGATCTAAATCTATTTTATGTTTTTTACAGCCTTCCTGTAGAAAAGAATCTTGTATTTTACATAGGACACTGAACGCAATCCTAAAACCTTAGAATCTTTTGAATGCTAACTCATGTTTCTAAGAAGTTTTAAGGAATAAAAACTTCAGTCATAATGACTGTTATGTTTATTGATTTCAATGGTTTCATTTATGAGGAATTG
Source organism: Gonocerus acuteangulatus (assembly GCA_946811695.1). NCBI lineage: Eukaryota > Metazoa > Arthropoda > Insecta > Hemiptera > Coreidae > Gonocerus > Gonocerus acuteangulatus. The sequence goes on from OX328128.1 coordinate 53,480,494, forward strand.
CTCTGACTAAGCAAATCTTGCCTGACTGTATTTTAAAAGTCAAACTAAAATGAATGATAGGTTGAAAATTAGTCCCTCATCAGCAGTAATATTTTAAAATCTTCATAACCTATGTGATGAGAATCGACTGTCAAGAAAGTCGTTAATAACGTAACCCTCTGACGCCATTTCTTGACTTTCTGTCAAGAGTGAGCATAATAGCATAGACATATCACTCTAGGAGACACTCCTGACAGGACTAACCTAATCTGAGTGTTGACATTTAGCCAAGACAAGATCTAGCGATGTCCTCTTTGGGGGTTGAAAAGGTTAGACCTAGACAGTCCAATCGACTGTGGTCGTGTCTCGTTCTCTCATCGGACGAGGGAGGAAGGACTTTTTCGACTTACATAAACTCGAAGAGCTGTTAAGTCTTCCACTCAACACGACTTATCGAGACTTCCTCCAGGAAATAGGAATCCTAAATCATATCCCCAGCTCGGAGAACACTTTCGCCGCCTCGTTAGTTGTGAATATGACATGAAATTGAAAGTAAATGTTCAAAACATAGTACAGTAGCGAATGCCTTCAGGTTTTTGATTCAATGAAACCTAACACTCAGACCAAAATTTAAAATAGTTCAAGTCTTTGGGTGCAGAAATTATGACTAATGTAAACTGAGAACAATTTATGTCTGAGATATATATTTCTATCACAAGCTATAAGTGTCGACACTTCTCTACCATCAGGTTTACACCTGATACTTGTTATATGCTAATACGGGACACAAATGTATGTGTGTAAACGGGTCGTACATTTATCGAAAATTATACCAAATCCAAAACTGTCGTATACATATCCATGACATAAATGTCTAGCTATTTCTGTCAGTATGTAAACCTTCAAGCAAATATCTATCCGACACCTGACATATGTTTCCTGCGAGAAGTGTCAGGTGTAAACGCACCCTTAGGAGCTGCGAATATTCAGAACAATTCTCAGAAAACCAACCAACACAGTAAATATAAAAGGGTTTCCTCCCATAAATTTCTTATAACAGTTATTAAAAGGAATGATTAAGGTAAATTTCTTCTTGCTAAGGAAAACAGCTAAGCCTGATGTGGATCGTAACGGATAGTAAGAGTTATTAGAAATATTATAATGTTTTATTATTATGGAAAATTTTAAAAGTTTTAAACGCGTTAAAATGTTTTTAAGAAAATATAAGAATCCAATGTCCTGGAACGAATACATTTTTTTAAGAAATGAATTTATACATTAGCTACCATCTTAATTATTAGGAGAACATTTTTTTGAAAACCACAGTTTTCTTGCGATTTTCTTCCTCCATCGGTCTGATTTTGTTGGTCTTCGCTTGTTTCCCATTAGTTTTTTCTATGGAGAATAAGTACTTACAATATCAAAAGTGTTGTTTTCGTTCCTTTGAACTATTTTTTTATCTCCTTTTTCCTCAGTTTTTTATTGTTTGTTGATTTCTTTGTATGTCATACATTTTTGTATTATAGAATAGAGCTTCCCGCGCAGATGTAGAGGAGTTGTAATGATTAATTTTCGTTAATGTAAGCTCTCCGTGCATTTTTGCGCCTAAAATCTCATTTTTCTTCAAGATGTTGAAATAGGTGTTTACAATTTCCACAAAATATTAACTTTTTCGATTCCGAGCTTTCCACGTGACACCAAACATAAGATCTTTATTGAAATGCGCCAGCATGACGCAGGTCCAACGAGTCGGACTTTTATTTGTGTACGTGTTAGATTCATGATGGATAATAATTTTCAAATGTTGTTTTTAGAAATATTAAGTAACCAATCTTGGATTAGAATCTCCCTTCTTGCTATTGCCTTGCCAAAGCCTACCGTCAGCCTAAATCACAGCACGTAGAGTTGATGTATTTATTGGAGCCTTGAGTTAGACGGCTTAGCGTGTTATTTATCTGAAGTGAAAATTTGCTATTGCAATAATAAAAGTTTCTTTTTCTGGTGATTGAACGTTTCAAATTTCGCATAGAAGGAAAGACTAACTGATTTTCATATCTGAAGTCTCATAAGCGACCTTATGTAACAATCTGTGCAATGCAAATGAGACCCCTTACTCAGCTGGTACTCTGTACTCAAAGCCGTTCTAATTGGTAGATATACAACTGGTAACCGTAAGCTTTGTACAACTGAAAGGGGGCTGATTGCCGGCCGGGAAGAGCTGAAAACGAAAGTACCCCGGTGGAAAGTGAATGTTGGAGTCTCGCTCTACTGGCTAACACTCTCTGATACTGGATAGATAGGTCTTTAGTATTTGTATTTGTAATTTATGGTTGCGTTTAGTATCATTTGCATGAACGAGTGTTATGTATCTTTTCTACAGGTTTTTTTTAGACGTTCGCCTGATCTATGAATTGGTATTTAATGGGATTGATTTCAAAAATTGAAATATTTGTTTTTATTCTCTTGCAAAATAGGTCCATCTGAAAATTAATTATTTGCCCATATCGTCTGTAATTTTTGGTTCATTGGAACAAAGCACGTTAAACCCTTGCAACCAAACTCGACGAACATGATCCCCAACCACTGAGGAAGATATGTGGTAAAAAAAAAAACAATGTCGGTTAGTTTGAAGTTGGGATTTACTATTTACTATGTTCATAGTGAATTAAGCCGCCAAACCTAGATCCTTGGTTGTTATTGTCACCACCGGAGGCGCTGCTGTATGCTTCTGAACAGTTTTATGAGGTATTCTGCGTTTTCATGATTATTGGTTCTTTCCTCTGTTCATATGGGTATATTTATTGTTTATTAAGATCAATAAAAAAAAAAAAAAATTGTGATGCTTTTGTGTGGTTATTATTTAGTATATTACCTCAAATACTGCATCTGTCTAGTGTGCCGTATGACCGCAAATAAGATACCTCTACAGTATCTGCCCCTCAGGGCCACAAATTTTGAGACGGGTATTTTACAAGTTACCACCTTTTCTTTAACCAGGACAGGGCTACAGCCTATTCGTTTTATAAATGTACAGCAATCACCTCCAACGGGACCGAATCCATGACTTTCAAAATTCTTAAAAATATAATAATTCAGCCAGCTGCTCATTTCAAATATGAAAGGTCAAAACTATTCATGTTTTTATTTTTTTTGTATTTGCTGCCTGTACCCATGTAAGTAATTAGCAGTTCTATAGTTTTATATTTTATGGTATAAGCCGACGTCTGTAATACATTTTAGAGAACCGATATCACTACCTATAGGTAGTATTCGATAGAAATAGTGATAAAAAGAAATAATAATTTCAAAATTCATGTTTATATTGAATTTAAATACACTTGAGCTTCTATCATCCTATTTTCGCACTGATTACATTAAAATTTTTATAACTTCAGAGAAGTTCTTGATCCAATATTTCCACAATATAGATAGGCTAGACCTTGAAAGCGAAAAGATAATTTGTATGCGTTTATGTTAATTACTGAACACAAGAATAACTTTCATACAAGTAGTTGGCCTCTAAAGTCTATCTAGCAATCATGTAGATTAGTTATCTCCTATCATTATCCGATCACTAGGCTATCAAGTTTAATGATAAGATAAAATCCCGTAAGTATACAACTTTTGTAATTGTTTTACCCTTTCAGAATCCAGTGTATATACAAGTAGTAAAACTTCTAGAGTATGGAAATGGATTTTTCTTCTAAATGCCTGCTATAGTATAGATTTTTCGCTTAAAAAAAAAAAATTTAGGCTGTAACTTATAGGGAGTGAAACCCCATATCCGATCCCCCACCCGATGAGGTAATCCGGGATTTCTGAGGTGAATCGTCGACGTTTTATAGCTTAGTAAGGGAGTCGTGCTTTTTTTGGGGGGGGGGCTTTTTAATGGCATGTCAACCCTTTAAGGTCATTAACACCATTCCTTTGATTGATAATTATTGTTTAGTGATTATACGTACACATAGATACATACACACACACACACACACACACACACACACACTCATATACACACATACATCTATACGTACATATGCATATCAGTGTCATTTACCCATGCTTACGGAGGTATTTTTAATTTAAGGTGTAACTAAATTTTGCTGTATTGAATTTTGATATAAGGTTGAATTAAATTTTGTCAATTAACTTCGAGGCATTTATAAAGTTGAAAAGCCGCTCTACTTGATTACTATCGTCGCCTAGAATTTCATCTAAGGAGTCAGGTAGTTGGTGTTGCTCTTTTAGTTGCTCATAAACACGGCAATTCGTCAGAATGTGTTTAACAGGGAGTAGCACATTGCATGAGCTGCAAATTGGTGGAGGTTCCTTTGACATGAGAAAGGAATGGGTGAGGTTTGTATGGCCAATTCTCATACGGGTTAGTACCACTTCCTTTCTTCTTCTGTCATGTATTGATGTCTTCCATGATTTTACACATCTCTTTATTTCTCTGAGTTTGTTTTCCCTCACTTGTTGCCAAACAGTTTGCCATGTATTCCAAATCATGTCTTTTGAGTGGGCCATTAAATCAAATTTTGAAACTTTATAGAAAGGCATGCCTTCTCTAATTGCTTTCCTTGCCAAGGTGTCAACTTGTTCATTTTTATTTATTCCGCAATGTCCTGGAATCCATACAAATGTTACCTTTTGTTCCTTTAAATTTAGCTCGTAAATTCGTTTAAATACATTCACTATTATCGGATGCGTTGAATATAGATCACACCTAATTTGGAGAGCAGATAGAGAATCTGTAAATATTGTTAAATGGGTTTTTGTTGGAAAATTAATATTCAGGGCTTTGTCAATTGCTAGTAGCTCAGCTGTGTAGTTACTGCAGATCGCTGGGAGAGCGAACATACAGGATCCTGATGAGCTAAGTACTGCAGCACCAACTCCATTGTTGTCTTTGGAGCCATCTGTATATATTTCATGACCTTCAGCAAGTGCGGTTTTTAATTTTTTATATTCTGTCACAAATATGTAAGGATCCGTGTTGTTTTTATTATACTTTGCTACCGTTAGGGAATCGTGCTTTGACCTATGAGAATTACAATTTTGGATTACTCAAGAATATACACTTGTTCAGATGATAATTATCATAAATTATAATTTGTATTATTTATTTGATTTTAAAAGCACGCTACTTGGGCAATTTTCCCTGTAAAACCTCTTGTGCGCTATCAATCAAACCTCTTGTAATCAGTGATTAAAATAGTGAAATTATATAAATTCTTCACAATTGTAAAAAAATCTTCTGTGATAAATAATTGAATTTTGAATCAAATAATATGTATATTAGTTGATTATGCATCACGTCATCAGTGATTTACGTTGATTTTTTTACCTTTCGAGAATGACAGTAAATATTTAATATGTGGTTTTCTAGGCTAGGTAAATAATGTAATAATGTTCTTAATTTATCGCCTAAGTACCGATATTATACTCAGCACTCACAAAAAAAAAAGAAATTAAAAAAAAAGACACTTTGATTATTGTATTTTGTATTCTCTTGTCGCCCGCTTATTGGGCCACCCTGTATATATATATATATATATATATATATATATATATATATATATATATATTTATATATATATATTTATAACTTATACCAGAGTTTACGAAATGTTATAGATGACTCAGTTTATGCAATTTAAGCCTTTTGTTAATCAACGTATTCTTTTCCGCTTTCAGAAAGCCCTAATATGGAACATGAACTTTTTTTTTTGTTATTATTATAAATGATATACAAAAAAAATATTAGGAAACTTGTCGAGGCTATTGTTGTGAGTGTAATAGTACATATTTCTCTGGGAAATATTACTATTGAGAAGTGCAGGAGATCCGTGGGCGATCTTTAGGGAACCGAAGGGAAGACAATGGGCTCCCAGAACAGGCCAAGTATTCACTTCTCAGGCTCAATTCAAACTTTTCACTATTTTCACTTTTCATTCAGGAAGTGAATCAACCAGCTGTTTGCTTGCTTTAATCATTTCATTAATGGTATGTTATAAAGTTTTATATTTCCGCATATCTCTTCTGGAGTTCTGGAAATTCGAGAAAGCGCCTAGAAGACATTTGTTCTGCTAAAGCTCTTTTTATCTAGATAAATGTGGGGCCCAGTGGTTAAAACTGTGTTCTCAGGCACAAGATACGGGTTCGAGTCCCCACTACAGCAGGTTTTTTCATCTATGGGCCTGGTAAATGAATTCCCTGCTGCACCATGGATGTTTAGGAAGTGTGGCAACCAATAGGTAGTCCGGCGGTAATGGCCTAGATGTAGAGATGCTGTAAATAAGAAATAAAAAAATAAAAATTATAATAACAAAATATCTTAGCTTAGAAATAGTCAAGGTTCGGTCATGATAGTTCATAAAACTACCATTTAAAATAAAAATGATTTTTTTTGCAAATTCGATCTGAACCCTTTCTAGAAGAACCATTGCCGAAAACTTATTAAGCTTTCAAATAGTACAGTTTCACTTATCATGAATATATACTTATTTTTCAGAGCACACAACAATCAAATATATTAATACATATAGATTTATATATTTGTTGCTCTTCGACGTCTAGGCCGTTATGTCTATAGGTTCCCACCCTCACCAAAGATCCATAGTGCAGCAGGAGATTCTTCAAAAAAAAAAAAAAAAAAAAAAAAAAAAAAAAAAAAAAAAAAAAAAAAAAAAAAAAAAAAAAAAAAAAAACTTAAAATGCTGCAGGCTGGTCTGGAACCTCCCTTTATTTCAAATTATTTATTAAATTTGTTTTTTTTTTGTTTAATTTTATGGTTTCTCCATTACGTTTGTTCTTTTTTTAAATTTTATATTATAAATTAATTGGTTATTTAATTTTATAGGAATTTCTTTTGGTTACGTCTTACGAGTATATTGTGCAAACTGACCGTGTGCGTTTTTCTTTAACATAAAATAATAAATAAATAAATAAAAGTTAGCAGTAAAACAAATAGTTGCGATAGATTCCATTTAGTGTTATTCCATCTTTTTTAGAGATATATAACTTGATGTGTCAAGAAGTTACAAACAGTTTACAAATCTCAATTCCAGTATAGTTCGCCTCATTAAACACAATAAACACTTAATAAATTTCTTTCGAAACGTGACTGCTCCATTCATGTCTAACCCTAAAAGAGCAAATTGCCCATGACGAGAGCTCAGACAACAATAAAGGTTGAAATACTAGGCTCGGCGGCGGGTCTTTGTCGAATTGGGCGGGAGTTGAGAGAAAAAGAAAAGCCCGCGTCGCAGCACGTGGGTGCTGTCTGTCAAAGTTTAATTGTACGTTGTAGTGCAGAAATTGCCTCTATATGCTTTATGTCTTTCAGGTCAGTCGGGTGAATGTTGACTGCGATTTTCATCTGGGTCTGTGAAAGGTTATGAACAGACTTGGAGTTGATCGTTGTCTTTCTTGAAAGGTTATTTACTAGATTGCGAACTAAGGGGTGTTTAGCTTTTAGAAAGGTCGAATTCTTCATATTGGGTTGGTGACTAAATTTGGTCATACTTGGAGTGCTTTGTCATGATTTCCATTAAAAGAATGATTTATTAAGGTCTTATTCAGCAATAGCTTTTGTTACATATGTGGTAAGAAAGTATAGAATTATCACCTCATATCATGAAATATTTCCCAAGAAATCGTTAAATTAAAAACAGAACTAAAAAAAAAAAAAAAAAAAAAAAAATCGAAACTTGCAATTTAACGTCCATATATAATGAGAAAGGGTGTGTCTGTATATATGTATATATATACATATATATATATATATATATATGCATGTGTGTGTGTGGTATTTATACTGTTCAATAAATATTTTATGTTGAAGAAAATATTAATTCTTTTTATTGTTTGTTTCAGGTGAATACTAAGAGATATACGTATTTCATATTGGAAATGTATGGGCTACCTACTCATAATGCAAGTAAAAATATTAAACATTGATAATATATTTAAATACATATTAGAATATTAGTCTATGAAATAAAGAAGCACTGCTTAACAAACTCTTGGAAAGCATTTTAACACCTTCAAAAGCCGATTTATTGAAAGAGTATTACGTTTTTAAAAAAAATCATGTCTGTAAAATATAAGAATATCGTAATAATTAAGTTGTGAAATATAAAAATGTACCATTAGGTAATTTCTTTGTTCAATTAATTTATTTTTACACAAATATTGTCGGTTGTTAGGTCTTAGTTAAGGATATACAGTTTGACAGTTAGCAACCACGTGGTCTATCTTGTTTCGTTGTAGCATCAGTGTTTACATCTCTCATCTCTTGTTTTGAATTACGCAAAGAGACTTATGCTCTGTTATTAACATTTAATACTTTGCAATAAATAAATAATATTTAATAATATGAGCGTAGGTGGGTCAAATTGTGAGAACTCGAAATATTGCATTACCAATGCCCTGTTTTCCAAAAGCCCTTGCGCAAGCTTTCCATCTAGATTGAATGTTATGTAGAGCAGATCAGCTGTTAATGCCTGACAAGAACTAAGTCTGACATGTAGTGTACAGGTAGACCTGTCAGGCACCCTGTGGTTCGGGTGTTGTAATATTATGTGGCCAGAGAAGTAAGAGGCCTTGGCATATATGTATATTTTCAAGGTACTTACTAGAGTGTAAGTATTATCTCACCAACTGATTGCATCAAAATACTCAATATTCTTTTAAAGTTTTTTTTTCTAATATATATGTTGATATATAATGTATATGTTTAGTATATTAGTACTTAAGATTCTCAAAAAATGTACATATATTATTTGAGTGTCATTTGGTGGATTGTGGTATATTTGTCCATGAATTTATTTTTCTAAATATTATTAAACAACATATCAGTCAAATTTATTATCACGAATCTGCTGATTTTGAAGTGAGTTCATCGACAAATCATGGCCATTAGCGCCGACATCCAGGGCGCAGCCAGGTATTTTCTCAGCGAGCCCTGAGATGAGAAAATTTCTGCCGCCGGTGGGGATCGAACCCACCATCTCCCGCTTATGAATCCAGTGCGCTAGCCACTAGACCACGGGAGACCCCCAAAATCATACTTAAACGTTTTGGAAGAATTATCATTAATTGATATTGCCCGATATCACTAGATAAGTTCTAGATGGTAAAAACAAAAACCTATAGTTCTTTCGGTTAGTAAAACTTCCAGTAAATTTTAATTTAGGAAATTGAAGAGAACACTTATTTTATAATTGTACAGAATTCCAAATATATAAAAATATATGTTGAATTTGCATAGTGGTGGCGGAAAATTAATAAGAGCTTATAAAATTTTCACCGTAATATCCAGAATATACCAATACAGTCAGCACGGATTACAGAAAAGAAATTAAGTTTGTCAGCACTGTAACAATTTTTTTTTTTTTTTTTTTTTTTTTTCCCCTGGCGCTTCTACATCTTGACCATTAGCGCCGACACTGTAACGACTTTTAAATACGAGTATAATATTAGTTTGGGGATACTTCGAAATGATGAATTTACTTGAAAAATGGACGTTCAAATTCGTACAAACTACGTATAGCAATTGTTGGCTATATATTCAGTAAAAGACCTATTGAGAAGAAAATATTCTATCTAGATGAGAATTTTTGGTCGTAACGTATATTTTCTTAAATATCTCGAAAAGGATTGCGGAAAAGTGCGGAAGGTGATCCTTCCAAAGCCTAAAAAATGTCTTACTAAAATCTTTCATGCGTGATGATTGAATTGGATTAATTCATTCGGTGAGAAAGGTAGGTACTTGAATTTTCGGGAATGTTGGTTTGATCACATTCAAGGCTAAATATTAGGTATATTTCCATCCAACTGACGTAGATAATGTATATGTATTATATGGGAACAAGATTATGCTGTTTCTGAAAGTTAGGCTCTCTTTCTTGAACTTGATTCAGTTTATCTATGTACTTTCCTGATCATATCTGTAAGCATAACCCCCCCCCCCCTGCGAAAATTGGGTTATTACGTTACGATAAACGCATGCGTTCCTGAATGAAGGGAAATGACTAGGCGGCTACAGAAAGGCATGCAACGTGTTGCAAGCAACTCTCGCAAGTCCTTCGGCGTGTATGCATATAGAGGTGTGGCACAGCATCCATGCACGTAGTCGTGCAATCAGAGCGCAGCGGCTAATGCAAGGGATAAGCTTGCTTTTTGCTGAGATTTTTTCACTCCTTAATCCGCTCCTGTCAGACCTAAATGTCTTTATAGTCCTCTTGCTTCTGTTCAGTATTAAGGTAAAGACCTTTTTTTCTTGTAGTATCGTAGAAATACTACAAAAAGAAGTGCTTTTTCATTGAATGGCATTTTTTTTCATGATACTTAGCTTTTTCTTTATATTGCATTACCAACCTCATTGTATCCTACAAAGAATTCATCGCTCTTGTTCGCCCTCTCTCCTCTCTCAATCTATTTATCTACACACCCATATATATATATATATATATATATATATATATATATATATATATATATATATATATATAAACACCTGGGGACGAGGAAGAGCACTTGACTTCTGAACTAGAGGACCCGAGCGCGCAATTAAAATTTTTATCTTCTAGTGTCATTGTTGGGGGGTTGGATTTGTGGTCGCAGCTCGTCCCTAGGCACACCCTGCCGGGGTACCCATTAATTAATGGGGGATACCTGAAAAGGGTACAATCAGGCGGCCGGAGTATAGTACTGACTAGTGTGCCGTTTGGCCAAGAATCAGTAGCTGCCCCTCTGGGCCCATGTCACCTGTTTCAGGACTGAAATATTAAAAAAATAATATATCTATCTTTTTATCTATTCCGCAGATATAATCATAGAACCACACTTTTGTCCCCTCTGTTGGTTGAAAATTCGTTTTAAACAAATGCCATATCTACGAATAAACATTTAAAATACAATTCTATTTAAACTTATAAAACTATTCATTTAGTGGGAATACAGTTACTAAAGATTACATTAATGTAATCGGGGTCTCCCGTAGTCTAGTGGCTAGCGCGCTGGATTCATGAGCGGGAGATTGTGGGTTCGATCCCCACCGGCGCCAGAAATTTTCTCATCTCAGGGCTCGCTGAGAAAATTCCTGGTTGCACCCTGGATGTCGGCACTAATAGCCACGATTTGTTGATGCGCCGTAAAAAAAAAAAAGAAAAAAAATTAATGTAATCGTTAGTTATTACTAAAATAAATAAATAATAAAAAATAATTTGTATGACATTTCACTTCTGATACTTTAAGATCATCTTACCACGAATATTATTTATACATTTACACACTAAATGTAAATGTAACTGTATATATTCATGAAAAAAAATATTTTATTGGTGGGAAGGGGGGTTATTGTATTTTCCTGGCTTTGATTCTTCCTATTTGAGTTAATCTCTACCGTCGCGGAATTTAACAATAAATAAATTAAATTATAAAGTTTGAGTTGTAATGTGATATGGAGCCCTTTCCCAGCCATATGCTGACAACAATCCACTTACTTACCTTGACTAGTCAACATTATAGCCTTAATGCTTTATGCTTTTTCGTGTTTATGCTCATAAAACCTGGGTAGCACTACATTAGAAAGTGCCGTTATAAATGGCGGATCTTGCAATGATACGTATGCAGTGGCCTTGGTTGGGTTTCATCGTGTTTCATTATTTTTTCTTTCTTGAAACTTGTTTTCCGTAAACGATAATTAGATAACCTGGAGTTGTGGATTAATCAGATCCAATCCTCCAAGCAGGTGAACGAAATTGAACATGTCGCTAATAACAAAAGTTAAATAGCTTCTAGGAATTAGCTTTATTGTCAGTAATCATTTGTATTTGCGTTTTGCAGCTGGTTATCGATTGTTTGATCTTTCTAATAATTTTGTAGTTGAGGCCTCTTTCTTTGAGCAACTGCGAAAAATCTAAGTTTCCTGAAACACAAAAAAAAAAAAAAAAAAAAAAAAAAAAAAAAAATTCCTGATTACAAGATATGATTACAGACCAATATGTCACCCAATTTGTTAACTATAATATAATGTACAGTAAAATACCTTTAATATATATATATATATATATATATATATATATATATATATATATATATATAAAATACACATACATATGAGGCGTTCCCGACGAGAAAGGCCAACTCAACAAATGCAATTGTAGAGAAAAACTCACGAGTTCACCCTTTTATTCCACGTAGCTGTGGCACAAATCGAAGCCCTTGGTTGTTTTTTTCCGATGTAAATTTCTCATAATATATAAATACGAACTCATCAACCAGTATCGAACACACTACGCTGTTAATAAACGGGACGAACGGTAAAATAAAAAGGAAAACGCCTTTGTGGTCGGGAGCGGCTCATTTGGACAAAATTTAATAACAACAACTCACTTACTCAATATGTTAATTTTTGACAATCGGAAACATTTATATCGATCTCGGGAGTTTAACAATTGTCGGACTACAACTACAGAACATAAATTGAAATTATTGCTGATCTAGACCTGAATGGACTTTTTACTGAGCATAATAGGCTTATTGGAGCCTTACATATTTCAGAAAAAATAATTACTTGAGATTTTTAACAAAAAGTGCGATACATTAAAATTCACAAAAGAAATAGAAGCAAACGGCAGAATTACCTTTTTGGACTTGGAACTATCAAGAAATAAAAATAATTGGATTGATTTTAAATGGTTTTCTAAGGAATATCACTCTGACAGAACAATTAATTTTTACTCCAATCATCCTCTCAGTTTAAAAAAAAATTTAGTATATAATAGAACATTAACTGCCTTAAATAGAACGTCACCTCAATATTTCAATGAAATCAAAAATAGAATTAGAAAAATATTTAATAAAAATAACTTCCCCTCGAAACTAGTAGACATACAAATAAAAAAAGCGGAAAATAGTGTTTGTTACACGAAAAATAAGAAAGACGATATTAAAAATTTTAATATAAAATTGTTCCACTTTACTGAGGAGTTTTTTGAGGACTTACTTGACAGACGGATTAAAAGAAAACGGAGTTCGCTGGAAATTAGTACTAATGAAAAACCTGCAAAACGTATTAAATGCAACGAACGAATCGTAAGGGACAATAGAAAAACTAATGGTAAAAGAAAAAGGGATATGGAACATGACGAAACACGGCCAGATTCCATAACAAAGAAGAGAACATTTATCCAGACACAAATAAAACATTTTTTTAATAATTTGGAAACTAAAAAAATACATAAGGGAAGCATCATAAATAATCATATAATTAGTCAAAATAGGAGTAAAAACATTCAGGAATCCAAGAGAGAACGCGAGCAAATAGAAAATAATTTTTATTCATTTGATTTTCACCCAGCAATAGCAAACAGGAGGAAACTGATCTGTAACGGGATTTGCAAAATTAGCTGGAAATATAATAACAAAATTGAAAAGAATTTCAGCAAAATTAAGGACCAAATAAATAAAATAAATTCAAAATATAACGTATATAAAGTTAAATGTAAAGATTGTAACAAGTGCTACATAGGCGAATCATCACAAATACTAAAGAATAGAATTAAGCAGCATGCCAAAAATATAGACGAGAAATCAAATAAAACAGCTCTAACGGACCACGCATTTAAGAACGGACATACATTTGACTTGGACGACATAGCAATAGTTGACAAGGACAGAAACAACATTAAACGAAAAATAAAAGAAAATATCCACATAATAAAAAACAGGAACTCGGTAAATAAACAAACAGAAATTAAATTTTTAGATACAATATTTTACAATAACATTAGAAAATAGCGAACAATCCAAGGGAAAAAGCAATAGTACAAACCTTTATACAACTTATCTTAATAAGCTGAATACTAAGCCTCTCGACACAGGTATTTAGCTAGCCTCAGTCATAGTATGGGTGGCGAGCTGACCACACATAGGGTATGTACAATATAACAATATTATTTTTATTATTATATTTTACATATAAAGTTTAGGGGCTAGTATATGAATTTTAATGTTACTCGGTGTATAATTATTATTAAATTTACTAAAATAAGGTATTAAAAATTTGTAAAAAATGTTTTTAGGATTTAGTGGCCCCTGAGGAGGTGGCATAAGGCCACGAAACATGTAGGGCGTATCAAAAATAAAATAGTGCAAGAATCTGGAGTACTATTATTTGGACCTTTGCCATATTTATAAAAATAAAGAAAAAATAAGAGTATGCATAAATTAAGACTTTATCTTACCTCCCTGTAGCAAAAATTGGAGCAAATTAAAAAAAAAAAAAGGCCTTGTTGAGCTAATGAACATAAAAACAACCAGTTGTTTTAACGAGATATCGCACTGATTACAGAATATGATTGTTAATATTCATTCTTACACAAAATTTATAGCAGAAGTGGTATAAAATTAAACTTTTTCGTACCTATATCTTTATCAAATTTGACTATTAACTGAAGAGTAATTTTGGAAGTTCATTACAGTTTCCTGCCAATTTATTGAACTATCAGTTAATATTTAAGAAATTATTGAATTTTTCGTTAGTGCTAAAATGAAAAGTTACTTGGACACCCGAAGAATACGGCAGGCACGGCCGGTAGTCGAATAACATAATAGCTGCTTAATGCTTCCATCAGAGGCGGTGTGGGCGGACGCGAAACCATTTTCGAAACCTAAAAGCAATACATTGTTCGCTCTTACTGAGCTATCCCTTCTGTATAAACCGTGGTGGTGGTTTCCTTGGTTAAATATGACTAAGATGCCCGATCAACGAAAGAGTTCAGTACTCCATTCACGGCCAATGACTGCCAAAAATGTATCCTACGTTCGATAATAATGTTTGTTGACTGTCGAATTTGGCTTTCCACTTTGTCCATTGTCTTGTCGATTGTTCGCCGACAAGACTCCTTACAAGAGCAGGATCGATAGAAAGAATCGACATAATGACCCTCATTGTCGATAATGAGAGCTATGAATGGTGCAGTATTTAGACCTCCGTCGCCATCTTCGGAGCTAATGTCGCTTAGGTGGGCTAAGACTTTCTAATGACTTTGTTGAACTTATTCGCGCACATTGAGTCTTCTGCATTGATAATGGCTATAGTTATTTGAATACGATTATATGTCATGTCCTAGTAAATAACTTCATACTGTGTTGATATTACTGCATTTCGGTATAGATGTTCTGATCACTGTGACTCTTACAAATCTATATTTTTATTATTTTACCTTACTCAATTAAACAAGAACAAATAACAAAATAGACATCAACAGAAATGAAGAGAATACAGCTCATGTGAACACAAACAGTGGATTTGTCCACACAGCGGTATTAATGAAAGCTACTGCGGTAAAACTGTGAATGAAAGCTACATTTAATAAATGTGAAGACGAGGGTTCTAGGCACCGATTATTTTGAAATTTTGCACTATATCGTATTTTGATGCACTAAACACGAATCCGTTAAAAAAAAAAAAAAAAAAAAAAAAAAAAAAAAAAAAAAAAAACAACTCACTCTCAACTAGGAAAGAAGTTATGAAGCACTTAAGTTCACTGTTATTTTGAACTTCATAACTTCTTTCCTAGTTTTTTTTTTTTTTTTTTTTTTTTTTTAAAGGCACTGCAACCACTGGGGTCATTGGTGAAGAATATAACCTAAAACTTTATACTTAATGAAGAATATAACCTAAAACTTTATATAACCTAAAACTTTATATCTTTCCTAGTTGAGAGCGAGTTTTTTTTTTAACGGATTCGTGTTTAGTGCATCAAAATACGATATAGTGCAAAATTTCAAAATAATCGATGAGGCGCCAGCTATTGCGCGAAATATGTAGAGCTAATGATGACAAATAAACGGTTTGGAGTAAATTTATTTTGTATTTTGTTATTGTCCTTCCTCCACATTTATGCGGTTATTTTGATATTAAAGGTCACAATATATGCCACTTTCGTTGTCGGTGCATGTCAAAATCGTATATTCTGTTGTTTTCTTCTCGGTATCCGGAGTCTATTGTACTATGTTTTTGACACCTAGTCTCCATGAACTAGAGTTTGTCGAAACTCCTTACGTTATAAACCCATTGATAAAAACACTTTATTCTGAAGTCTTGAGAAACACCAGGATTAGGATTCGAAAGTAAGACACGCATTGTTTTAGACTTAAGAGGTTTGAATTTTAAGAACCGTCTAAATTCTCTAAACAAACAAACCCTAAATAAGGCGTTGTTACGCAAATCGTTTCACCCTTGCCTGAATTTCGAAACGGCTTCCTCCGATAGAATGATCCATACACGATCCATGGTAGATCGTGATAAGACGTTTATATCGATTTCCCTGTAAATTGGCTCGATTAACTCCTTCGCACAAAAGTGTTTTTGCTTTTGAAACGTTCTATAATCTCCTTATTAAAGTTTGAAGGTAACGGCGAAATTTATTAAGACTGGTTTTATTAGTTGGGAATTTACTTATTTTTTGCAGAATTCTATGACAACATAAATTTGATAAACTGTGAAGGGTTCCCCCCTTTTTGGGGGGATCTATAGTCCATGAGTGTAATCAGGTTCTGCTTTCTGGAACGAACAATTGCAGGACCTCATATTCTGCGGAATTTCAGATAGGGTTGTAAAATGAAATAAAACAAGTTTATGAGTTTTAAAACGATTGAGTAGTTGAGATATTATTTGATAAGTGGGTTCTCTGCAAAATTTAAAAACTCGCCCATTGGACTCAACCAGAACGATTATTTTGTAAAATTAACCTTCTGTAAGAATTCATTCTGTTGACAAAAAAGTATTCAACGTGTGAAACTTCTGCAGTGGATTATGAGACAATGTTTCTCAAGTCGGGGAGGTTACAAAAATTAGCAGATATCTTGAATTATGATGGTAGAAAACAAAGTGATTGAAACAAACAGATGGTGAATGTTCATCTCAGTTTTGGCAGAATAGAAGAGACGAAGTTGTTCTATAACGCTTAAGAATAGGCCATTCACCGCTGACGTACATGCGTCTTATGACGAGAAACCTACTGACATGTGAATTTTGTATCATCCCATTAGCAATAAAATGAATATTGACTGAATGAGTTCCGTGTGGAAAAACTGAGACTTTTCCGGACAACATGACCCAAGCACTATACAACCGATATTTACATATGACTATGCAGATGCATATAAGTGCGAGAAAATGAGTGTCTTTAATTAAGTTTAGTTGCCCAACTATATTGGGTTGCTTAATACACAATATACTAATCAACAAAACAAAACTGCAATAATTATAAAAATATATCAAACAAGTAAAATAAATATGTAAATTAAAAATAAAATAAAATAAAAAAGTAGTAGTATACCATTCAAAGTTATTCATTTATGCATTACTGGAATGAACAAATTAAAATATGATTTTACTACATTTATTTACTAATCAGATGCATGAATTGTACATATATACTAAATCATATCAATAACTTTATTTTTATTGTCCCTTAGCGTAAACAAATAAAGGAACCAAAAAAAAAAAGTTATTGATGGAAGGTCTACTTGCTTACAGTGACAGTAAATAGTTCTAAGTTTAAAGATATTAAAATGATAGAGCTATAATTATTAAATTATATTTATTAATTCTCGTATTTTATTTGTTGACGTTACGCCTGATAAGTTTTTGGTTTGTTTTGATTTTTACGCTAATGCACTTTATTTTAATTCATTTAAAAGTGATTGTGTTTTATATTTGTATTTTACCTATCCTAAGCGCTCCCATCGGTGATCTAAACAAACTCATCAGGACCGAACGAAACCTGCTACACTCTACAACTGGACCGGTCCGTCCACTTTTACTTATTTTTAGAAGTGAAACCTAAGGATTGAGGTCAAGTTTGACGCTCGACAATTTTCTGTCTTTTCTCTCCTTCCATTACAACTCTCATTTTTTGATGAGTAGCAATTTTCTTTTCTCAATGTTCACGCCTCTGTACTTAACTGCGAATTATTTTTTAGCAATGAAATTTCTCCCGGATTTTTTTGTATTGTTTAATTTTTTTTTTTTATCCATGTTTCTTTTCTTGTTTTGGCCACCTTCAATATTTTATTAGACTAGCATTTAGAAAATAATCATATGGGGGATAAAAGACTTAAGTGCAAATAGCAGGCACTGAATTATCTTAATTTTTTTCCCTATATAGTGTTTATATGTGGTGTAATTTAGAATGCTTAGAATAAAAAGTCCTAATATTCTGACTTCAATGGAACGAAGCCAAGACTTTCGAATCTTCAAGTTCCATTTTCGTCGACAGAAGTGGCTATAGAATGTTACGAGGGAAGCTTTATTAGTAAAAAAAGTATTATATTTTCGAATTTAAAGCGCACATTTAGCATTATTATTTAAAAGTTCGTGACTTACATTGTGCATAAATGAAAACACCTACCTTTCAACGACCCTGAGTTTGCGTCATTGGCCTCGAGAGATCTTTACCTTAATATCTCTGATGTGTTCACTTTCTCATTTCCTTTGTATTTTACGTTCTCTTTAAATTATTATTCATATGTTCAGATTCACTAAGTTCTTTACTCTCCCTCATCAACTTATATGAGACACACTCACTAATGACAGAGATTTTTCAACAAATACAAGACCTACAAACTTACGGCATAAAAGTGGTTCTCCTGTGGATACCCGGACACATGGATATCCCAGGAAACACAGAAGCCGACAAATACGCTAAACAAACAACAGAAAAATGTACAATAGACATAGAAGAACTGACACTACAAGACTTACATGTAAACATAAAAACATATTTACACCTTGAATGGCAAAAAGTTTGGGCTGAAACACAAAACAACAAATTAAAGGAAATTAAGAAAACGGTATGTGTTTCGCCATCAAGCAACAGACCAACCCGAAGAGAAGAGGTAGTCATTACAAGATTACGTATCGGACATTCGTTGCTGACACATCGCTATTTAACGACAAGACAAGACAGACCAGTTTGCGCCATATGCAACGGTAAGTGTTTGGCCATCAAGCAACAGACCAACCCGAAGAGAAGAGGTAGTCATTACAAGATTACGTATCGGACATTCGTTGCTGACACATCGCTATTTAATGACAAGACAAGACAGACCAGTTTGCGCCATATGCAACGGTAAGTGTTTGGCCATCAAGCAACAGATCAACCCGAAGAGAAGAGGTAGTCATTACAAGATTACGTATCGGACATTCGTTGCTGACACATCGCTATTTAATGACAAGACAAGTCAGACCAGTTTGCGCCATATGCAACGGTATGTGTTTGGCCATCAAGCAACAGACCAACCCGAAGAGAAGAGGTAGTCATTACAAGATTACGTATCGGACATTCGTTGCTGACACATCGCTATTTAATGACAAGACAAGTCAGACCAGTTTGCGCCATATGCAACGGTATGTGTTTGGCCATCAAGCAACAGACCAACCCGAAGAGAAGAGGTAGTCATTACAAGATTACGTATCGGACATTCGTTGCTGACACATCGCTATTTAATGACAAGACAAGTCAGACCAGTTTGCGCCATATGCAACGCAAACTTGACTATAAAACACATACTGACTGATTGCAAAGAACGAGACAGACTAAATTTACCGCATGACATGAACGAACTTTTGACAGATAACAGTCCACACTTAAACACAATACTCACTCACCTTAAAGACTCAAATATTTACAATTTCATTTAGCACAACAGAATTTATTAAAAAGTGTATGACTTAACGTGAAGTCTAGTAATGGACACAGTCCTGAAACTTTAAAAAAAGGAATTACCTGAATGTTTGAATTTCTTAATTTACAATTATGAGAGTAGATTCTACCGCTAACATTAAAAAAGAGCAAGTCGCTATGTTCGCGAGCTCTTGAAATCAATAAATCAATAAATTATTATTATTATTTTTACGATGATTTGAGCCGTACAGTATTATGGTTTTCATCAGTTGTCATGAGTTTTATGCATTATATGGACAAGTAGGTCTATTTCAAATAAGGTATATTGGAGCGCGCGATTCTAAGGGTGTCCATTCACGTCGAGGAATATCCCAAGATTTGGACAGGGCGGTCTAAATCTTGAGATATTCTTCGCCGTGTGTGAGACAGGCCTGTGGCCAGAGTTGAACTGTACATTCCAGCGAACTAGAATGAAAACATCAATAGATTAACTGTACAGTCCAATGAAGCCGGGACCCTGCATCCCAGGCCTGACGTGTATGGACAAGAGGATGTTTGCTTCACATACAGTGTGTACTATAACTGGACTGTGCAGTCCCTGCCTTGAGGTTTATTTTCTAATCGTGTTACCCGCAAAGTCTAAACGTTGAGGCCAAACTGTGCAGATTTAAAAATATTTGATTGAAGGTTGAAAAACCTTAAGCCTCAAACGTTGAGTTCTTCCCCTTTGTTTTTATGTTTCTATCGATTTATCCATTATATTAAATTGTTCTAATACAATCAATAAGAAAACCAGGGATTATTAATATAATCATGCACGCTTAACGAAACACGCACACGGAGTTGTTCCTTAGTTTCCGCTTCAAACTTCTCAGACGTAACAAAAAGGAAGGCATGAAATGTCTTACCGCAGCTCTGGGTTAGATATGGGATGTAAACATCCTCTGTGATCTACTGTTAGAACCAGCTCTCTTCCTACAAAGTAGGCCGTCTACCATTTGGCATGTCAGTATGTCGTAACATACAGGCTAATATATCCTCTGGCTTGCATAAGTAAGGTTTTCATGATTTAGATTCCTGTAGATTTTTTTAAAAATAATAGATTACCATTTAATAATCCCCCTCAATAGAAATACGAGTGTGAGTGGAACATGAGTGAGCTCAGGCAATTATGCTCTGGAAGCTGTTTGCCCTAAAGCCCAATCCAACCAACCGTAATAGAAATAGGATTTTTATTCTTGGATATAAGTGAAATAATAGTTTTTATACAGGGAAACAATTGTTTTAGAGTTCTAGATTATTTTTTTTTTAATTTTACGTGGAGCTTCGGGATATAGTTTATATGTTTTTCTTATGAATAAATGTACTGGTTATTCAGCAGATGTCTTCCAATGCAATTGTACAATTTAATGTTTCGTAGTTAAGAGAGAATTGGGCTGATATCTTTCAACAAATCATTCATTTAATCTGCGATATTTTGCTAAAAGCACTAAAAGTCTAAAGTATATAGAACTAGAAACGCATATAACCTCCTCTATTATTGAGGCGTTCCGGACCAAGAGGGTGAACTCGTCAAATGCAATTTTAGAGAAAATTGCACAAATAAGTTCGCCGTTCTGATCCACGCAGCTATCGCTCTAGCCGAACCCCTCGGTTTTTGCATTCGGATTTCTCGAACTATACAAAGGCGAACTCAACAAACTGCACTTTCCACACTTTGCGCTGTCGAGCATAATGGGTTCGGTTGCTACACCAATTCGTGTGACCATTCGGCTTAATTGACTCTCATAGGATATGTTACTGGGATGGTAACGTTCACAGGTTCTAGGCCAGGCTTTGGTTCTCAGGAAGGCACCTTCTTGCAAGATCATCAAAGTTGGAAGATATGGATTACACGTCCTTCACAAGAACAAATTGCAATTCGTTCTCTTTCTCAGGGGCTTAATAGAAAATAGTACTATCAATTGCCGGCGATTAAGTTCACTGGTACTAGACCAGCATCAGTTCTCACGAGTTTGTCGGATAAATGGACAACAAGCATTTTTCACATGAAGGGATTCAAACATCCTCTCTCATGGTTTTTCTAAGGAATATTTGATAATTAAATATCAAGAAAAGTATCTTCAGAAGCTAGCAACAAAAGTTAGCAATAATTCCTTAGAAAGATAAGTGTACAACACATAGTTCCCTATGACAAATTATGGATTTTAATTGGCATCACAAAATAAGAAGCTTGAGGCCTAGGAAAACAGCACATTCTTATTTGCACCTATCTACAGATTATTTAGCACGGTAGAGGCCTTCATTTTTGGTATTTCGATCCAAATTTTGGAATACAATGTGATCACAAACAGTCGAGTTCGTTAACAAGCAAAATCCATCGGGTTACTGCACTCTGAGCAGACCAACTTGTTATTCGTTTTACAAAGGGGAACATCGCTAGGCCCATTGAACTTACGAAACTGTCCTAAGAGTGCCGTACAGTTAAAAACCACATACAGTTTCTTCCGCCTTTACCCTTGTGCGAGTTTTTAGTTTTATAGAGCACATATATTTTGCAGTTAATTTCTTTTCTGGATATATTCACCTCGAATACTTGGAAATATAGACCCCATAGAGTCTATATTTCGAGGTATTAGAACACTAGTGTTCAGTATAGAGAATGGTTGAAAAACAAATTTTTCAGACAATTAAATCTTATCCTAAATGTGGTCTAATTCATTTCGCTCTTAAATTTCCTAATAGGATATCATTAAAGAAGCATGTTTCATCCAGGAGAATTATTCACAGTTTATTCGTAAATTTGAAGTTATGTTGTAAACATGATGATTATAATTTAATTAATAATTGCTAATTAAGTGTTTCACTCCTTAGACGACTTCCCTCCTTCTCGTTTCCAATCATACTTTTTAGTTACCTTTCTAGACAGTCCTTGATGTTATCACATACTTTCGTCTTCTTGCGCTTTTGTTGAACGCCAAGTTGTAGAACATTAATTAGACATAATTTTAGAGTCATTCTCTTAAGTTTATATAAAAAACAAATAATATGAAAATAAGACATGAAATACGGATGTGAATCTCACTTGTGGTTGTGGCAACAAAACATAGAATATTTGGAGTTCATTACACTTCTCTCGGGATAGAATCGCCGTACCTTAACCTAGTTCACAGGGTTTTGTAGGGGACGTAATTGGTCCGATAATGCTGTGTGTAAAATGTGTATAAAATGCGCGTTAGTCGGAAGAAAAGCTAGGAGTGTCGCAAAGTTTCCAGGAGCGCGTTGACCAATGTATGTGAAAGGGGTCTACTGGACTCCTCTGTGGGACCGCATCTGTTCCTCATAATTGTTCCAGAATAGATTTCTCACCCCCCCCCCCCAAGTCGAAAAGAAAATATCCGTTACAGGTAAATTATAGCCGTAGATTTTTTGATGCTATATACGTTCTTGCAGCATCCACCTTCATCCGACGAAATATCGGTTAAAAACTTCGTGGTAGATCCTTTCAAATTTATATGAGGAATTTATTAAGGTAGGGGCAGGTTAGCTCACTCGTCTTATATGCTGGAGGACATGAGTTCAAATCCCGAGCAAGCACTAAAGATTTTTATCTTCTAGTGTTTTCGTGGAATGGATTCCTCCCTGACCGTCACTAGGCCAACCCAGCCTTTAGTTAATTTATTAATGGGTACCTTGGTGCTAATGACCCTAATCAGCAAAGGGGAAAATCAGGCGGCCGGAACATAGTATTGACCACATTGTCTCCTAGTGTGCCGTATGGTCATGAATCAGATACCTCTATAGTATCTGCCTCTAAGGGCCTTCGTGAGCTTTTACGGAACTGATTTTTTTTTTTTATTTATTTCATTTATTAAGGTAACTTAATTTGAAGTAACTTAGATCAATATAATTTCACTACATATACTATCTTTTATATATATATATATATATATATATATATATATATATATATGTGAGTGTGTGATTGGGCGGGATTATATCAGTGGTAGAGCACTCGACTAATATACTGGAGGACCAGAGTTCAACATTCATGATCGCATTTCTTCTATATTCTAGTGTCTTTGTTCGTGTGTTGGTTTCGGGTACCCAGATCGTCCCTAGGTAGGCTTACCCAGTCTTTATTTAATTTATTAACCTGTAAAGGGAAAAACAGGCGGCCGGAGCGTAGTACTGCCCGCACTATCTTCCTAGTGAGCTGTTTAGCAAGAATCAGATACCTCTATTCTAGGAGATAGTCTAAATATATTTATATTATCAGATTTGACTTTGTATTTTGTCATCCACTTAATATTATTTTCTTACTTTTCGGCAACTAAAAAAAGTTATACGTATAATGCATTAATGCCGGTTCAATCATATATATATATATATATATATATATATATATATATATATATATATATGTGGCCTCACACGTGTATCGTAAACGTCATAACGTTGAGATAGATCCAGTGTATTACATAAACACAGCAAGAACACTTGAGCTATTTGCTAAGTCTGTGCACTGAACGTGCTTGAAGTGTAGAAACAGGTGCTAAGTGAGCTATTAGGGGCTTATTGTCGCTGTAGAACACAATAGACCTCCAGGCATTGTGTTCTCGAGCAGTCAGTCCATTAATATCTCGGCCAGGGTGCACTTTGGTTAGGATCGGGTTACGTTTCATGTTTCAATGCGGCATTCAACAACAAATGGGCATAACAGAAGTTCCGAATTGCGTGACGCAGTAATGCTATATAATTCAAGGATTTCAAATTCGGTAGTCGAATAATAAAGAATTATTTCGTAAGAGAGGACATAACAGGAGTTGTTAAAATAGCATTTGAAGAATTTAAGATCACTGAGTTTTGTTTTAGTTACAAGCCAAGGGTCTGCCCGTGGATAGCGCATCCTGATTCTGCCTTTGCGGGTTCCATTCTCGTTTGCAGCATGATGAAACCATTCAACTATGTGTCCTTTTAAAAAATTTAAAAAAATAATAAGTACTTGTTGGTAGTCAAATATCAATTCTCACTAGGAAACTTATTTCTGAGTTTTGAGACTGTTTAAGATTCCAAAATATTTTAATGAAGATAATTGAATTTTGAGTAACGTTCTTTGTGATAATTTTGATGGGGGTCTTCTAGCTAATAAAGAATTCCGTCGACATCCCCTTCTTGTATCTAATGTATAGAACATTTATTGAAAAATTTCAGTCGCAAGTGCTTCCAGCAGTATTGTAAGGGTGCGTTTACATCTGGCACTTCTCGAAGTAAATTTATCTCAGATGTCGGATATGTAATTATCATGATTTTTATATCCGACACCTCAGATATATTTCCTAAGATATATTTCCTGTGCGAAGTGTCAGATGTAAACGCACCCTTATTGGTCGTGATAGAAATATATATCTCAGACATAATTTTTTTGCAGTTTACGTTAGTTACTATTTTTGTCCTGCAATAACTATCAGATTTAAACCCACCCTAACACTTCTCACAGTGTTTTTCATTTATTATTTATTTTGAAGTCTAGTGGATTTTACTAAACTTTATATATTTTAAAATGACACAAATGATTTTACGCTCTTACCGACGTGATATACGTAAAATGTAGCGCGAATAACCGGAAAACCTCTGAAGTAGGAAAGAAGTTGTACTGGCAATAATCAGAATAGGCCAAACTACATTGACATATTGTTTTCATTTTTTAATGTCTGATATTCCACGAACAAATTAAAATATACTATTTAATATGTTATTCGTTAAAAATAACATTGCACTTAACTTGATTAACCATACGGGTACAAACATTTGGTGTATCACATTTCATTGCCCGAAAAAATAAGACCTGGATTTTAATAAATTAGAACAGAGTGAAATTGATTTATGAATCTAAAACACGTTTCAAAAATTGCGTATAAGCTTTCTATGCTACTCACCCTGACACGTTTTGCAAAACCTGGGCTAGTTCTCACTCCCTCTCTCTCTCTCTCTCTCTCTCTCTCTCTCTCTCTCTCTCTCTCTCTCTCTCTCTCTCTCTCTCTCTCTCTCTCCCTCTCTCTCTCTCTCTCTCACACACACACACACACACACACACACACACACACACATATACAAACGTAATGAAACGCCCTCCTATACCTACTAATCATTTCTAGACTAAGATTTCTGAAAAAGGTATTCTTAAAAATTTTTAACGTTGGGATATATATATATATATATACCCCATCGTTAACTATTTTTTATAAAAAGTATAAATGTATGTTCATTACTTCCAGATATATTGTATGTTCATTACTTCCAGATATATTGTATGTTCATTACTTCCAGATATATTGTATGTTCATTACTTCCAGATATATTGTATGTTCATTACTTCCAGATATATTGTATGTTCATTACTTCCAGATATATTGTACGTTCATTACTTCCACATATATTGTATGTTCATTACTTCCAGATATATTGTATGTTCATTACTTCCACATATATTGTATGTTCATTACTTCCAGATATATTGTATGTTCATTACTTCCACATATATTGTATGTTCATTACTTCCACATATATTGTATGTTCATTACTTCCAGATATATTTCATCCAAATAGATTGTATACTTTGATGAAGATTAACATGAAGGTATACTTGATATCAAAATTAGATAGGTTACTTTAGTATCAATAACTTTTAAGTATTTTCCTTTTGATACCACAAAAGAATCTTTTTATACTTTTAAGTTGGTTTAATATGCAGTAGAGATGCAGGAGCTACGACTCACAGATATTTACTTGCACTATTTGCATGCAGATGACAAATCCTTGACGTAGAGTTAGCCTTTCTTTTTTAAGGGTCAATAACGAATATCTCATAAAACCCTTTGCTAAATATTGAGTTTGCATATTCTTGGTGATTGTACATTTATACGAAACAATTGTACTACTCAATGTGTAAATACCGATGCAGATTTTCCTCTTAACATGTCAGTTTACAAATAATCAAATTATTATTTTTTAGACGGATTGAATCATTAGCATTTGATTTAAACATATATTTCTATGGTCTTAATGAACCAGTATTGGATCAAAATTTAATTCCTTTATTCCCGTAATAAGAGACTTGAAAATGTCTTTAATATGCTTAAAAGTCACTGGTTATTCAGCAGATGACCTAAAATGTTATTTTCTCTAATGTAAGTAAGGGAAGGAATATTGAGTTTATACATACACTTTTAGCGTGTGTCGTCTTGTGCATTCCGTAAGTAGGTGTTGTACTGTAAACTCTGTTTTACAAGAGAATTTTGTTTCTTCTGTTGTTGCGGCAGTTGGATGCCCGGTCCTGAATTATAGTTTTGATGGTATACAATTTATTGTTAATTAGTCGAGGTCGAACTTATGTAGTCGTGTAGCAAGTTTTTAGACGAATTAATAAATATGATATAAACAAATAAAGCAACAAATTATAAGTGATTCTGTACATTCGACAATAAATAATTTTATTTAGTCATAAAACAATCTAATTATCCGATGTCTTTGGTAGTAATAACAAAAATAATTACCATCCAGTTGAAGCGTGAAAGTCTCCCTTCGTGTCAGCGGTTTCACTCTCGGAGTATTTTATTAATACGACGGGTGCCGTTTCAAACTACTTTCTTCTCCGCCAGCTCGGGAACGGGAGCTGCTATAATATACGCTGGGATTATACTCGGCTATATATACTTTTATAAAATCCTCGAAGTAGAACCGGGTTTAAGAAACTGGCTTTGGTTTAAATCTTCCAAAGTTTATGTTCTTGTTCTAGTATTCCCTAGGTATCTGAAATAGTTGTAAAAGGGTGAGTGAGTGTGTGTGTGTGTGTATGTGTGTAGGTATATGACCTTTGGTATGTCTTTGGGAGAAAGGTGGAGAAGTAGAGAGATAAAGAACAAAACAAGTCGAAATGTTCAATTTTCAAGTTTTTAAGTGAATAGGATTCGAATAGAATTTTATAACACAAAACCATTTTACAACACCTGCTTCGAAACAAAACTTCATGATAAAATATTACAAAACTTACCGTATGTATGCTTGAACGAAGCGAGTTTGTGTGTGTGCTTGGGTGCGTAGAAGCGGCTTCAGAATATTCAGTATTCTCAATAAACTCCTGCAATAGAGATACAATAATGATTTTTATCTTGCAATAAAGAGATTATGATTCCATTATAAACATTTTCTCATTTTTAATTTAGTCAATTCTGAAATAAACTTTTTTTTATTTTTGCTTATGTAGTTTTTATATCTTTTAAATAGTTTTTTTTAAATCTATTTGTTATTCGCTTATTTTATATTGTTTTTTTAAATATTGGTTTATTAACTATTTTATTGACCAAACCGCCTTGCTGTTGGGAGCTTTGTAAATAAATAAATAAAAATATATTCGAATCGAGAGTATAGCCTAATGCGGAATTCTGCACATTACAAGCTTTAGTAAAGCGTTTAGTAACAAATCATGATTTTTCGAAATACTAAATCATTTCCTCGGAATGTCACTCGGACCGATCAATCTGAACTCCCCGAATATAAGATATAACTTACTTTCTGTCATCAAATGAAGTGTTACACCACCTCAATATCTAAATATTATGCAATTTAGAACTTCCTAAGTAGTGCACTTACTCGACAAGACTCGATAACAGGTGGTTGGATATCTATCAGTAGTTCGTATTGTGACGAATTCTATTCACATGGTGTACAATAAACAACATTCTGCACAAAAGCCAAGTAGCGGTAGTGCACAGGCTGTGTACGTTGCATCAGATTACCATTGAGTTTCTTCAGTTAGCGTTCTAAAGTTTGTTAGAAGATATTTCAGCAAGTTCGTCAGCGTTCAGGTTTAATCCCTTAATTTCGTCCTTCTTAAAAACATTATCTACAAAAATTAAGTCTAGGAACTAGGGTCGGTAAGATACTACCAAATGCAAGGGAGCTAAATCTCTGAAAACGTTCAGCTGAAATTAACTTAGAAATTTAGAACACCTTCTCTTTATTGTATCAATTTCTGTACAATTTAAACAAAAAAATATAACAAGAATAATATACATTTTACTGGGTAAGATTTACCACCTTGAGATCCAGTAATCTCTAAAGGTTCTTCCAAGCGCTTAAGCGAAAACCTTTTAATACTGAACTGGATGCTATTAGAGGCTGTATCAAGGAGAACAACATTTCACATTTTACAGCCTATTTTTGGATCATTCCGCCTCAAATATAATTAAGTTTTCCCTTCGTTCGAAATAAAATCTTCTTTATGTTGATAATACATATACTCTATAAAAAAATAGTATCTAGTCGACCCAGTAGTTTATTTTTTAAAATAATAAATATCTTTTATTTAGGTTTTTATGGCACAATAAATTATTTTCTATACTTTTTCAATAAAAGGTTATTACATCCAGACATTAAATCCTAGCTTATATTATTTCCTTATATAATGAATTTAATTTTAAATAATAGCGGGTAATGTTTTTCGTTTTGCTCCCTTTGAACTACGAGAGTACAAAAGAATTAAAAGTATATTGTTTTCGTTTTTTTATTGGGGGCGAAATAGGTCGAAGTTATCCTAAGATCTGAATTCCACTTTATATTTTAAAAAGGAAAATTATATTATATAAGAAATATTTTAATATTTCAAATTCTGAATAATTAATCATGTTGGGTTTCCTCTTGTACGAGTGGCTAGATTCCCATGCGGGAGATAGTGGTTGAGCTGCACCATGGGTGTCGGTACTAATGACCCAGCTGTCGATGCGCCGTTAAAAAGGAAAAAAAATAAATAAATTGAAAAACAAAATTAATTATGTTTTTATGGTCTATCTGTATTATGTTCCTTATCCAAATTAATCTTTCTGCATTTCAAGTAATGTTTTGTCTAAGCAAAAGAGGGAGGAAAATAATAAAATATGGGAAACAAATTTTTAGAATAATATTCCTGATATTTAAATATTGCAGATATTTAATCACAAGCATCACAGTAAAAGATCATGGACGTTAATTTCACCCTAAGATATATTATTTTTGACCTCTAATCGTATCCGGGAATGGTCCAAGTAAATTATTTGTTTTCATTTAGCGCGTTTTCGCCAGGGAATAACCATTATGATAATGCGAACCACATTTATATATATATATATATATATACACATACATTGTCGTCTTGTATCTTTATCTACCAAGAAGATGGTCCGATTTTGATGATTATTATAATAAAATTACTCTATCTAACAACAGATGGGCAGTTCATTTTCCAGGGAAAAAATCCACCAATTTCTGCCATTTAATGATTTTTTTAATTGAAAAGCACCGTCCGTAAGTGCTTTGCGCGGTTCATAGCGATAAATTTCGACTTGGAAGACGTAAAGCGCTCGGGTCGTCTTTTAACTTTTGATGACCAAATTCAAGCGTTGGTCACAAAGACAACCTCCACTCTACGACACGTGATATCGCAGAAACGCTTAACACAAAATACGTACAAGAATCTTAAGTTTTTATTGAAATCACCAGTACAAAACTCTACGAACATATTTTTCAACCCAATAAAACCATCCTGCTCTTTACATAATAGTATATAATACAATGTTAATTACTTTCAAGAGAAATTTTCCGATGACCAATGAAAGTAGAAAACGGTCTATAATTTTGGCCACGCTACTGTTATCAATTGAGCCAGACGATCTTCTTCAGACATGTCACATGTTGTAACTTTGCGGTTCTTCTAAAAAAAAGGTGCAGTCCAAGTTATCCTTGAATGGTCAACTTTCATTGCGGTAAGTCAAAAAGAATTTTTTATACCCAGGTATTTGCTCTACCCCATTCTCAATCTTACAATTACATACCTGCAAAAAATGTAAAGCATTTATAGGAATAATTTCCGGCACACTTTCCATATAATATTTAACCCTGATGTGATATGAAATCATTGAATAAACACTCTTAAAAATTCACCTTCAATAGATCGAAACGAATACTTCCTGCATCGGTTTCCCGATTGAGGTGATGTTTTGCGCCTGGTCGTGTTTTAGAAACTTTTTTTTTTTTTATTTATTTATGAGCATCCATGCGCATCTAAGGCGTTTCGCTCCAAACATTTATTGCATACTAGCTGTTACCCGGCGTGCCATGCTACACCTACTTTCTGCATATAGAAGAGCCCCAAAAAAATTAGAAACCAAAAGAGTATTATTAAAATCTAATAACACAAACCTGTAACTGTTTCGAACCCGTGACCTCCCAACTTTGAGTCCTAGACGACTTTGACCTAACCCCCGTATCAAGACATACATTTATGCCAAGTTTGGTGAAAATCGGTCTAACGGAGTGGATTTAAATAAAAAAAAAAAAAAAAAAAAATAAAAAAAAACAAAAAAAAAAATAAAAAAAAAAAAAAAAAAAAAAAAAACACATACAGACTGCAGCTGGTAGACGTTTTTGACTTGGCCTATGACAATCCCCTGATCAAGACCAACCTGTATGCCCAGTTTGATCAAAACATATAGAACAGTTTTGATTTTATAGAGAACAAACTTACTGACAGACAGCCGGTAGACGTTTTTGACTTAGCCTACGACACTCTCCAGAATAAGATCTACATGTGTACCGAGTTTAGTCGATATCGGACGAACGGTGTGGATTTGTATAAGGGACAAACATAATCGAACGAACGGTGTGGATTTGTATAAGGGACAAACATACAGACAGACAGTTATAAGACGTTTTTGACTTAGCCTACGACACTCCTCAGATTAAGATCTACGTGTGTACTGAGTTTAGTCGAAATCGGACAAACGGTGTGGATTTGTATAAGGGACGAACATACAGACAGACAGTTATAAAACGTTTTTGACTTAGCCTAAGACACTCCCCAGATTAAGATCTACATGTGTACCGAGTTTAGTCAAAATCGAACGACGGTGTGGATTTTTATAAGGGATAAACATACATACAGACAGTTATAAGACGTTTTTGACTTAGTCTACGACACTCCCCAGATTATGATCTACATGTGTACCGAGTTTAGTCAAAATCGGACGAACGGTGTGGAGACGGTATCGAGTTTATTCAAAATCGGACGAACGGTGCGGATTTGTATAAGGCACAAACATACAGACAGACAGCTGGTAGATTTTTTTGACTTAGCCTAGGAGATTTCCCGTATCAAGACCTACCTGTCTGCCAAGTTTGGTCCAAATCGGTCAAACGGTGTGGATTTGTATAAGGAACAAACAAACAGACACGTGATTTTTATATATATAGATATACATCTAAAAACAAATGATATACATCTATATATATATATATACATATACACATACATACACATATATATATTACATCTATCATTATACATCTATAAACAAATTATGTGTAGAAATGACAATATATTTACATCTAAAAACAAATGGTATATACAAATGACAATATATATATATATATATATATATATATATATATATATATATATATATACATCTAAAGACAAATGGTATACATATATACATTTAAAAACAAACAGTACATATATATATATATATATATATATATATATATATATATATATATATATATAAACAAATGGTATTATTTATATACATCTGGTTGATCAATCGGATTACATAATTAGACATAGTTACTAATTCATTAATTACATGTTATCGTTCTTTACAGTTTACCAAGTGGCGTAATACCTTCCTTATGTTTTTTATTGCAATTGTTTGAATATAATATTGAGTTGGGGTAAAAATGTCATACGGTATGTCTAGATTTTGACGTTGGTGGCATTCTGTTAGTATTAGTTTTACTGTTAGTTCGGTGTTACAGATTTTACATGTAGGCTTTTCTTTTTTAGTCTTTAAGTACTCGTGTGTTATTCGTGTATGTACAATTCTGAGTCTAGTTAGTACTACTTCTTCTCTTCTGTTTTGTCTGTGACTGGAAGGCCATTCCGCGATGTTCCGTTTTATTTGTCGCAGTTTGTTGTTTGTAGATAGGTTTGTCCAGTCATTTTGCCATTTGTTTGTGATTTGGTGTTTAGCCTGTCTCGTAAGGTCCTGGTAAAAATGGTAAGATTAGAATCTTAATTAGCTTTCCTAATAAATTTTGGTTATTTTTAATGGGATCTCATTCAATTGTTTACGTTTATATATGCGTAAAAAATAAAGATTACCCGCTAGTATATTTTTGACGCCCGTATTATTCTATGCCGAAAATTGTACTTTGAGAGGCTGATTCTGTTTTGTTACCGAACTTGTGCTATCGTTTCAATATGTGTTCATTTACGAATAAACCTATTGGATATCATTGGATATTTTTGTCGATACGTCCGGATTGCGTTATCGGATCATATCAAATTTGTCGATCGTAGTTTAATTTTTTGTATTCAGAAATGTACACATTAATCAAGAATGAAACATTATTCAACCTAGAATAGCTTTAAAAAATCCAGTTATCAGTAAAAAGAATCTTATCCTAATCAGGACTTGAAAAGGTTGACGTAAGTGTCACAGCACTGTCATAATATAGAGATAAGAATAAATATGTCTGCCTGATGAAAAAGATAAAACACATACGGAAGTCATAAATATGACTCATAACGTTTTATGATTTGATTTAATTGACTCCTTGGAGAAATTTTAGTTCCTTGTCCTAATATGTAGAGGATTATTTCATAAGGAAATTACACGTTTTTTTTGTTTTTTTTATGTGCTTTGAATGTGTAGGAACGTGATTTCTAAGGTTGTCAACCCTTTTAAACATCTATAAGAAACAGGGAGTTATTTCTGTGAGCATTTTATTAACAAAGAACAATTTTTTTAGCGTTTTTCCTCCTTACCATTAGGGAGGCAAACTTTCTTATGACGGTGTCAGAGTTTCTCTATCACTCCAAATCTCTTTCGTGGAGTGAAGGTAATTAAGGAAAAAAATATTCTGAACTAAATTAAGTATGTTTTGTACATATTTTGATGAACTGAGTCCGAATGTGAAGTCAGTTACGCTACCTTACTCAATCATATTGCAAAAAAAACGGAATACTGAGCGTTGGAAAATTCGGAAATCACCTACAACACCCTCTTGTCATCTCATCTTTTTTTCTATGCAAATACCAAAGGATACCGGATTTTGTTGTGTTGAAGTTTTAGAACTTGTACCCATAGAAGTTTTTATTTATTTATTTTATTTTTATTATACATCTTCCAAAATTTATAATAATATTTTCCAGACAATTGGCTGAATTTTCTAGGATCCAATGCATTGAAATACAAAATAAAAACAATTTAATTTAGGAAAGAATACTATTTTTTGAATGTCGTTTTCTCCATTATCCCGTACGTTTGTCATATGAAAAAAAAAGCGATGTAACTTGACGTCCGCATTCAGTTCAACAAAATATTTTCTTTTCTTTTCTTTTTCCTGCATACATGCATCTAATACACACAATTGATCCAGTCAAGACGTTTTTTCTTTTCTTTTTCCTGCATACATGCATCTAATACACACAATTGATCCAGTCAAGACGTTTTTTCTTTTCTTTTTCCTGCATACATGCATCTAATACACACAATTGATCCAGTCAAGACGTTTTTTCTTTTATTTTTCCTGCATACATGCATCTAATACACACAATTGATCCAGTCAAGACGTTTTTTCTTTTATTTTTCCTGCATACATGCATCTAATACACACAATGGATCCAGTCAAGACGTTTTTTCTTTTCTTTTTCCTGCATACATGCATCTAATACACACAATTGATCCAGTCAAGACGTTTTTTCTTTTCTTTTTCCTGCATACATGCATCTAATACACACAATTGATCCAGTCAAGACGTTTTTTCTTTTATTTTTCCTGCATACATGCATCTAATACACACAATTGATCCAGTCAAGACGTTTTTTCTTTTCTTTTTCCTGCATACATGCATCTAATACACACAATTGATCCAGTCAAGACGTTTTTTCTTTTCTTTTTCCTGCATACATGCATCTAATACACACAATTGATCCAGTCAAGACGTTTTTTCTTTTATTTTTCCTGCATACATGCATCTAATACACACAATGGATCCAGTCAAGACGTTTTTTCTTTTCTTTTTCCTGCATACATGCATCTAATACACACAATTGATCCAGTCAAGACGTTTTTTCTTTTCTTTTTCCTGCATACATGCATCTAATACACACAATTGATCCAGTCAAGACGTTTTTTCTTTTCTTTTTCCTGCATACATGCATCTAATACACACAATGGATCCAGTCAAGACGTTTTTTCTTTTCTTTTTCCTGCATACATGCATCTAATACACACAATTGATCCAGTCAAGACGTTTTTTCTTTTCTTTTTCCTGCATACATGCATCTAATACACACAATTGATCCAGTCAAGACGTTTTTTCTTTTCTTTTTCCTGCATACATGCATCTAATACACACAATTGATCCAGTCAAGACGTTTTTTCTTTTCTTTTTCCTGCATACATGCATCTAATACACACAATTGATCCAGTCAAGACGTTTTTTTATCCAGTGAGACGTGGTTTAATCAAAAATGTTGTTTCTGATGGAGCTGTGGTGTTTTGGGTCCATCATACCAAAATAGATTTATAAATAAATACAATTTTTGCCAAGATGTCGAGAGCATTCTAGCAAATCTGACTACAGTTTCAGTTTCGGCACGTTAATATTCTCGAAGATAAATGTTTCTTATTATATTTATGACTATTTATGTTATATGCAGGCCTAAACAAAATTTCATATCCTGTTCTTTTTAAGGCATTATATATTTATGACAATGAGCTTAAAAATCATTAAATAAACATAAATATAATGAGTCCATTTTTGAAAAAACAACCTGCATTCACCCAAAGTATTTATATATTTTCACGAACAATTGGAATTCATTGTTTATTGTCATTAATACAAAGAACTACTGATATTGTACTCTTAAGTCTCATGAATTCAACATAACGAGTCACATTTTTGAGCAGATTGGATTAATAACTTATGTGACAAAATAGATGTATTGAGAAAGGAGAAAGAGGAAATGGCTAGAGATTACAGTAGGTCCATCGAGCTTCTTGGCGATCTAGTCATTTGAAGTTTGACGTTATGGATTAGGGATTTAAGTGGTGATGATTGTAATACTCTGGAGGGTGTATAGTATTATTATTATTATTATTATATCGGGGTGGCTTTCGTCCGTTCCCGGGTGATTCAATTTACTTCGGGGGATTTTTATCCACCTGAAAGAAATAATTATGTACATACATAATACATAGATTTACTGGATATTTAAGAAGTATCGGACGATTCTCGCTGCATCCAGATGGACAGCGTGCTGTTTCTAGTCCACTTTTGGTGGCCAGGTAATAAACTTGCATGACTGCACTATTAGACATGCGCGCCGAGGCTGAATTTTCCGGCGGCGGCGCGCTGGACTAAAATGGCCGGCGGCGGCGGCGCGCGCGGCGTGGGCTATTTTTATTTAACCCCCAAGGGAGATGTTAACATTTTAATCACAGTATGTATATATATACATATATATATATGTATATATATATATATATATATATATATATATATATATATATATATATAAATATATAAATATATTTGTCCGCTATTTCACAGGCTCAGAAATAGACATGGTGGCTGATGGTCAGATTTTGAAGATCTTTGGTACAAAAATCGTCTAATTTGAAACGTCAAGTTCGTTAACCAGTAGAATCCGTCCTCCGAGTGGTGTTGGCGAGAACTTCCCGCGAAAAAAATCGTAACGCTTATGTCTACGGGTTTATATGCTTGCAGATACTCGCATAATATATTCCTTAACATACGAAAACGAATGAAACCGTTTTTAAAGCGAACAGTTTTTGATAGTGGAACAAATGTTTATGTAACTCATTTTCGGTTTGGGTACATCGTGGGTTCGATCCCCACCGGTGCCGCCGCGGCGGCAGGAATGTTCTCATCCCACGGCTCGTTGGGAACATTCCTTTCTGCACCCTGGATGTCGGCGCTAATGGCCTAGACGTCGATGCGCCGTAAAAAAAAAAAAAAAAAAAAAAAAAAAAAAAAAAAAAAAAAAAAAAAAAAAAAAAAAAAAATTATAAAAATTAGTCTACAAGGCAAGAAAATGAGACACTTAATGATAATAGTGTCTTCACGGGGCGAACGTTGTGTTGTCGAGGAGTCCTAGGATACTGTCAGTTTCCTTTTGTGGCTTCTTAAACTTCCTTTTGTTTGAGATTTGGACATTCCTTCTCATCCATCACTATCTTCGTCTTCATCTTCTTTATTCTCTATTACTTATTTCGAAATCCTTACATCTTCAGCCTGAAAATTGACCCTATATCCGAATGGATGATAAGCACGCTGTATACCTAGCAACCCAATTTAATTGGGGAGCCCATTTTATTTTGTTTTAAATAAAGTTTTCTCTCTTATATTTTTAAAGAAAGATCAAACCCTATCCATAAACTGTATTTATTCCTTTACAAATAGCACTAGGGCTAAGAAGGGAACCGCGCTAAGATGAAGCAGTTCCTGAGAGTCGGACGTATTTTTAGTTTTATATCGTCGAGTATGTTTATATAAAATTATTTTATTTTAGGCTTTTCTGATACAAGCTTTGTCATTTTCCAATCAACGATCACAACACACAAGCGTTTAATCGATCAGAAGGTAAGCACAAAATGGCGCCGGCCGGTTACCATGCAGTACACTAGTAGATTTCCTCCCCTCGGCGCGCCGACTGAATAGTCTCGGCGGCGGCGGCGTCATTAAAACCCGGCGTGGCGTAGCGGCGCCGGCGCGGCGCGCATGTCTATGCACTATACATGTATCCAGTATATTTCATGCGTTTCTGTGCATTTTTTGGTCGCTTAATGACAGGAGTGGGAGAAGGATCACTCTCCTCCAAGCCTAAGCCAGTGCTTGATTGTATACTTCTTAAATAGCCTTAATCTTACGGTCAAGGTCTGACAAATTATTCCCTCTGGAGCAGACCTCGAGAGATTTGTTCAAGCCTAAAACGGACTTTAGTTCCCAGGTCTATCTCCCAGGGAATGTAATCCCTGCGTGTGTACTGTATATATACTTGCGTCAGTGTAAGTGTTTAGTGTACTGTGGGTTGTGTGTGTAGTGTACTGTTACTCGGGAAGGGAGGGTCGTAAAGCCCCAGGCAACTGTGTACATTAGTCGCTCCCTGCCTTATTATTATTATTATTATTATTACTATTATTATTTAGAAAATAGTTCATTAAATAAGGCATTACATCAGCATGCCTGCTTATAAAGGATATCAAACGATAAGTCGGCTCATCCGTGAAGGACGATTGACTGGTACCTCTTGCATATTTGGTACTACTGTGGTTTTAGAATTTCCTGCAGAAGATAGATATTATTATTTTTGAAATATATCATATACCCCGAAATAATATAGGAATCAAGATAATGAATGTCTTGAATGGTTTTGTACCCATTACACTTCAACTGTAAATATTATGCAAATTGAGGAAGTCAACAGAAAAAAACTCACATTGTTATCAACAAGATAGCCCATCGAGATCCATTTAGGGAAGCAAAGAGCGCGAAGAGCCGATCTCTGGAAGCTCCAGCCAGCCGAAGAGTTACGTCATAGTTCTCCAGGCTTCTCATTGGCTCCTTCGTCTTCGTGTTACGACATAGTCTAGGCACCTTTTCTGTCAAAACAGGAGCCGGGAAGATTTACTCTTCAGAATTCACTATTTAAGTGCGTGACAAATTTTATTTGGGTAAACCCCCTTCGCTTTCCTAGATCCTTGGAGTGCTGAGGCTTGTAAATTTGTCCCGAGTAATTATTCTAATGTAGATGTTGTACCTCAAGCCATAATAAGGGTTGGATTGGATGGGGGACTTAAGGGCAGAAAACTACTAGGTCATCACCCCCCTAAAAGTATAGTGAAATCCTGTATAGTAAAATGTTAAGTTGAATAGGGTTTGAATGTTTATGTTTAAAGCTTTGGAAAAAATACCACATATATATAAATATATTAATTTTTTTGGGGGAAGTTTTTTATTAAAAGTCATTATTATTCATTCATTTTTCTTTGTATTTATTTTTGTTTGTTGATTTTATTAAATTAATTAATTAATTTTTATTTTATTTTTAAAAAAAATATATAATAGTGATTATACTACATTTGATTAGAACTATCATTATTACTACATACTAATCTCATACTAGTCTACTAATACTAAACTAGTAATACACACACACAAACACACACACCTGAATATTTTTTTCTCATTACGTAGCATTTTCTTTTATTTTCAACAATAGTTCGAAGGATTAAACTAGCAA